>JARFIW010000782.1:2400000-3000000 GCA_036346225.1 Platerodrilus igneus
GTTTGCAGATGACACACTTTTAATTGTAAGATCGAGATTGTTAATGGATATGCGCACAAAACCGAACGAGGCGCTTAATAAATTACACGAATGGTCGCAGGCGGTAAAATTAAAATTTAACACGGCGAAGTCAGAGGCGCTTTATTTCGGCACGAAACCAGGACAGAGACCTCCTAGGTTAGAGCTAGGAGGAGAAAATCCCGTTTAAAGATTGTATTACCTACCTCGGCGTCAAGATCGACAATAAATTAAATTGGAAAGCGCACGTACAATACGTAAAAAGTAAGGGCGGCGAAATATCAAATAAAATGATGGCGGCGGCTAAAATAAAGTGGGGTTTCAGGGGCGAATCGCTGAGGACGGTTTATGCCGGAGCAATTGAGCCGGCAATACTGTACGCAGCTTCTGTATGGGCAGAAGGTTGTAAAGTCCGGGAGATGCGTCAATTGACGAGCGTACAACGCATAACCGCGGTAAAAGCGGCGAGGGCGTACAGGACCACCTCCACGGAGGCTGTCCTGGTGATCAGTAGGTCTCTCCTATCGAATATGTCGTTAGGGAGATTAGAGATAGACGATTAATAAATATAGGAAAAGGGCGCGAAATTATCGAAGATCTTAATCTTGGTAATAGGAAATTGCAAGAAAGATTGTTGTATCTGAGTTAGAGCACCCGGCTGATATTAGAGGATCGAGTTTGTCGAAGGTGATGAGGACGCGATGGGTATCAGAATTTATACGGACGGTTCACGTATGGACGATGGGCAAGCAGGCGCGGCGTTTGTCGTGTATAAGCAGGAAAGGGAGGTGTTTCGGTTTCAAACCAAACTCGCGAACTGGTGCACTATCTTCCAGTGCGAATTGGTAGCCATACGAGAGGCTATCGATTACGTAATAAACCATACGGGCAGAGACGAGTATTATATAATCAGTGATAGTAAATCGGCGCTAAAGGCTTTAACAAACATGAACACCTCGACAGATCTCCAAGCGGACGTCTGGAGGATAGCGCGTACGGCGCTAGAGTTTCGACGTTTAAAGTTCTGTTGGGTCAGGTCGCACAATGGTAACGTAGGAAACGATAGGGCTGACGAATTAGCTAAAGAGGCCGCGACGGGCGACTTTCGAATATCACATTCGTCGATACCGAGGTCTTTAATCAAAAGAAAGCTGCGCGAAAAATCAATTCGACAATGGGAAGAGAGGTGGAACAACGCTGCCACGGGCAGGTTGACCCACAAATTCATACCGAGCATAGAAGCCAGAGGTAAGATCGAGGTTAAGCTCGATCACAAAATGGTGCAGTTGATAACAGGGCACGGCGCCCTGAAGGCGTATTTACAAAGGTTCGGTCTAACCAATAGCGACCGCTGCGAATGCGGTGAGGGCGCGGAAAGCGCAGAGCACGTGCTCTTCGACTGCCCGCTTGAGGCGGGAAATCGAGGGTTGGCTGATAGCAAACTAGCTATCCTAGGTCTGGCATGGCCAAAGAGCCTAGAGGAAGTCGGGGAAGTGGTTAACCAGAAGGCGTTCTGGACAGCCTTAAAAGAATTCGCGGGAAGGGTCGCGAGATTAGACAATCAATGACGACCGCGTGTAAAAATTCGGTGGGGTTGGTGGGAGGATTGAAAATTTTAGATTGACTTGGCGTGAGTAAGGATACGAGCATAACCAAAACCTGATATTAAAAAAAAAAAAAAAAAATAATTATACCAAAATGTCCAATATGCACGAGAAACCCCACTCCATTAATACAATCACTGCCTATCTTCATAATTATGTGCGGAAAATCGGGAATAAATAATACCAAATAAACAATAACAAATAAATCATAAACCCTCATTAAATTAAATCAATAAAGTAAACAAGGATAATAAAACAGAGTGCAACCGCGCATCCCCAGGACTTGAAAGTGAAGTGATAGTGATAGTGATTGTGATCCCCAAAAACATTTAGTGCATACCCACCAGGACTTTAGCAGTGCACCCCGTCCCACCTTTAGAAGTAAGTTACAGACGACCAGATCTTCGGATGCTGGAGAATTTTATTATCGAGGTAAGACTTAAAATGTGGCGGCTGTACTCGCACAAGCATTGATTTACATTAATTAGTAGTTTTGAAATAATTTAAGAAGCACGTTTGGTGTGTAAAGGCGCTAGCCGACATAATGCTTGTGCGAGTGCACCTGATAAATAGGGTGATGCTTTCGCTATTTTGTGCACTGCTATATGCTTAACGCTTATTAAACATTTATTTATATATTTACATAATTATATTTATTTATATTTTATATTTACACTTTATATTTATTTATATATAGCATGTATTATGTGGCTTATTTGTTTTGTTTGACGTTTTGTCGCCATTTTGGTTGCAGTATATATTTGGGAAGGACGAGCAGAATTGCGAAGATTGTAATCATAATGTAAATCAGTTAGGGAACGATAGGGAAAGCTAGGGATGGATTTAAATTAGTTAGCTAGATTTGGATAGTTTTAAGACGACCCTTCAGGTCGCACTGGTAAGCAGAACCGGCGTCTGCTATCCGGTATTACGGATCCCTCCCCCTCTCATTTTTGCTTGTTGATCGGGTACACTCGAAAGTCAGCGCTAGGGATACCATTATTTACAACCCTGTTTTTAGTTTTGTTTTGTTTTTGTTCCAGTTTTAATTACCCTTATCTCTTCACATATCGATTTAAACCTTATTGAATGCCTTAAAATTGTCTTTAAAATCGTTTAATTTTATGTATATCTAAGAGCTTGTCACGTTTACTTTTTGACAATGTACCTAATGTTCTTAGCTTTCACTTGGCTTAATAACTTGAAACAGCCCGCAGGTCGTTTGGCAAGATGGAACTTGCGTATATCTCAATTCACTTTTGACGTTAGGCATAGGCCTGGCAAATTAAATATCGTACCTGATGCCTTATCTCGTGATGTTGTTTCTCTTAACCTTCCAAATTTAATTCCTGATACCTGGTATCTCAATATGATTAAAAGGTTTCCGATCATCCCGATAAATTTCCCACCTTTCGTGTAACTAATAATAGACTATATAAATTTGTATCTTCGTCTCCACATAAAATATCCAATAACCCTGAATGGAAACTTTCGTGCCTATTGCTAATCGTAGTGAGGTGCTTAAATTATGTCACGATGATCCCATAGCTGCACACCTTGGTGTTACAAAAACTCTCGCTAAAATATCTGAATTATATTACTGGCCCACACTTAAGCAATCTGTTTGTCGCTATATTAAGAGCTTTAAAATTTGTGGTTCTCATAAGAGTTCACAAGACGCTTGTCCTGGTTTAATGGGTAACTTTAAACGTGTATCTTATCCCTTTCAATTAATATCGCTTGACTTATTAGGACCTCTCCCCCGATCGAAAACAGGTAACCAATATCTTTTAGTTGTCACCGATTGGTTTTCTCAATTTGTTATGGTGCAATCCTTACGTAAAGCTACATCTGCAGCTATAATTAAATTCCTAGAACAAAATGTATTTCTTATCTTTGATGTCCCACAGATTATTCTTTGCGACAATGGGGCACAATTTATCTCTAAAGATTTTCAGAATTTCGTTAAAAGTTACAAAGTACAAAAAATTTGGTTTAACGCAAAATACCATCCCCAAGTAAACCCTACCGAGAGAGTAAATAGAGTCTTAATTACCGCTATCTCTTCCTATATTGATTCAGACCATACTACATGGGATGAACATATCTTTAAAATTGCTCAAGCTTTGCGTACATCTAAACACGAAGCAACCCAATTCACTCCGTCATTTTTTTTTTTGGGAAGATATACCCCAATCGATGGGAGTTACTATGGTTTAGTGCCTGACGATACTAACGTAATTGAATTTGACGATAAAGTACGTTGGGACAAAGACCAACAGTCATTACCTTCTATCTTTAACGACGTTAGGAAAAATTTGTTAAAAGCTTACGAAAAGAGTAAGGACCATTATAATCTACGTAAACGAAATATTTCTTTCGCCTTGGGCGAACAAGTTTGGAAAAAGAATTATGTCCTATCGGATGCATCTAAGAAATTTTCTTCAAAATTAGCCCCTAAATTCATTCTTTGTAAGGTCACTCGTGTCATTAGTCCCCATATCTACGAGCTTCAGGATGCTTAAGGAAAACGCCAAGGCAGGTAGCATATTAAAGACCTTAAGCCATTCTCTGCTGACCCAAATGCTAGTTAAGTTTTTCACGTTCCATGCTCCTCACTATTTACCTAATATTTTTTGTTCTCACCATCAATTAGTTAACTTTAATTACTTATTCCTTCTCTCATACAGTATATAATTTCTTACACGTTTAACTTTACTTATCTTAATTTAGCGATCTTTTTCTTTTGGTTGACTTTTCCTTGACCATACCGTTACTTATATATCACTTAATCCTCTACACCTCCCAATATAACTTTGTTGTTTCATTTAATCAACCTTCGAACTTTTCCTACTGCATATTATTCGGTTTTTAGTATTTTTTCTTAAGTCATTCGATTTTGTGTGGTAATTGTCGTAACTTTGGTTGAAATAACTCATTGAATTTTTCTGATTGGTTTTAGCTGATGTTGAGTGGATGATTTTTTTCTTTGGGCCAACATAGGACTCATGACCTATGCCATTGTTAGAAATAGTTCATATTCGCAGTTGTAAAAACTAGGATTGTCTATTCCATGTGTTTTTCCTCTGAATTATTGCAATCGCCCACATTATACTACATCATTATTTCCTTCTTTTTCTATTAAACCAACATAACTTATAAACATTTTTTTTCATTGTTTTTTATTGAACTTTGTGGTGATGTGCTATTGCTTTTTATTGTTACCTTATTAAACTCTCGGTTGTTTTAGCATATTGGAACAGTGTACCTGTATTTAACTGCTTATAATTGGGCATTTTTGTGTGTTTAGGGTGCTACCGTTTTAAAAAACTACCTTAAAACAGTTTGTTTTTGTGTGTTTGTATCTGTAATGATACTTTTAAGTTGTTGTGTCAACTTTTGTCTGATTTTCTTATCGTAGTGGATGCACTCGTTAGTCTAGAAATTTTTTTAAATTTATATGTCTTATCTTACCTATATAACGGCTCTACTGGAGCCACTCTACCTTTACTTTAATCATTGTCTTGGGTAATAACGAGGCCAAAACCTTTGTCTTTTTTATTATCTTCGATAATACCCTTAGTTTTAATATCGTTATCTTACCGATTACCTTTAAAAATAACTTTAGTTTAGTCTCGTTATCTTACCGACTACCGTTAGTAATAATTTTGGTTTAATTTCTCGTTATCTTACCAACTACCGTTAGTAATAACTTCGAGTTATTTCGCGTTATCTTACCTGTTATCTTTAGTGATAACTTTTGTTTAAATTCATGTTACCTTACCTACTATCTCTAATACTTTAGCTTAATATTGCGTTATCTTATCTAGTATCTCAAATATAACTAAAGCTTAATACCGTTATCTTGTCTATTACCTTTGAGGATAACAACTTAAGCTTAATATCATTATCTTATCGACTATCTTTAACAACAATTTGAGATCTTGCCTTATCTTTTTATCGTCCTAACGTGTGGTATCTATGACCAGACGTGGGAATTATTTTTCTTGAAATTTGAGTGAAAAAGCTAGCCTGATATAGAAATGTAATTTGTAGGTTAGCATATAAGGATTTAGTAGGGGGTACTTTTGGTAAATTTGTTGATTCACAACTATGTCATGGACAAGTTTTAAATGTGCATCGTTAGGAAACCAAAGTACCAGTAACAAAATTTGCTAGAGTGCAGAGTGACGCACTCCATGAACATTTTTAAATTTGGGCACTTCTTGCCAACAAGGAACAGTTGATGCAACACTCATGTGTGTTTGCACGTAAGAATTTTTATGTTAGCTTTAGTAAGATAGGTTTAGATAGTTTAGGCGACTTGTCGCACCCGTGTTAGTTTAAGTAGTGTTTCATGCTCCCCGACAAATTTGTGCTGTCGATAATTAGTGTAGTCAAAGACTATCGGGCTACCTATTCCGTTTCCTGGTACTTCGGTAGACGTGTTATCAGTCAAAAAACCAGGTGGCGCCTTATATAAACATTTTGTAGGTTTTAAGTTAGGTTTTATATAGGGTAGTTAGGACTTAAATTTTAAGCTGTTACTGTGCTAACAGACTTTTTCCTTTTTTAAGTTTTTTCTTTTGTGGCTTTGTCGCGATTGTTACGTGCCAATCCAATTGGCACTTAAACATTGTTATTAGGTTAGTTTGATGTGCGGGAGTTTCGCGCCATAATTTCAAAAGACGCGGTGCGCGGGAATTTTAAATAGATAGGCGTGTACTTCCGTTACGTCATAGTGAGTTTGCGCAGAGTGCGCGACACTAGAGGGGTAGACGAATAGCTTCGCGGATGTGTAAAAGACAGAGAGTGGGGACAAAGTGGTGAGAGGTTTTTCCATGACGCTTCAACGTGGCTGTTTTGCCCGAACTTTCAAGGAGTGTGGTCGTGCGCGTATCGTATCTTCATTTTTATTATGTAGATTTTTTTTTGATTATCTTTGTTTTGTCTTTACCTAATTAACCTCTTCCTTATCGTTCCCCTGCATATAGAAATATGGTACGACCCTGGAGCAGCCCGCGACCCGAGATGAGCCGGATGTCCATGCTCAGCCAACACCACCGGAGCAATACCATCTTTATCTATCCGGAAGGATGATAAACGTACCTGGGGGAAAACTGGACCTATAATGTGAGTAAATTATCTTTTATCTTATATGTATGTAAATTTTCCGATTATGGCGCAATATAAATTATTGGTGACGTCATGGTAGTTTGCTACGCGGAATCTGTAATAAGGTTCGCGCTTCCGGTCGCCAGGGACGTTGCATTGCTTTCGTATTCATGGCGCTTGCGCGATGTATTTTATGAACTTTTGAACTGTATTTATCGGCTGCTAACTGTATTACCGACTTTTAAATTACAAGAACTATCACCAAGTAAATTGTAATAATATATATATATTTTACTGATCTCTAATCTCTCTACCCTCCCTCCCTTTTCTTTACTTTACTTTAATTCTTTATTTTATTTTACACTTTTTTGTCGCGCCTTTTATATAATGTGCACACCTAATGCACGCCCCGTACTTGCAACGTTTGGTTGGTTCTTTAATTAAACTGCGTATTACAATGCCTCGACTATTTGAGCTCTTAATTCTCAGGGTGTTCACCTACTTATAGTGAGTTCTGTTATAAGTAGATGTGCAATGCCCAACCAAACTGCACACTCTTTTGTTTTAGTACTAAATTTTTAATCTACTTTTGTATATGCCAAAATTTATTATTACGATCAACGTTGCCTTGTGCCAAATTAAATTACTACCACAAATTTATGACCTTTTTTGACGTTTTAAGATATTTCAGCACTCACCTGGATTATACTTCGTCCTCGGCCTCACTAACTGCTGGCTCAAGATCCTAGTAGCCGTATGCGTCTTTACACGGATGTACTATCTGATAGAATTTTCGTATCGCCTCCAGGTGTCGTTCTTAAATTTTAGATGCTCCCCAATATCTGAAATGATTAACCCTAATTTAGAATTTGGAATACTCGGTGATGTTACTTCCCCTGCGCTAATTCTTTTGTCCTAATTTCTGCTTTGAATCCTCCACTACTAATTGTTGCTATTCTAATTTCACTCCTCGTGTTCTCAATTAATCCGTCCACTTTTTCGTATTTTATCCAAATCTAATCGCCGTCCTGTTTCAAATTACTCGATGCCCCGCTACAAATCTATATCCAAATCAATCTCCGTTCCTTTGTATATCCTCTCGATGTCCTGCTGCCTATAAATCTCTATCCAAATCGATCTTCGTTCCTTTAAATAACCACCCTATGTCCTTCTGCCTTTAAATCGCTATCCAAATCAATCCCAAATCTATTTAAATATTCGTTGCTTCGCCGTCGCTTATATAACCACTCTATGTCCTTCCGCCTTTTGATCTCTATCCAAATCCAACTTCGTCCCTATATATAACCACCCGATTTTCCTTCCGCCTTTCCCAATATCGTTCCAAACCTATTCAATTATTCGTCGCTTCGCCGTCGCACTATTACCAATCTTTACACTTTTTATTATCGTCGTCGTTGCTTATTTATATTTCGCTGCTGCTCTTTACCCTTCTTTACTCAATCAAAACTATTCAAACTCAAACACTTTTTTTAAATTTTAAAAATCGTTACACAAATTAGCACAGTTCTATGAAAACACGTCTTTATACAAAAGAATTTCGAAATAATCTCTTAATCGTACGCAAATTAGCGCGGTTCTATACAAAACACGTCTTTTTACAAACAAATTTCGAATTAATCTCCCTTTGTTTTCTTTCCAAGGCGACCATTATAACATTTCTTGCCTACTAAATCCTAAAATACATAACTAAAATCGTCCAATAATATCCAAACATTACGTTTGTGTCGCACATACCATAATTCATGTCTTTTTACACTTTCATAATTCACATAAAATTCTAGTATTGGTCCTAAATGTTTACAGTCCTTCAATCACATATGACGTTGTTATAACTAATAATTTTGAGCTTACAAATTATGTCCAAAAGTTGATTCTATATAAATTAAAAAGCCAAATAAATCACACTTGAACCTGGATGCATGGTTGATAGTAAACATCCATAGACGCATCCGGTTTTTGGACGGCAAATGTACTTTCAATGGCCTATAAAATTCAAACTCGGTATAAACCCTTGAGCACTGTACATCTTACTACGTCATTTAGTCATTTTAATTTACCTTTTGGCACTTATGTTTCAACTACCATTTTGAATTGTACTTTAGCATATGTATAATACGTAAAAAATACATTTTCAAATTATGTGATCAAATACGTGGATTATTTTACTTGGGCATACACTACCTCGTACTAAACAACCCTTAGAACCCTTGGTAGCTCCCTTACATTATATATATATATATATATATATATATATATATATATATATATATATATATATATTGATAACGCACAGTTCCGGCAAAACTGAGATGCAGGTTCAAATCCTGTCCAAGGCCTTATATTTTCCTTCTTTCAATTACTAGCTCGATTTGAAATGATCATTTGGGCTTTACTTAAAAGTCTAAGTTATTATTTCATCTTATTAATTTCAATACGTAAGTATTTATCAACTTACCTTGTGTAAAAACTAATTATAATATTTATATATTAATACTTGGCTTATAGCCGTGATTTTGAGCAGTGCTTCCTGTCTATATCTGACATAAGTCAGAAACTTGACAATTTCAGATATGATTGACAAAATGCTAAACGTAATTGAAAGTTAGGTTTATATATGGTACTTGTACACGATTTAGATTTGTAAATTTTCCAATTATAGCCATCGGCCTCGGTAGCGTAATTGGATAACGCACAGTTCCGGCAAAACTGAGATGCAGGTTCAAATCCTGTCCAAGGCCTTATATTTTCCTTCTTTCAATTACTAGCTCGATTTGAAATGATCATTTGGGCTTTACTTAAAAGTCTAAGTTATTATTTCATCTTAATTTCAATACGTAAGTATTTATCAACTTACCTTGTGTAAAAAACTAATTATAATATATATATATATATATATATATATATATATATATATATATATATATATATATTGCTGTGAAACCTCCAAAATCCGTGAACTACGCTTTTCGAATCGTGCCCCTACGAATTGGATGTCAAGAATGCTGTGAATCCTACAAAAAGCTATTCATTACTTTAACTGTGTTGGTCCATTGACTTTCTTCTGTTAATCGCCTCGGCTGCTCCTCTAGATAGCTTTCATCCTCATACATAAAAACAAACACATTCCTACCACAAACATCAACGTCAACTCTATTTACATCAATATTCACAATACATTAAAATTTCAAAATTAATATTCAGCATAAATTTTAATATCGGAAAATTTCAAAATTAAATTTATTATCATTTTAATGTGCATCTAGAATTAAAGTCCTTGTAGGATGCCTACTAATTACTATAACAATATATGCAGAGTAAAAGGGCATTTACCACCCTTTACGTTAATTAACCAGGTTCGTCTAATTGAGCTCAAAGACATACCTAAATTTTCATCATAATCCAGAACATCAATACTAAATACCCTTTCTACTTAAACAAGCAAATTTCACCTTAAAATTAAAATATTATTGTGAGTACCATTTCACTACTGTCCATTTTGAGTAAATCAATTATAAAGTTATTCAACACACACAAAATCTCAAAGTTCAAACAAAATAGTATAATTTACCTGAAGGTTACTTGCACTCGTAGCTTCAATATACATCGTCCCTTTTGTTAATCACACCATTCCAACTGGGTTATATTTACGGCTTCTGATTCTCAACGCTTTAAAATTTTCTCCATCACCATTTATTTAAAGTTGTTTCAGGGCTTTTCCGGAACTAATCTGTGTATATCTGACCCTAGTCTTGTGGATCCAGACACGTTTATGCACCATTTAATTATTAATACCCCGAAAATAACAAAGAAATTCATACTTCTTTCACCAATATACGCCAAAACTGCCTACTTTTGTGTATATATTTGTCGTTGTAAATTTTACCAATTGGTACAGTGATCCTAAATTTTATTACCTTGTATCTAAGTGCACTAAAGTACATTCATGTTAGCACGTAAATAACAAACTGTTTTAAATCACATAATATTCGAGCAAACTGTTTAAATTATTTCATATTAAAACCGGAAAACTAAAAAGCACTGT
Organism: Platerodrilus igneus; assembly: GCA_036346225.1. Taxonomy (NCBI): domain Eukaryota; kingdom Metazoa; phylum Arthropoda; class Insecta; order Coleoptera; family Lycidae; genus Platerodrilus; species Platerodrilus igneus. The sequence goes on from JARFIW010000782.1 coordinate 2,410,801, forward strand.
TTAACGCGTTCAATCAAGTCGAAGATCTAAGAGAGCTTTTAACGCATCGAATAGTCAAAAGTCTAAGAGAACGAAATTCATATTACCACCGGTATATATAGCGGATAGCCGGCACGTCGCTTTTGTCCTCAAAACAGACAATTCTTAAGAATTTCTCATGCTATGTTCCCATTCCGTCGCTCGCGCGTCGGTTTTTACAAATTTAGTACTCACCCCAGTTAAATCTCAGAAATTTCAACACGGCACGCAAAGTCTGGAAATAACTAATTGACTTTTATAAAGAAATGTTATTTTTACCTCTCAAATTTTGCATTTTACTTTCAACCAATCGCAACCCCATGACGTTGCTCTACTCACGCCTTTTACTATATGTGTCTCGGTCTTGTGCATATTATCTGTCTCTATCTAACCTGTTCTTATTAGTGCATGTGGACTATCTGGGTTAAATAACCCCGTATCGCACCTTCTCGTGAATATTAAGCCACGGTTTCTCCAAGATTCTTTGAAACCATTTGTTATCTACAAAATTTTCGCCGTACATGACATTTAAACTACGCAGGTGTTCAAACATAATATTAATTCTCAGAGCTTTATTTTCTGGTATTATAATCTTGGATTTTCACAGACTTTTATGCTTATTATTAATAATGGTTTAATTAACTCCAACTAAAATTGACTTCTATCCTTTCATTTTTAGCGAATACAAATTAAATGTTACTTATTATGTGTACACTTTGTTTAATACCGGTTACTTAAAATAGGGTTAATTAATATAAATTTTGCACGTAATTTCTCTTTGTTCTTTACTAGGAATAATTAAATTATACGTAGAGCTTTTTAATACTGCTTCCTTTTATATAAAGCGTCTTATAAATAATTTACATGATTTAAATCTCTTATTTTTACTGAAACGACCGAATTTATTTATGCTTCATGGTTTTAATGAAGTACCTTTCCAAAGCTTCTACACGGTGATTAAAATTATTTGATGTGATTATTTAATTTTGTACCCTGGTCTAAATATGAGTATATATATATATATATATATATATATATATATATTACTCAAATTTAGACCAGGGTAAAAATAATTAACGACATCAAATAATTTTAATCACCGTATATAAAGCTTTGGAAAAAGTACGCGTAATTAAGGGCCTGCTGTGAAGATTTAAATCATTCAATTAGAATGTAGGGTTTGTATAGAATTTTATTAGATAATACGCGTTATTAAAACGTTGAGCATAAAAATTTATTCGTTTCATTAAAAATAAGGAATTTAAATTATTCACTAGACGCTTTCTATATAAAGAAACAAATAGAAATTACGTGCAAAATTTATATTAATTAATTCAATTTTTAAGTAACGGGTATTAAATAAAGTGTACAAATAATAATTAATATTTAATTTGTATTCACTAAAAATTAAAGGGTAGAAGTCAATGCCATTCATTATTATTTTAATTGGAGTTAATTGAACCATTAGTAATATATAATATGCATAAAAGCTTTTAAAAACCCAATAATATTCAAATCGTAGAAGTGTTATTTAAAGTATTACGATTGAACACCTGCGTATTTTATAATGTCAAATTCTAATAAATTCGAGCTGATAAACATGCAGATTCTGCGTATATGGCAAACGGTCGGATAAACCGTAGCTTATATTAACATATGAATCCACGTGGACTGAAATAACCGATAGTAAAAATATCGATTTGCACCACTAAGTCCAGGTTAGAAAAAGACGATTAAAATGCGCAAGGCAGAGACACAGATAATTAAAGGCGTGATTTGAGCAACGTCACGAGGAAACGATTGGTTGAAATAAGTTGCAGATATGAGAGGTGAAAACACAACAATTTCTATACAAAATTAATTAGTTGTTCTCGGACGTGTTTGCGAGCCGTGTGAAAATTTCTTAGATTTAACTGGCACGAGTGCAAAAATTTAGTAGAATCGCGTGCCGGACTGTCGAGAAGGGAACAGAGAATGCGAAATTCTGAAAAGTGTCCGTTGAGGGACAAATCCGACGTGCAAGCAAGACCGTTATATAAACCCGGACTTTAAACAGTTTCGCTCTCTTAGATTTTCGATTTGATTCAATACTTTAAACAGTTTGCTCTTATATTTTTTGATTATTGAATACTTTAAAACAGTTTGCTCTTTACGTGCTACGATGCAAGTTATTATGCATTAGTGCACTTAGAAAAGATAGATAAGTAGCGATAAATAAATACATTTAAGTATGCAGCTTTGTATAGCGTGAGTGAATTATGAATTGCTTTGCTAATTTTCGGGGATATACATGAATGAGTTCCTGAGAAGTCCTGAACCAATTTAGACGAATGGTGGTGTACAAAAATTTTAAAAGCGTTCAGAATCTGAAGCCATAAACAAAAACCAGCTGGAATGGTGGAATTAGCAAGTCCGATGTGCATTGAAGCCACGAGTGCAGTAACCTTCAGGTAAATTATACTATTTTGTTCGAACTTTGATGTTTTGGTGTGTGTTGGAAATTTTATGATTTGTTTGATAAAATAGACAGTAGTGAATTTGTAGAAACAACAAATTTTTAATTTTTAAGGTGAAATTTTCTTGTATAAGTAGAAAGGAGTATTTAGCAGGTTTATGTTTTTGATTATGATGAAAATTTGGGTCTGTCTTTGAGCTCAATCAGACTAACCTGTTTAATTAACGTAAAGGGGTGGGAGATGCTCCCTTTTATTCAGACTCAGGTCTGCAAATATTGTGAAATTAATTAGTATGCATCCTACAAAAACTTTAATTCTGGATGAAAATTAAAATTGATGACAAATTTAAACTTGAAATTTTATGATACTGAAATTTATCCTGAAATTTAATTTTGAAATTTTAATGTATTAAGAATATTGATGTAAATAGAGTTAACGTTGATGTTTGTGGTAGGAATGTGTTTTTTTTATGAATGAGGATGAAAGTTTTAACTAGGTGAGCAGCCGAGGCGGAAAGAGTAAAAAGGCGACCATTAGAAGAGATTCAAGAGGGCGAGAATCACAGCAAATCTTGGTGCCCAATTCGAGAGGCTCGAATATATTTTTTTACTTTGGTGAGGCTTTTTGTAGGTTTCACAGCTAAAGGGTATAAAGAGTATTTTGGTGTTTTAAGATTGTGTATATGCCAAATGAAGCCAATGATCAGATCACGTAACTGTAAAATTTGTGTTTGCCGTACTTTACAAATGGTAAAGTATTTGAAGTATATTAGTCAGAGTAGAAGTGCCAATACGTAAAACAAGGATTTGATGACGTGAAAAAGCGCAGTATTCAAGGATTTATACTAAGTTGTACATTGATATGCCATAGAGGGTAAATTTGCTGGTCTAAAAGCCGGTTGCGTCTGTGGAAGTTCCACTATTCACAACACAGAGCCAGGTTTATATGTGAAACATTTCGGCATGCATTTATTAGAATCAACCTTTGGACAAACTTGTAATATCAAAATTATATGTGAAAATATTGTATCAAAAAGTGTTTAAGTGCAACGCGGTCATATGAACCAATGATTGAACAGTATTTATGTAATTGTAAAGTGCAAAGATATGACTAATAGGTATTAGTGACACAAACTAGTTGAGACGATTTAATTGGATGTTAGGTTTGTAAAAATGTATAAAGAGTAGGCATAATTTTAAAGTTGGTATCACCTAGGTAAAAATAATAATGAGAACGATTTGAATTAATTTTGTAACAAGACGTGTTTTGGTAAAATTGTGCTAATTTGGATATTTAAAAAGTTTAAAATAAAATATTTTGAAAAGTAAAGCCTTCAATTGAAATAAAGAAGAATATAAATAGTCAGACGGTATAGTAATAATCAAGAAGAGTAGAAAGGTATAAGATTAGATATTGGAGCGGCATTGAGACAGGCGTAAATAAGAGTGGATATTTAGAACGAGTTGGATTAAGGTAGAAAGGATTTGAATTGGAGTTATTAGACGGAAGGAAAACGAATTAGAGTGATTTGGATAGTACATTGCGCATAGATTGGTATTGAGTGGAAGGTATAAAGCAGCACAAAATTTTAACGAGCAGGTTAAGGATTGGATATTGTTGGAGTAGAAGGAGTGTTATAAAGAACGACGGCATAATTATAGGAAAATTAGCGCGGGGGAAGTTAAAATTTAAGGTATTCAAAATTCTAAAGTCAGTCATTATTTATAGATTTGGGTGGATAACAAAATTAAATTAATCAAAACCTGGTGTCTGGAAAGCAGAGTAGTCCTAGTGGTAGTGAAACGCAGTGTGAAGACCCATCCGGTGACTGAGATCTTGAGCCAGAGTTCAGAAAGGCCTACAGCGAAGAATAAATCGGGTGAGTACTGTGTTTTTGATAAGTCAAAGTCAATTTGGTAAGAGTATTTGATTTGGTACAAGGCTACGCGGATCTGTTTATTAAATTTGGCATATACGAATATAAGGTTACGTATACTAAAATAAAGGTAGTGCAGTTTGGTCGGTGTCGTGACCATCAACCTATCACAGAACCCACGGTAGGTAGGTGTAGGTACCCTGAGAAGGAGAGTTCCAATAGTCGAGGCATATTTATATAGTTTTGTTTTGTAGACCGACCAGACATAGTTAAAGCACGAAATATAAAGGTAAAAGTTTTCACACTGTCAAGTATATAAAATTATAAACAAATAAACCACAGTTTAAAGTAAATAAATATAAAAAAATGGGGGAGCACAAGAATATATATATATATATATATATATATATATATATATATATTGCTATAGTCCCTAAATTATTCGCGCCCCATCATTTGGTCGAAATATAAATATTTCTATGTATTATCTGGATTTATCAATCTCGGACGTTGGGCCATATAAATATTGCTATCAACTCCCTCCAGGAACTTCACTGGATTTTATCTTGAACCGACCTTGTCGACCAATAACAAAACTTGATATGTTACCGCCTTACTCGTTATCAATTTTGTATTCAACTTATAGCTCCTCCTTTATTGTTTAAATTAACAAATCACTCCCATTAACTTTATCTTATGACCTCGACTAGCATTTATTTAGAATTATAAAATGAAGTTAATTCAATTTTATATAATAAAACAAATATTATGTACAGTTTTTGTTAATTATTTAAAATACACTTTTCAATTAATTAATGTTGTAAATCTCATTTATCAAAAATCATATACTTTTTAATCAAATCTAAAGTCACCAAAAAAAAACCTATTGTCTTTATAAAAAGAAGTGTGGAACGTTCAAAACCTCTTTATCATATAACGCCCTTTATACGTATGCAAGTTCTCGGTTTTGTTGACTTCCTCACATTCATTTATATTAAGCAAATTCAATATTCAAATAAAAAATTAGAAAAATAATGTCTTATAACTAAAAGTCTAACCTGGTTTATTTTCTTCGCTATTTCCTTCTTGCAATTGACGCATCCATTATCAGCTAATATTTTCCATGCATTCTACCATCCATTTAGATAAAATGATTTTCCCCCAAATCAGGATTATTACATGCCCATTCGAAATATTGTCTATCCACACGCTTGAACCATTGCATTTAAATTATTGTTATCACCCTCTAGACTACCATTATTAAACTTAGACTTATGTACCCCAAATTATTGTCATCCCATTCAGACTTATTACTTCTTATCAATTTCCCCAAACTTAGAATTGGATTATTCACCCCGGACTCAGAATACCATCTATTCTCCCCGAACTTAGAATCGTAGTTTATCCTTCCCGGACTCGAAGCCGTTTAATCGGCAATCATAATTTTCATCTTAGTCGCACTAATACAACTTTTCACTTTAAATTATTATTACGTATCACACTTTGTTTCAGAGTGGCGCACCTCGACCTTTGTTGAGTTTAAAACTGAGTTCGTTATCACTGTCCCTGTTAATATATCATTGATCTCCTACTCCGTCAGTGGGTATGGTCTACAAGCTCGTCTCTAAGTTTAACCAATCAAATCTTTGCATTTAAAGTAGTTTCTAGTGTAATTTTCTATGTCTTCAAATAATTGTGGCCTGCTCGCAGGTGCCTTGTTATCAAACATGCGGTGTTTTGACGAATCTAATCGCTTTCCATGTTGTACATAAACAACTGATGCAATTCGACTTTTAATTTTCATATCTGCCTGTTATTTACGCAATTTTTAATCACCTTTCTTTATCACAATTATTAACTACTTGTACGCATTTACACTATGCTTTTCGAAGCTCTATTTCTTATCTCCGTATTAACCTAATTGTTTGGAGCTCTTTTGAATGCGTGTTTAATTACACTTTATTATGTTTACTTATAAATACGCGTGCTTCCACTGAAAAATATAATTATTTGCGTTGCCAAAATTAACTAAAACTCTATCTACAGGGTGTTAAATATTTACTATTTACTTAATGCATGTATTCTTTGCTTCTGCGCTAACTATGCGTCTTCCTGTGTTTATTTGCGTCGCTTAAAACTACTTATACTTTATATACAGGGTGTTGACTGCTTAATATTTATAAACTATCTGCATTTCTCAATTTTTTTACTAAATAAATGCAGCTTTCTGCTTCCTATTGTAATTTCTAATACTTAAACGACCTTTACTATAAAGTACACCCTTAAACAACCCCTTGTCACAGCAATATATATATATATATATATTGTAGTAGTTTTAAAGGGTTAAATTTAGATATGAACAAGGCAATTTCAAACACCCTGTATGGAGGAAACATCCAGAATTTACGTACGAAATTTACTTCATTTAGTTAATTGAAAGTAACAAGTATTACCATAATTTTACAATTAGTGATTAAAATTTAGTTAGGTTCGTAAAGAAATTAAATTGTATATATTATAAGCCAATGCAAATTATTAATTAATTTAATTGAGTTTAATTGAAAGGGTTATAACGTCTAAATACGTATAAGAACGTGAAAAGTCGATAATTCCAAGGCGAAACGCTTTACTAACAAACAAACACGTCGAATATATGAAATACCTTGAAAAGTAAACTCCTAGAAATGTTATTTGAAAACGATCGTTAATTGAACACCTGCATGTTTTGAAAAGGTCATGTTCCTCTTATTTGTGTAGATAAAAGACAAAATTTGAGGTATATTGTGCAAACGGTTGGACGGTTCGCATGAACGCTAACCAAAAGTTTTCTTAAAGCGCAGAAGGGATGGACAATCAATGATATGCTTCAGGCATAATAGCAGTTCACTTCGAAACGCACGTATTCAGTCCACGTGGGTTAGATAGCAAGCAGACCGTAATATCGATTTTCTACCACTCAAACAAGGTTAGAAGGAAACATATAATATGCATAAGAGAAGAATAGAGTTAATATAGGCGGGGTTTTTAAGACGTCACTGAATATATCATTGGTCTAAATAATTAGTTGTACAACAGACGAACACGGGAAAATTTGAATGCGGGTTTTTCGGAAAATATCGTATCAACGAGATAAATTTCAAAGATTTCGAAAACGGTTAAACCAAAATTTGAAGAAGTATTATTTTAAATGAAGTATTTCGCGTGAAGAGTAGCCGAGAGGTGGCATTTTGAATTGTATAAATACTCTAAGAAAATTAATAGGACTCTCTTAGTATTTTCATCGCTTTAGACTACGTACAGAGATCTACCACGAGCTTGTAAGTATTTAAAATTTAAATTAAATAGTACAGTGTTGGCCTCATAGTTTGAAACGCGGATAGTGTCGGGTTTAATTTTAACTGAGGTGCAACAGATAATTTAACAAGCTCGTGAAGTAAAGTAAAGTAAAGTGACGTAAATTAAATTATGCAATTATAAAAAAGTGTAATATACCTGGATTTTGATTTGGATGGATCTTGAATTAATAGCATGCAACACAACTTAGATGGTGTTTATCTATAAATAGCTGGAGGCGGCAAGCAGAGCAGAACCGCGAGACCGATGGTGCAGGAACTTAACTTCATTGTTAACGGAATAGGGATTTTAAGAAATTCCAGGTAACGCATTAGAATTTGCTGTTTTTTATAAACTATAAAAATTATTGTGATGTGTGAGAGTGAACTTTAATGGTATTTTGCATTATTTTGCGTATTGAAAATAATATGTATAACTAACTTTGATTATGGTATATAAATATAAATCTAAAGGTGTATATAAAGCTTATTAACATTCCTCATGAATTTAAAATTTTATTGTTAAGAGTACATGGGTTTTGTTTTGGTGTTTGTAGTAAGGGTATGCAAAGTAAAGAGCATACATTAATAAAATAAACTGGGTTATCATGAGCTCACCATACTCCAGAGTGTACTAATTAGATATAATTATAAATAAAAAAGAAAAATAAGGTATTATTCAGGGACCATTTACTCCTGTTACATTCAATGTGTTTGATATTTCAATTTAAAATTCTGAACTTTACAAAGATAGAATTTATTGAGGTGTAACTTGAGCACCGAAATGTAAATAATCTTGAATTTTTATTTGTAAATAGTGGTAAATAAATATTGTATGATTGTGGTATTATTTTGTGGTTTTATTGCGAGTGTGCGTGAACGACAAAGAGTATGATAGTAAATCTAGGTATCCAAGAGAAGGCCCAACTGAGCTAGCCAGGGAGCTGTTGAAGAAATTAATTAAAGTGATGGAGCAGGAATCTGGGTAAAAAATATTTTTCTTCTTAATATTTTGTTTGAAAAATTTTCTATTTTGTGAAATTTATGTCGTTTTTGGTAAATTAATATTTCTCGAATGATTTTTTTTGACTCTGGTGACGCTTTATAGAGGTTACACAACAATTTATGACGCCCAATTCGTGAGTAGTGATTTTATAGAGTTACACGGCAATTTTTATATATTATATATATATATATATATATATATATATATATATCAATTAGGGGATACATAACTCCTCCCGACGTACATTAAAATTTAAGGGTTTTCATTTTCTTGATTTTTAATTTAATTTTAATTTAATTTCATTTCTTAAAATTCATATTTTCTAATGGTACATTTGTTTCTTTATTAACTTTGGTTGCCTTAAATCTAAAACTGTTTTCTTTATTTTTATACCTAATATACATTTTGTAAATTGCATAAATGATCCATAAAATAGTCAAAATAATTAGTACAATTGTCCATACACTAATGTTATCGTAGTGCACTTTGGGCGTTTTAAGTTCGTTTAGATATTCTTTATAATCTTCCATAAGTTTCATGGCGTGGTTGAGGTTGTCTAGTTCCAGATGTTCGAGTTGCATGGGTTTTTGAAGTATTTCTTCGTCTTCGTCTTGCGTTATCTTGATTTGTAATTCGGGTAAGTTTGCTAATTTCTTGGTTTGTACGGGATCTTAGTAGACTCGGATTATTTCATTTTTCAATTTTAAATAACAATTTTCCTTAAGAGTGATTAATTTTCTTCCGATTAATGCTAAGTTGCTTTCGTCTTGATTACAGTAGATTGTTGCTATTACTTCTGTGGGAAAAATGGCTATCCATTTATTTTCCGTTACTTTCTGGATTTTCATATTGGTGATTCGTACAGGTTTGGCTTCACAATTTTCGTAATGATTTGAAAATTTTAGTAGTTGTACTTCGCAAGGACTGTCTTCTTGAATGGTTGTTGTCAATGATTGGCATAAGTATTGATTTGGTGTGACTTCATCACATTTTTCGTTCGTATAACCATATCTTAGTTCATTTAAGGATAGGAATTTGGTTTTGGGTATAATAACTTGGTATGTGCTAGTCATTTTCATTGGAAAAGCAAATAAATGATAATAATTATAATTGTTAATCTCTACTATTGGGATTTTTATCAAAAATGTTATGTCGTTATTTTTTACATGCTTTTAACTATAGCTATTTTTTCAAATATTAAAATGTTTGATTCTACTACATCAAAAGGTAATTTACTGTTGGTTATATATGATTTAATTCTTAATAGTTCTCTGAACAAATCAATTGGTTCTATGATACTGGAATGTAGGGTATTTAATTTTGCAAATGTTACTGCGTTTTCTAACGTGGCTAAAATTTGTTGAATTAAGGTAATGGTTGATATTATCTGGGTATATATTGTGTTAAATCTAATTAAATCTTGCATGCCTAACATGGTAGATTGCATGTTATTTTCAAGGGTTTGTATTCGATTGGCTATACTATCTTGGTTTATAACTAATTTTCTTAACGTTTCGTTGAATTTTATAATCGTTGATTGGGTTAATAATATTTGGTTACTAATTATGGTTTTGATATCGTTTTGTTTTTCAATTAATTGTTATATTGCGTTGTCATAAAGTTCTGCGTCTTGATTATCTAAGTTGCCTAATTATGGTTTTGATATCGTTTTGGTTTTCAATTAATTGTTGTATTGCGTTGTCATAACGTTCTGCGTCTTGATTATCTAAGTTGCCTGTTATTGCTTTTGTTATGTTTCCTAATCCGTTGATTAGTCCTCTTTTTCATCTCGGCGTTTGTTCCGTGGGTATTAGTCGATTAAATTTGTCTTCTATCTCAATATACTTTTTATTATGCTGTCATAGTTCATCATTTCGATTGCGTATTTCTTTCCGAATTTTGTTGTGTCCTTTGATTGTTTTAGTCGGTAATAATTGTTTTTGATTGTTTGAAATTCTTGTTTAAGTTCCGTTAAGTCGAATTTTTGTGCAAAGCTCCAATAGTCTATGGTATTCTGCATACTGCCTAATTTTATTGGTAGTATACCGGGGTTATTTTCTTTTGTCTTCAATTATTATTTCGGTGTCCGTTCTACCTGGGTGGAGGTTGACGGTAAGGGTGATGATTATCCATCTGAAAATACAGGTTGTCTTAAATTTTTCAAGTGGATCTATTTCGTTATCTTGCCGTTGTCTACTACGGCTATGTTTTTGTCCGATATTTTTTTAATTTTAAAGGGGCTGTTTTGTGTTGTTTGCTTTGAAAATTTTTCTCGTTCACGGTTTGTCCTATTGAAAATTTATTTACGTCTGTGTTTTTATTACGGATTGTGGTAATGCGTTCTTTGTCGTTATCTAATTTATCCTTTACTTTGTCATAAGTTATTTTTAGTTTTTCTTTATGATCTTTAGCGTATTGCTGATAAACTTCTTTGTTATAATGTATGTCATAAGGGTTGCGTGAATCTGAATGTCCTAGAGTTAATTCTAATGGTGTAAAATTGGTTGATGAATGAATTGTGTTGTTATAGGCGATTAATGCGTATGACATTAAATTAGTTATGTGTTCTTTCTTGTATGTTATTATTAATAATCGGATTTGTTCTAGTAGGGTTGAATGTAGTCTCCCGATTAGTCTGTTGGATTCAGGGTGGTTGTCAGTTATAAAATGAATTTTTATTTTGTGTAGTTCCAAAGTGTTTTGTATTGTTTCATTTTTAAACTCGCTACCGTTATCTAACGTTATTGTTTCGGGCGTTCCATAGAATGTAAAGTACTGTAAAAATCCTTGGGTTACGTCTATACTATTTTTAGAGGTTGTTACGTGCCAAAAAATTTTGGCACTAAACATTCATATAGTTTTAATATTCGGGAGTTTCGCGCCATAAATTTAAAAGACTTGTTGCGCGTATTTCCGTTACTTCAGAAGTGCGTAGCACGAATTTCGCGCCGACGCGTGTGGGGGAAGAAAAAAGTGGGGAATTTCCGGAAGACGCTTAGAAAAACTTGGCCTCGAAACGTGAACAAGAGTGTTGTGTCGTATCGTATCTTTTGATTATGTAGATTCCCTTGCCTTTTTTGATAATCGTTCCTCAACCCGTTCCTTATCGTACCTCTACATAGGAAGAAGAGATTAGTCTGGATAAACCTGGTATAAGAACGCACGACCCGAGAAATAACGAGTCCACGGAGCCCCGCAGCCGCTAGCTTGGAGCAATCCTGAAGGAAGCCACGAGCGACTATCAGGAAGAAATTCTGGAGGAAGCTTTACCTATTCACGTGAGTACTTTTTAGGGGACATTGTAAAATTTATATATATATATATATTTTGGAAATATGTATTGTAATAATTTGCATATTGTGTGACGTCATTGACAAATGGGCGCGCTAATTTCCACACTATGTATTATCGTTACCAACTGTTTTGTGTCGCTTGTGCGGCGTGTACGGGACTGTAATAAGGTGATTGGTATTGCTTAGCCTTTGTAAATGCGTCTACGATTGTTAAATAACTTTGTGCTTCTACTACTAGAGTATCGGCATGTAATTTCTGAAAGGGTTTGTCAGGTGTTTTAGTCAACATTAAAGGTATCTTCGGGTGTTTCCTGTCGTATTTTGCTTTGTCGCATAGTTCGCATTGATCGATAAAGTCTGTAGTTAGTTCCTTCATGTTCTTGAAATAATATCGTCTCATAATTTGTTATAGGGTTTCATTAATTCCACGATGATTGGTCTTTCCTTCGTGTTCATTTATTTCGTCAGGGTCGTCTAAGGTTATAAATTTTCTTGTGCATCTTATAAGTTCAGGGCCAGAGTTATTGAATAATTTAACATATAATTCTGAAAATCGTTTATACAAGTTTTCCGTGTTAAAGTAAAAGTAAAATCGTTTTTTCTCGGGGGTGTATCTTTTAGAATTTTAATTATTTGTTCTTCATTGTCATCTTTGGTTATTTGAATTTGGTATATCTTTTTGTTATCTACTTTTGTATATTTTACCGAGTTTGGGTTGGTTAAAACTTCGGTGATTATAAATTGATTGGGTTTCATATCGATGGCTTCATTTAAAATTTTAATCGCGGTTTTCGGCTCGTCATTCTGTGTTGAATGCATGGTGTCCATTTCGTCTGGATCTTCTCTAATTTCCGTTTCGTCTACGTTTCCTATAACTGATTCTGTTTCTAGTGCGTTGAGTTGTATTCTACTTAAAGCGTCTGCGTTATTATTGTAGATTCTTTTCTTGTATATGATGTCGTAGTCATATTCTTCTAATCGGATTCTCTATCGTTGTAATTTTGAATTGGGTTCCTTAAGTTTGCATAGCCATACTAATGGTCTATGATCAGTGTATATATAAAATTTCCGTCCGTATAGGTATGGTCTAAAATACTTTGTTGCCCAAATTATGGTTAACAATTCTTTCTCTATCGTGCTGTATTTTGGCTCGGTTTCGTTGAGGGTTCTGGAAGCGTAGCTGATGGGTTTATCGTTGCCTACTGTTCCTTGGCTCAATACTGCGCCTAAGGCTACATTTGATGCGTCCGTTGTTAATACGAAAAATCGGGGTATTCTAATACGGGGTGATTTGTTAATATACCTTTAATTTCATCTACGGCTTTAATGAATTCTGGGGTATGTACAATTTTGTTTCCTTTCTTTAAACAATTTGTCAGGGGCTTGGTTATTTGAGCATAACTTTTAATAAATTTGCGGTAATAACCACTAAGTCCTAAAAATTCTTTTATTTCTTTATTCGTTTTTGGTATGGGGTAATTTAATATAGCGTTTGTTTTATCGTGATTCGGCATGACTCCTTGGGGTTTTATTATATGTTCTAAGAATGCTACTTTTTTTCTGTAGGAATTCGCTCTTATCCAATTGTACTTTAAATTGTGCTTTTCTTAATCTTTCGAACATTTCTCTTAATCTTTCTATATGCTCCACCAATGATGTCGAATAAACTATGATATCGTCTAGGTACACAAAACATTTTTCATTGTGTATCCCACGTAGTATGTTATCCATAACTCGTTGAAAGGTTGCGGGTGCGTTCTTTAGTCCAAATGGCATCCTTTTATATTCATAATGTCCTCTAGGTGTGCTAAAGGCTGTTTTTGTGTATCCTTTTCTTCCATTTCTACTTGATGGTATCCTGAGGCTAGATCTAATGTCGAAAAATATTGGTACTTACCTAATTTATCTAAAATTTCAGTTATATTTGGTAGCGGGTATTTATCGTCTACCGTTTTTTCATTAAATTTTCTGTAATCTATTACCATTCTATATTTTCGTTACCTGATGCGTCCAGTTTTTTGGGTACTATTAATACGGGGCTGCTCCATATGATGAATTGGAGTGTTGTATAATATCTTGATCTAATAAGTCGGCTACTTGTCTGTCAGCTTCTTCCTGACTTGCCTGGGGTAATCTGTATGCTTTTGTGAATATAGGTTTGTTATTCGTTAGTTCAATGTTATGCTTGACTGTATTTGTAAATGTTAGGGGTATTCCTTCGCAATGAAATATGTCGCGGTATTCGAAACATAAATTTTTGATTGCTCGCTTTGTTCCTCGTGATTGATGTCAGTGTTAAAGCGGATGTTACTTAAATTGTCTCTTAACATTTCGTCGTTTTCTACGGGGGTTATAATTTCCGTTTAAGTTTTCGTCTATTTCCATCTCCTTAAAATTTAATTCTATGTTAATTGGGTTTGTTAATCATAGTTCTACGGGGTAGTCGTTTGAATTTAATATCGTTGTTGTGGAATAATTATCCTTTATTTGTACTAATGCGGTTGGGGTCTCTACTTCTTGTTGGAACGTTATTTGATTTATTATTCCTAATTTGTTATTTGAATTTACTGGGATTTTTATCTTTTTCCCTGTTCGGGGTTCTATTGCGTATTTTCCCTCAACTTGGGTATTTTGAAATTTAATGGGGATTCGTCCATATTTGGTTCTTAGTAAACGGTTTTTTATGTCGATGTTGGCTCCTAATTTTCTTAGAAGGTCCATTCCTAATTGTCCGTCATATTTGTCATTGAATTCGAATATGCAAAATTTGTGTTTCATTTTTACGTTAAATGTTTTGGGTAAGGGTATTGTAACGGGCTACTACTACCGCGTTTCTTTAATTCAAAACAAGTAATAATAATGGTCTTTATTACTCACTGTTCACAAGTCTAATTAACAGTATATGCCTTATTTATAGATGTTTTCAGTCCACTTAACAATGAAGCACTATTACACTAATGAATTTACAAGCACTAATATCTTCTTAAACTAACTTCTTTACCCTAGGTCCAATAACCACACTAACACAACTATTTGTTTATACACTTCTATTTATTTATGTATACTGCAAGCTGCATGCACATTAGACACAGCATATCATTTATGTATATATTCTAAAAGCTCAACTACGTTTACTTTACAACGATATAATTTATATTAGACATTCAAGAATAGACTAACTCTTACATTCATAAGCGGCCTTATATATACCCTGCATTAAGATATGACTCATTATCTAGAACTTTGTAGAAGGATTCTCGAATGCTGAAGAATACGCTGTGCCCCGGCGTTTGTATGTTTGACGGGTTGCCTAATAGTGGATCGCAACACTGCCCCTCTTTAAAACCGTTACGTCTCGTAACTGTAAATCCATCTTGACGCCAATTCGATGACTGGTGACGGTATCGGCAGCTATCTCCTCTGGTGCATCCACCGCGTCGTTGGAAGTAACAGTCAACACTCTTTTCATGGTCTTGGTAGGCAACCGGTTGATAACAACAAACAAGAACCTGGACGTTGGTTCCTGGAAAACTACTTCTAGCATATTTCGGACTATCCTCCAATCCAAGCGATCCAGTTCACAGCCCAGCTTGGGCACCGCTAGTTTCGTTACTCCATTTTCTATCATCTGAGCTTTAAGATTCAGCAAAGCCTCCCATAGATGTCCATAACTAGGTCTCTGCCATGAAGAATTTTGGTGACCAGATAGTAAACATAACGATTCTTATCTTGAAGAACCAAAGCTTTTCCTACAGTTGGCTGCTGTTGTACTAATTCATCTACACATCCAAACCTTTTCTTAAAACAACAGCTATTCCCTTGACATTGCCAAATCTTGAGCTACGCAATGTGCAAGGGAATACTCTTCTGGTGCTCTAAACAGATCTTGCTGTTTTTCAACAACAACGCCAAATCTCGCCTTAGCGGAACCACCATACGCCGCCATAAAACCCTCGAAATCTACATTTGGCTCATGATTAATAACTTGTCGAATGCCATTCTCTTTATTCGAGCCTTCCTGGTTGTTGCCAGCGTAGGATGTTAAACGGTCAAAGTGTACCACTTTCGGTTTACCACGGGAGACCTTCTGATCCGGTACACTACATCATTAATCCTTTTCATCACTTCGTACGGGCCTTCCCATTGTCTTTGTAATTTTGGCGACAGCCCCCGTTTTCTTTGTGGATTATACAACCACACCAAATCTCCAGGTCGATAACCACCTTCTTGTGCTCTCGTGTCATATTGTGATTTCATTCGATCGCTTGCTGCCTGGATATTCTTTCGGACGTTTTCGTGAATGCTATTTGATCTTTCACGAAGCTTACTAACGTAATCTTCACCTGCGATCTCTTCTCCAGATTTAAATCCAAACTGAAGATCACATGGTAGCCGCAATTCACGTCCTAGCATTACGCAAGCGGGCGAGTACCCTGTGCTGTCATGTACCGAAGATCGGTACGCCAGTAGGAACAAATGTAAATATTGGTCCCAGTCTCGTTGATGTTCAGAGACAACTTTGGTCAGGTACTTCCTAACGTCCTGTTCATTCTTTCAACCATTCCATCCGATTGGGGATGAAGTGGCGTGGTTCTAGTCTTCCTGATTCCAAGGTGCTTGCAGACGTTTTGAAACAACGCCGATTCGAAGTTTCGACCTTGATCGGAGTGTAATTCTAACGGAACTCCAAAACGACAAAACAACTCCCTGACTAGTACATCTGCAACCGTCTCGGCTTCTTGGTTAGGTATAGCATATGCCTCCGGCCATTTGGTAAAATAATCCATTGCAACCAAGATGTATTTATTTCCTTTCTTTGATTCAGGAAACGGACCAGCTATATCAATGGCTACCCTCTCAAAAGGATTCCCCACGTTATACTGTCTCATTGGGGCTTTCCGTTTTGTGACCGGGCCATTTGCAGAGGCACACAATTCACATTTCCGGCACCACTCCTTCACATCTTCTTTGCAGTTCACCCAATAGAATCTTTCTCTCACTCTTTCGAGAGTTCTTTTCACGCCAAAGTGCCCTCCAGAAATACCATCGTGCAAGTGCTGCAACACTTCCGGCACTCTGCTTTTCGGCACTATCACTTGAAGTCTCTCAGTGCCATCTTCAAATTCCAGGCGTCGTTTCAAGATTCTATTTTCCATCATCAAGGAGTCCCACTGTGCCCAGTATGCCTTCAGGCTCCTACTTAAAATACTAATTTCTTCCCAAGCTGGTCGTTGTCCTCTATTTTTCCACTCAATAATACGTCCCAATTCGGCGTCATTTTCCTGGTCTTCTCGCATTCTTTCGGGTTGCCAAGTATCATCGGTTACTGTCATTCTATGGATGACACTTATTTTCTCTTCCATCTTGGAGCAATGATTGCAGTCCACCGGACAAGGTCTCCTTGACAGAGCGTCTGCATTCCGATGGCTAGTTCCTACACGATGTTCCGTATCAAAATCATATTCCTGCAGCCGCTCTATCCACCTTGCCACTTGCCCTTCAGGATTTCGAAACTGCAATAACCATTTCAGTGCAGCATGGTCTGTTCTCAACAGGAATTTACGGCCGTATAAGTACTTATAAAAGTGCTCTACGGATTTGACGACGGCCAACAGCTCCCTTCTTGTCACACAATAGTTCCTTTCTGGCCGCGACAAGACCTTGCTGAAATACCCAATAACTTTTTCTTGTCCGTCCTGCACTTGAGAAAGAACGCCTCCTATAGCTGTGTTACTGGCATCGGTATCCAACACAAATTTTCCCTCCATCCGTGGATAACTCAAAATTGGTGCTGTAACTAGTAGCCGTTTCAGTTGTTCAAATGCACTGTGGCAGTCGTCATTCCAATCATATTCTTGTCCATCTTCGGTTAATTTCGTTAACGGTTTGGCAATGTTCGCAAACCCAAGTATAAAACGTCGGTAATATGTGCACAATCCTAGAAAACTGCGTAGTTGGTGTATATCTGCTGGTGTAGGCCACTCTTGTACCGTTTTTATTTTGTCAGCTCTTATTCCGGTCTCCGAAACGACATGTCCTAGGTATTTCACCTCTTTTCCAAACAGGTGACACTTCTTGGGGCTCAATGTAAGGTTTGCCCCCCGTAATCTCTGGAATATCTCCTCTAGGTTCTTAAGATGTTCTTCGAAAGACCGGCCTAACACTATCACGTCGTCCAGGTACACCAGACATGTCTTCCAGGACAGTCCACGCAGTACCGACTCCATCAATCGTTCAAAAGTAGCAGGAGCATTGCATAATCCAAATGGCATGACCTTGAACTGCCATAATCCAGTTCCAATTGTAAAGGCAGTCTTTTCTTTATCGTTTGGCTCCAAGCCTACCTGCCAGTATCCGCTTTTCAAGTCCAAGGTCGAAAACCATTTAGATCCGGATAGAGTATCTAAGGTGTCATCAATTCTGGGCAAAGGATAGCTGTCTTTCTTTGTCACATTGTTAAGCCGCCGGTAGTCCACACAAAACCTTGTCGACCCGTCCTTTTTCTTGACAAGCACTACCGGGGATGCCCATGGACTATTCGAGGGTTCAATCACTCCTGTTCTTCCATATCGGTGATAATTTGCTCAGCTTCCTTACGTTTTGCCAAAGGAAGCCGCCTGGGGTGTTGTCTTATCGGTTGCGCATCTCCAGTATTGATCTTGTGTTGCACAACATTCGTCCTTCCTTCTCACTATCATCCAGTGCAAACACACCTCGATATCGTCCGACCAGTTCTTTTACCTTGCCCAGTTGATCGCCATTTAATCCTTGACACGAGGGTATCAACATATCCAGCAATTTCTGTGAGCAACCGTTGGTTGGTTTATTTTTAGTGTCGTCCACACAACGTTTAATATGACATACTGGAATGCAACTTCCCACAATCATGCCTTTCTTCAGGGTCACTGTATGGGGATTAATGTTCAGCACCCTTACTGGTACCATATTTCGAGACTTTACCAGCGTTCTTCCAATCAGAAGTCCCTCCTGACCCATTCCCGATTCAGTTGCTTCCATCATGCATACTTGTCCTTCCCGGAGCGTACCATCCGGGCGTCCCATTACTATCATTTCCGCCTTCTCCGGTATTTCCATATCGCAAATCATTCGAACTTGCATCGTCTGGTTACTCCTACCTTGAAATGGAATCTCATCATCATCTATCCGAAGCACATTTTCTTTCATGTTTACATGAAACCCATATTCTCTCATGAGATCCATTCCCAAGATCACTTCTTCTGTAATTTCAGCTACCAACACTCGATGATTAATTAATTTGTCCCCAATTGTCAACATAACGGCAGTCTCTCCGTGAGTACAAATTTTCTCACCACTTGCCGTTCGAAGACACACCGATACAGGTAGCACTTTTCCACGACCAACTAAATCTGGTCTCACAATAGTCCTTGTCGCTCCTGTATCCACGAGTAATCGGACACCCTACCATTAATTCTTCCATCGATATAAATGCTGTCCAGACTCCCCATCGACGATGCAGCACGGATGATAATCTCCGGGGCACTACGCTGTGCTGTCGACGTTCGCCCCCTTACATTGACCTGCTTTAACTCAACCGGTTCTTTCTTTGGTTGAGTACAGCGTCTCTGCATATGACCAACTTCACCGCAGCTCCAGCATCGCAGACGCCATCTCCGCGGTCGTAATCTTTTCAGCCTTTCCGCTTTTCGCTTTTCAAACACACGGTTTACTATTTCATCTATGCTGTTCTGAGCTTGACCAGGTTCCTCTAAGGCAGACCGAACTTTGTGACCCATCCTGTGTGATGTCTGCTTAGCTGCTTCAAATTCAAGCGCATGGGCCAGTGCGTCATCCAACATTTTTGGCCGTGCTAATCTTAGCGCTTGCTGTATTTCGCCATCTTTAACGCCATCCACAAATGTTTGTACAGCAAGTTGTTCGAGGAAGCTATCTGGTGCCGTTGGATATGCCAATCTAACTAATCTGGCGATGTCAGCTTCGAATTCTTGCAGGCTTTCACTTGTCTTTTGCGAGCGGTTCTTAACTTGTGCGTGGTAAACCTGTTGAAGGTGAGCATCTCCATATCTCATCTCAAGCTTTGATGTTAAGAGGCCGTAATCATTCTGCTGGTGATCGGGAATCGTTTGTAAGATGTTAAGAGCCTCCCCCCGTAGGGCCACTATTAAGAGATAGCCTTCTCTTTGTTGCACCAACCGTTGGCTATTGAAGCTTCAAATTGTTTCAAATATGTGGGCCAAGGTGTTTTACCATCGAATGTAGGTGGTTTTACTTTAAATTTAGACGGAATTGACTCGCTTCTTTCCATGGTTCTTATTTCTGGAATGTTCTGATTAACAACTTGGCTTGTTATTTCAAGTGGCTGTGTTGTTAGTGAAATCACTTGTTCTTGCAGCCTCATCATATCTTCTTCCATTTTACCAATTTACTGTCCAACTTTTGCTCAACTGTTTTACCTGTTCAGTGACATCTTCTTTCAATGCAATGGAGCTTGCTATTAATCTTTGTTCTAACGTGGCTGTACTTTCATTCAACTTTTCTTCCATTTTGGCAGCATTTTCACTTAACCTTTCCATTTTCTCAGCGTTTTCAGTAAACTTTTCATCTATTTTTGCAGCATTTTCAGTAAACTTTTCATTTAGTGTCACTTCCAGTTTAGCCGACCTCTCCTCCATTTTCTCAGCATTTTCACTAAGTGTCACTTGCATTTCGGATTTAAAATCCTTAAGGAAATTCATTAAACTTTCTGCCTCCATCTTATTTTGACTCCTTGTAACTGGCATATATAAACTACTTAAATGTCTTTAGACTTGTGTTTTAAATTAATCACTATATACCCCACAAATGCCTGACACCAGTGTAACGAGCTACTACTACCGCGTTTCTTTAATTCAAAACAAGTAATAATAATGGTCTTTATTACTCACTGTTCACAAGTCTAATTAACCGTATATGCCTTATTTATAGATGTTTTCAGTCCACTTAACAATGAAGCACTATTACACTAATGAATTTACAAGCACTAATATCTTCTTAAACTAACTTCTTTACCCTAGGTCCAATAACCACACTAACACAACTATTTGTTTATACACTTCTATTTATTTATGTATACTGCAAGCTGCATGCACATTAGACACAGCATATCATTTATGTATATATTCTAAAAGCTCAACTACGTTTACTTTACAACGATATAATTTATATTAGACATTCAAGAATAGACTAACTCTTACATTCATAAGCGGCCTTATATATACCCTGCATTAAGATATGACTAATTATCTAGAACTTTGTAGAAGGATTCTCGAATGCTGAAGAATACGCTGTGCCCGGGCGTTTGTATGTTTGACGGGTTGCCTAATAGTGGATCGCAACAGTATGTTTGCTACGAATTGGTGTAGGATTGTTTGATGGGCTGTTTTAATTTTAAACGGTTCTCTTTCTACATAGTTTAAATAATGTTTCTTTACGGTTCGCGGGCTGATTAATGTTTTTGAGGATCCGGTATCGATTAACAGTTTGAATTCGGCATGGGGTATTTCAATATAGCATAGTACGAGGTGATTCATATTATTTAAGTTTATTACGTTTAGTCGTTTATAAATCGGTCTATCTAAAAATTTGAGCACGCGTTTTCATCGTCGTCCTCGTCATAAGTTTCATATGATTCTTCGCGTTCATAATTGTTGGATTGGTTTTGTTCATTGTCTGTACTTGGTCGAGTGTAATTATTCTGGTCATCTTCACATTCCTCTACTTCTTGATGAAATAGTTCTTCCGATGTAAAAGTGCGTTTTTGGTTAGGGTTCGGTCGAATGTGTGTTATTTTTGTGCTTGGTCTGGTGTTACCAGATAAGGTATCCATTGGTGTGGGTTTATAGTAGTTATTGGGATTATTATTATTATTTGTCATTGGTGAATTTCTGACAGGGTTCGCGTTGAATGCTGATCTTTGTTGATTTACGTTTTGGTGGAATCTTGGTTGAAATGCGGGCTTCGTAAAATTTGGGTTAAACGTTGGTTTTGAAAAATGTTTATATTGGTTATTAAAGTTTGCGTTATTAAACT
This sequence comes from Platerodrilus igneus, assembly GCA_036346225.1. Lineage (NCBI taxonomy): Eukaryota > Metazoa > Arthropoda > Insecta > Coleoptera > Lycidae > Platerodrilus > Platerodrilus igneus. Next base: position 2,432,850 of record JARFIW010000782.1, read on the forward strand.
GTGGGGTATTGGTTCGCGGTTGGTTTGTTTGTGTATTGAATGGGGTGAATTTTTGTTGCGGATTCGTCTGTCTCGCGGGTTGTATGGTTTTTATTAGTGTATAACCTTTATTCGCGTTGGGGTTGTATAGTCTGTTTCTGTAGTACACTACGTTTTATTCCTCGATTATCATGTTCATAGCTTCTTCTAAGTTTTGGGGATGTTGAAATCTGATTTTGTCCGAAAGTCGTTCTGGTAGTGCATTCAGATATGTGTCTAATGCCATTTCTTCATACATCTTTGTTTTTAAAAGTATGATATTTTGGTCGGTTTCCTGAATTTTTAGTTTTGTTAGGATTAAACTCCTTACATCTTGGCATTTCATTCCAAATTGGTATGGGGATTGGTTGTTTTCCATTCTAAGGTTTATTAAATCGCGTACTAGGCATTTTAGGTTTCTTTGATCGGCAAAATATGCAATCAATACGTGTTTGAAGTCGTCTCATTGTTCTAAGTCATCCCGGCTGACAATTAATGTTAGTGCCCTTCCGGTTAGTTTGCTGGTAATAAGGCGTAGGAGTAATACGTTTCTTTCGTTATCTCCGGGATTATAGAATGTTTTTAAAAATAGTTCACACGCGGTAATGTAGTTTCCTAACATGGTTTGATCACCGTTATACGTGGGGATAGTCTCCAAATAAAGCTTCATATCTCCACTCATTTTGGCTGGGGATGTTCTAATAATTAATTTTAGTTTGGCTTTGATTATTTTCAAATTTTGTAAAAATTTGGATTTATTTTGTAGTTTGTGATGTTATTCCTTGCTTGGATTTATTAATTTTTCGTTTAGATTGCGTTTGGTTACTTGCCATTTTTAGCTTGGGTCGTTTTAGATTATTTAAAGAATTGAGTTGCTTAATTTTTATCTAATTGCACGGTGTTGTAATTATTTTATGGGTTTTACGCTCAATATTGTCTTGGTTACGTTTATTTTTAATCTACTTATGTCAATTTTATTGTAGGTTTGATCTCTGGGGTTTCGATGTGACTGAGTGATTTTTATGGTAATTTACTTCACTTCGTTTGCTTTACGTCAGTTAATACTTTTCTATTTTAATTCGCTGATTTTAATTGTTTGTATAATTGTCTCGTTCCGTGGGTTTGTGTAATTCATGTGTCTCTGCGATGCTTCTCGTCTCATGAACTTAAGTATTAATTTTAAGTCTGCAAGGTGTCGTCTTTTGCGTTGTTCAAAGTTGCATACAATGGTCTCGTTTTAATTACAATGTTCTAATCTACTGTAGGATGTTGCCAGTTAATTGGTTGCGTCAGTGTCTTTGTTGCAAGGATATTTTTAAATATAATGTAGGTGTAATTCAGTGAATGCTGTGGTATAATGCAATTATTTGATCTTGTTGAAAGCTTTTGTTTAAATAGATTGTGTCTTTTATTCCGTTAATTATAAATATCACGTTCAACTCTGTTAATTGTTGCAGTATTTTTAATTATAGAGTGCTTTTTATACGGTTACCATATGCGTTTTAATAGCGTGATTACTTTAGATTTATTACGTTGATTTTATAATTAGATGTATTTAAGATGATGTTTTATAAGAGTTTCCGGTCGTAATTTCTATGCTTGATTTTACTTCGAGATGCTTTAATTTTTATTCTGGTAAACTGAAAGTTTTTTTACGGTTACTCAAATTTAGTTGATTACGGCTCTGAAGGTTTGGTTTTCGTTGCGTTCAAGGTTGCTTTAAATTATTCACTTTTAATGATGAATTTCCGCGTTTGGATTTGCGCTTTGTTAATTCTTGTATGGTTATATTTAGATTCGCGATACGTTTTAATTAGCTTGTGGAGTTTAGGATGGTATTGTTCCGTAGTTATAATTAGATATATTCGTTTCCAATTATAACCGTTTTATAGCGTTGCGTAAATGATCTGTTTGAAGATGAGATGAATGTTGGTTAATAATTGATTGTAGGCTGTGTCTATTATTTACGGAATACGATGAGTTTGCGTCTGGGTAGTTTGTTGCAATATTCTTTCTGCGTTATATGCAAGATTTCGTTTTTATTAATTTTTTTTTAAATTTTTTTTTGTGGTATTGCGCCAGTTAATACTGTGTTGTTGAATTAGAAATTCGTTTTTGTTTTGTTTCTAATAATTATTACGCCAGTTAATTTTGTAATAATGGTCTCAAGTTCGCTTGAATGCGACTTTTGATTTTCTCAAGTTTTTATAGATCTCTTTTATACAAAGATTAATTTCTTTTTTCAAAAATAGCTTGAAGATAATCCCTTGTAATAGCTAAGTGGATTATTTTCATTAAATTCCATAAAATAATGGTATCAATAATCAATATACATATATAAATCATAAACTAGCAAATATCAAATATGTTTGTAAAATAAAATAAAAATTTAATTGGTTTAAAGGAAAATAAATTTACACTAATTGTTTTGTTGGTTTCATGGAGTCCGTCGATTCTAGTACTTTCTCCACGTTGGTTTTCGGATTTGATCTATGCTTGTATCTTCTCCGGTTTATCTTTTGTTGAATTTGAACGATTTTGTTTCGCCTTCAACTTCTGTTTGTCTGCTGGGTTTGAACGATTCTTGTTTCGCCTCCAACTTGTTTGATTCTGTCAAATTCGGAATTGAAATTTCAGACCACCAGTTTTTCGCATTTGGGTTCCTTAGTGATCTTTTGACATCCGTTACGTCTGCGCCAGTTAAGTCGTGGCTTGGGAGCGGCCTTGTTAAACACCATTTTAAACTTCTTAACAATTTATTTTTATTGATACAGAATTGACATGGAATTTTGACAATTTAGTTGAATATTACTTTAATCGAAATTACACTAATTAATTGTACAAAAATGAGTAATTTAACGAACTGCAATGTTAAAGCTGATCGATGGATTAACTGATTTCGACTGGGGCTCCCGAGCTTTTTATAATATCCCTACCCCCTCACATAGCTGTGGGAACTTGCAGATCTCATGCCCGATTATTTTTAACTCTATTCATAAATACATTGTTGTGATCTTACTTTCTAAGTAATCTCGGTACCTGACCGTCTGTGACCTGACATCTGTAGTGTCACTATCGTTTGCGATACAAAGTAGCGCATCGGTTCTCATGAACGTTAATAAACTTTACAAATTGTTTTTGTTTTACAATGTTGCACTTCACTTAGCGTATTCCTAACACTTTCTAATAATTTCTCAATTATTCTATTTCTTTATATATATATTGCTATGCTATTAGAAGAATTATCATGCTCCGACGTTGGGCTGTTATATTTATTTGCTACGTACTCTAAATTATTGGACCACCATTTTAATATTCACGATTAAGTGTAATTATCTCCTCCTCCAGCTGTTTTCTTAATGTTGCTATCAACTGGACTTTATCTTTAAACAACTCTATCTACCAATGGCAAAATTCGATACGTTACCGCCTTGCGGGTTATCTCTTTCCTATTCAACTTGTGGCTCCGCCTTTCTACTATTTCAATCTTATAACCTCGGCTAGCATTTATTTGCAATTATAAAATTCAGTAAATTTAGATTTTATATAATGAAACCAATATGTTATATACAGCTTTTGAAATTATTCGAAATACACTTTTCAATCAGTTAATTTTATAAATCTCATTTATTAACAATCATTTACTCAAAACCCAAAGACTCCAAAAAAAATTTATTATCTTTACGAACAAAGTGTAGAATATTCTAAACCTGTTTTCTTATTACTCATTCAATATGTATGCAACCTCTGTTGTTGACTTCTTCACAAGCATATCATATTTAGCAAATTCAATATTAAAATAAAATAAAAATCCATATAGAAAAACAAATGTCTTATAACTTAAAAATCTGACCTGGTTTTATCTTTTTCACATCGACGCTTCCAATAAAAATGATCTTCCCCAATTCTGAATTCCATTCAAATTATTACACTATGGACCACTACCATTAAATTATATACCCCAATTTATTTCAATTCTTCAAACTTAGGCTTTTATCATTCTTGCCCCAGACTTAAAATTGTAGTTTGTTTCATCCCTGTACTTCAAGATTGTATTATTCTTCTTTTCTCCTTGACATTTAAATTGCATTACTGTATTTTTTTTTTAACATCAGCATCCTAGTCTATTTCCCTCAGACCTCGAAACCCTATTATTTTTATGTCTTAGTTTACAATAAATTCATTAAAAACGTACTTACGTTTAAACGGTAATTGTAATCTTCATATTAGCACTCATTTTATCTTTCACTTTTATACTTATTACGTATTACTTTGTTTACTGGCAATGCACTTCGGCCTTCATTGAGTTCAAAATGACTTTCTTATCAAGGTGCTTGCTAATATAACCTCGAATTCCCACTCCATTAGTGGGTTTGGTCTAGAACTCGTCGCTTGTCTCTGACCAATCAAATAATTACATATTGAGCAGTTTCTGATGCAATGCTCTACGTTTTCCCATAATCACCACCTGCCCGCAGCTGTCTTTGATTGTCAACATGCTGTATTTTGATAGATTACTTGCTTTTCTATAAACAACTGATGCAACCCGACTTTAAATTTCCATGTTTACATGCGATTCACGCAATTTTTAATCATTTCTCTTATCAGTATAGTTAGATCTTTGTACGCATTTATATTAACTACCTGAAACTCTATTTCTATATCCGTATTAATTTAATCGTCTGGAACTCTTCTTCTTAATGCGTGTCTAATTACACTTTATCATTCATTTCCCAATATACGCGTGCCTCCACTGAAAAATATCCTTATTTGTTTTACGTAAATTAACTAAACTTTATCTACAGGGTATTTAATATTTACTATCTACTTAATACATGTACTTTTCATTCCTACGCCAACTATGCGTCTTCCTATGTTTACCTGCGTCGCCCAAAACTATTTCTACTTTATATACAGGGTGTTGACTACTTACTATCTACAAACTATGTCTATTTCTTAATTATTTCCTTAAATAAGTGTGGTTTTCTGCTGCCTATTCTAATTACTCATTCCCGAACGACCTTTACTACAACGTGCACCCTTAAGCAACCCCTTATCACAGCAATATATATATATATTGGGGGATACATAACTCGCTTACATTTGTAACATCTCTTGTTCTTTATGCGTATTTAAACTTACAGCCACGTTTATAAAATAGCACCTACTCTAAGGTGACCAGATTTTTAGATGGGCAAAGCGGGACAACTCTGACGGAGGGGAGGGTATCAACAAAAATGTTCCTACAGAATAAAAATAATATCGTAATATTTTTTTATTTTTAACATAAGTAAAATTTATAAATATAAAAAAATGTATATTTTATTCCTCGACATATTTTTAAGTGAATTTGTTTCAGTAGATTGTTGTCATTTTTTAAAATATTGTAAAAATCTTCACAAGAATTTGTCAAATTATATTTGACACATAAAATGGCTTTCAAAGTTTCAACACCTAATTTTGATTTTTCTAATGTCCACATTTAATTCTAAAGGTCGGGACGTTTGAAAAACGTCGCGGGACAAATTGTGAAAAATCGGGACTGTCCCGCCAAAAGTGGGACGTCTGGTCACCTTAACCTACTTGTGCTTTTAAACATTTGTAATTTAAATTAAACGGACTGCACTTTTACCGATCTACAAATTTTCAACTTAGATGTTACACCATGTGGGTCTAAACGAACAGAAGAAATAAGAGAATTTCACTACGTCTCCTAGTGTATTTATAAGCGTCCAAGCTTACCCCCTGTAACACAACGATCTTTGAATACCCATCCGTCGCTTTAGTCCGAAATACTGATTAGCGTGCTCAACGGTCGTGATACTCTGAGGAAAGTTTTTCATTCCAATCGCAAACAACCAATCAAAAACATTTCCCCCGTTGCAAGTCTATCGTCCAATTCTAATATCCTCGTCTATCCCATATTTGCTGTCTTTGTTAAAATCCCACTATAGCAGCTTAAAATCGATATTGTCGTTAGCCTCTACAAATTATCGCGTGCTTTAAATGGCTGTTTTGTATGTCTGTTATCTTTCATCCTCCTTTACCCTGTGCTATTTATATTCTGTCTCTGCTTTGTTTTAAAACCACCTGATATTTCTCAACCTTCGCTTCGGTCATTAGCTCAAATTTCTAAAGAATTATGTTTCAATGTACATTCTGATTTCTCAAATTGTTTATTTGTCTGAAAGTCCTTTCTATGAACTGTTTGCCAGTTTGAAATTGTATTTTCCCAAGTTGTTTAGCCTGTAGCCTTCCTAGAAATTTGTTTTTAACGGACGCTTTGTTAGTTAAATGAATACACGCGTTTACATTATCGATTTATATACTCTGTACACAAAAGCTTTCCCCCTATTATTTGATGTGCTCGATTTACAATTTTGCAACTTTGAAATTACAATTTATTGATACAAATGTATGCTATTATACGTTGTTTTAAAGTCAAAATTAATTAATTTGAAGCGTAAATAATATATTCTTGTTTTCTATATACACGGTCCTTACAAAATTACTTTCTTGCCTTATCTATTCATTTTTACATATAACTTACACGATAATATATATATATATATATATATATATATATATATATATGGTGCTTCAAAAATGTATACACACTTTAAACTATTGTAGTTTTCCCAACACAGGCTAATGTTATATTTCTTCAATAGCCAAATAATCGTCCTCTATGTTATATTATCAGTTGGAATTTGTAATATCAACATGGCGGACGTACGTTTGAGTTTTGAAGAACGAAAGCAGGTTATTAAATGGTACTGGAAGTTTGAGAATGTAAATGAAGTTCAAAGACAGTGGAGAAGGGAGTATGATACAAACCACCTTCAAGATTAACAAACTTAAACGAAATTACGAGACAAATTCAAGTTCATGGAACAGTGTGTGATGTGCATAAAGGTCATTCAGGTGGCCTCGAACAGCTACAAGTGATGAGTCATCAACGACAGTCTTGGAACTGTTTCAACGCTCCTAACAAATCTTCAAGGCAAGGCACGTGAAAGTGATGTAAGTGTAGCAGCGTGCTACGCATTCTGAAGAGAGGCAAGTATCGTGTTTACATTCCAAGGCTGGTGCAACAGCTAAATGACGACGATCCAGATCGAAGGTTGCAATTTTGTGAATGGATTCAGGAGATGGTGATACGTGAACCGGGATTTATGGGTAGCATCATTTGGTCGGATGAAGCCCAATTCAAACTTAATGGAACTGTCAATAGGCACAATTGTGTTTACTGGTGTGAAGAAAATCCTACTTACAATTGAAAAAGCTGTAAATTTGCCTGCGTGTAAATGTGTGGTGCGGTTTGTCTTCAAGGGACTCATTGGACCTTTTCGATTTGAAGGCACTGTAACTGGTATTAATTACCTAACAATGCTTGCTGATTCCATATTACCTGCCATTCGTGCATTATACGGTAATGATGATTTTATTTTCAACAAGATGGTGCTCCGCCGCACTATCACAGGGACGTACGAGCTTACCTGGATCAAAATTTGTCGGGCCAGTGGATAGGACGCAGGGGCCCAATCGAGTTTCCAGCACGCTCTCCAGACCTTACACCACTGGATTTCTTCTTGTGGGCACAGTAAATGATGAGGTGTACAAACGTTAATACCACGTAACACTAGACCATTCTTTGGAAGTGAGATTTCAATTTGCAGTTGTAGAAATCTCATATGACGTTTTGATACGAATGTATGCAGATCACGTTGTGACTCGTACTCAGAATTGTATTATTGCTGCAGGTCACCAATTTGAATATATTAACATTTGTTATTTATCGTTTCATTTACAAATTGGACTTTCAGCTTTCTATTTTCCTGAAATTTAACTTTGTAGAACGGTAAATAAATTTTCTATGGAAGTTCAAAGTGTGTATACATTTTTTGATGTACCCAGTATATATATTAAAATATTATAAAATGATTTAAAAGATATCTGTGGGTAAACACATTAATTTACCACTCCTATCAATGTTTTCTAAATTTAAAACACAATAAACTGAGGATTGATAAATAATTACTTGTTAAACTAGGCTAAAATGCTATTTACTGGTGGTGAAGCGTTTGAGATTTAAAAGAAGTGTTTTGATTAACTGTTCTTCAACAAAACGTTTATCTAATGTAATTCCAACTGAATGAGCTTCGGTTGATTATTTGTAAATGTCATATTAACTGTTTGATGGATACTCTATTTCATTAATTAATTAATGTACCATAATACCTGTAAGAGAATTTATTTTAGCATGTTTAGTCAGCATTAAGTAATTTTAAGATTCGTGAAATGTCAACCAATAATAAGTAGTATAAGTGACACAATAAGTATCTAGCTGTTCCAAAATAGGAAGTATACATAATGATAATGGATCAATGAGTGTAGTTCTTAAACATTTTGTAAATAGTAGGCAAGTTATAATTTTGGAGACAATCTCCTTGGTGATAAGTGTTTAGAAAATAAGTTAGTTGATTTTGAAAATTTTTGATGAATAGACGTTTTTCTTGGGAGTCTGTAATTGTATTTAAAAAAAAGAAAAGAATATATGTTTGAAATTTATCCCTTTTATTTTGCTAGTAATTTGAATCTTAAACGTTTATCTAAATTATACATTTGCGATTATATTTATCAATCTTTGAAAATAATAACGCCACATCTGCACTGCGAGAGGTTAAGTGATCATAACTAGACGGCGCTTTATGTGGAAGTTGTTAATGTGCCTGTAAGACGACCTGAGCCCACGTTTTCTTACAGAGTAGAAATATCTTGATATAATATTCCCTGAGAGAGTTTCAAAAAGCCGTGGCATAAATAAACAACATTTTTCTTTTATTTAATTTTACAGAAATACAAAAGTTAGTAGAGTATTTTGCATCGAGGTTAAATATATACATGTAATTAAGGTTGCGGTACTATCAGGAAAAATTACTGCTATTTCTAAATATTTGAAAGGTCGGCACCACCTTTATCTGTGCAATCAATTATTCTTTTAAACTCTTTATTTTTATCAGATTAACATTCAATATATATATATATATATATATATATATATATATATATATATATATATATATATTTTTCTGGCTATCCTCCCCCCCCTTTTTTTTATTATTATATTTAATTATTTAATTATTAATTAATATACTCTTTTTTCGTCGCCCCTTTTCTTATTAAATGAATGATCTTTATATAATGTGCTTTAACAACGTTTGGTTGGTTCTTTAATTAAAATGTTTATTACTATGCCTCGACTAGATGAACTCTTTTCTCAGGGTGTCCACCTACTTACCGTGGGTTCGGTGGTAAGTAGATGTGCAATGCCCAACCAAACTGCACTATCTTTTGTTTTACTACTTTTATATGAATTTACCACTGTATATGCCAAAATTTAATGATCAACGTAGCCTTGTGCCAAATTAATTAATATACACAATTTCTGACTTTTGACGTTTTAAGATATTGCACAGTACTCACCTGGATTATACTTCGTTGCTGGCCCTTTTTACTGCTGGCTCAAGATCTTTGTCGCCGTATGCGTCTTTACATGGACTCACAATCACTTTGAAATTTTCGTATCGCCTCCAGGTGTCTTTGTATAATTTTGTTGATCCCCAATCTGAAATAAATAACCCGAATTTTAGAATTTAGACTAACCGTTTTAACTACTTCCCCTGCGCTAATTCTTCCGTATTACTTTTTTCGTAGCCTTTAACTCTTCCAATTGCTGCTCTCAAATCGCTCAATCCAAATCTATTCTCGTTCCGCTCAATCCAAATCTACTTTCCGTTCAGCTCAATCCAAACCTATTCTCGTTCCTTATCTTAAAAACCACTCAATGACCCGCTATACATAAATCTCTATCCAAATCAATCCAATCAATGTCCCGTTAACCATAAATCCGTAACCAAATCAATCCAAATCTTATTCACGCTTACAATTCTTCACCGATGCCTTCTGCTTTTATCAAATCCGTTCCTAAACAATCTTACTTTTCGCCGCTTCGCTATTTCACTAACACCAATCTTCTCTTTAATTCGTCGTCGCTATTCTTTACTAACCACTGATGCTTCTCGTTACTCCACTTTAATAAATTAAACTCTTTAAATTCAAACACATTTATTTCTTTTTCAAAATATTTAAACAATTTTAGCGCAGGTTTACAAAAATACGTCTTTACACAAAATTAAATCGAAAAAGATCTTCTTTGGTTACTCTCCAAGGCGATAAGTACAACAAATCCAGCTTACTTAATCACATATTACATAAATAAAAATATCCAATAACCTTTTATCCCTTATTTTGTGTCACAAATACCTTCACTGTTGTCCTTTTACACTTTCCTAGTTTGTATATAATTCTATCATTGGTCCTAAATAATTCACAATTCTCCAATCACATTTGACACTGCTATAACTTATAATTTTGAGATTACATATTCGTCCAAAAGTTGATTCTATTTAAATAAAAAGCCAAAATAATTCACACATGACCTGGATGCGTGGTTGATAGTAGACATCCGTAGACGCATCCGGTTTTCGGACGGCAAATGTACTTTCAATGGCCTATTAAATTGCAACTCAGTATAAAACCTTGAGCACTGTGTATTTTATCAACGTCATCAAGTCATTTAATTTACCTTTTGGCACATACATTTCAAACTAACATTGTAAATACTTTAGCATATGTAAAGTACGGCAAAACATAATTCTTGAATTACGGGATCTGATATATGGATCATTTTATTTGGCATACACCCCCTTTAACACAAATCTACCCTTAGAAGCCTTGTACCTCCTACTGACACTACACTATATATATATATATATATATATATATATATATATATATTGCTGTGAAACCTACAAAAAGCCTCACCAGAGTAAAAAAAAATATTCGAGCCTCTCAAACTGGGCACCAAGATTTGCTGTGGTTCTCGCCCTGTTGAATATCTTCTGATAATCGCCTCTTTACTCTTTCCGCCTCGGCTGCTCACCTAGTTAAAACGTTTATCCTCATTCATAAAAAAAAACAAACACATTCCTACCACAAACATCAACGTTAACTTTATTTACATCAATATTCATAATACATTAAAATTTCAAAATTAAATTTCAGCATAAATTTCAGTATCATAAAATTTCAAGTTTAAATTTGTCATCAGTTTTAATTTGCATCCAGAATTAAAGTCCTGGTAGGATGCATACTAATTAAGTTACAATATGTGCAGACCTAAGTCTGAATAAAAGGGAGTATCTTCCACCCCTTTACGTTAATTAAACAGGTTAGTCTAATTGAGCTCAAAGACAGACCCAAATTTTCATCATAATCAAAACATAAACTGCTAAATACTCCTTTCTACTTAAACAAGAAAATTTTACCTTAAATTCAAAATTTGTTGTTTATACAAATTCACTACTGTCCATTTTTATCAAACAAATTATAAAGATATCCAACACACACCAAAACATCAAAGTTCGAACAAAATTGTATAATTTACCTGAAGGTTACTGCACTTGTGGCTTCAATGTACATCGTCCTTTGTTAATCACACCATTCCAACTGGGTTATGTTTACGTCCTCAGATTCCTGGTCGCCTTTTAAAATTCATCTACAACACCATCCGTTAAAAAAGTTTCAGGGCTTCTCAGGAACGCATCTATGTACATCTAAATCTTGTTTTGTGGATCCAATCACGTTTACGAATAACATTTGATTATTAACACCCCCGGAAAATAGCACTGAAATTCATAATTCTTTCCCGCTATACCCAAAACTACCTACTTTTGTTTATTCATTTATCGTTGCAAATTTGGATAATTGGTACAGTAATACTCGCAAATATAACTGGACTTTATTACCTTGTATCTTCTTTTCTAAGTGCACTAATGCATAATAACTTGTATCGTAGCACGTAAAGAGCAAACTGTTTTAAAGTATTCAATGATCACAAAATATAAGAGCAAACTGTTTAAAGTATTGAATCAAAATCGAAAATCCAAGAGAGCGAAACTGTTTAAAGTCCGGGTTTATATAACAGCCTTGCTTGCACGTCGGTTTTGTCCCGCGACGGCCAGTTTTTAGAATTTCGCATTCTCTGTTCCCTTCTCGACAGTCCGGCACAGCGATTCTATTAAATTTGCACACGCGCCAGTTAAAAATCTAAGAAATTTTCACACGGCTCGCAAACACTTCCGAGAACAATTAATTAATTTTGTATAGAAATCGTTACGTTTACACCTCTCATATCTGCATCTTATTTCAACTAATCGTTTCCTCGTGACGTTGCTCAAATCACGCCTTTTATTATCTGTGTCTCTGCCTTGCGCATTTTATGTCTTTTTTTAACTTGGTCTTAGTGGTGCAAATCGATACTCTTTACTATCGGTTATTTCAGTCCATGTGGATTCATATGTTAATATAAGCTATGGTTTATCCGACCGTTTGCAATATACGCAGAATCTGCATGTTTATCAGCTCGAATTTATTAGAATTTGACATTTAAAAATACGCAGGTGTTTAATCGTAATACTTTAAATAACACTTCTACGATTTGAATATTATTGGGTTTTTAAAAGCTTTTATGCATATTATATATTACTAATGGTTCAATTAACTCCAATTAAAATAATAATGAATGGCATTGACTTCTACCCTTTAATTTTTAGTGAATCCTAATTAAATATTAATTATTATTTGTACATTTTGTTTAATACCGGTTACTTAAAAATTGAATTAATTAATATAAATTTTGCACGTAATTTCTATTTGTTTCTTTAGTTGGAATAATTAAATTACATACAAGTTGAGCATTTTAATTCTGCTTCTTTTTATAGAAAGCGTCTAGTGAATAATTTAAATCCCTTATTTTTAATGAAACGAATAAATTTTTATGCTCCACGTTTTAATAACGCATATTATCTAATAAAATTCTATACAAACCTTACATTCTAATTGAATGATTTAAATCTTCACAGCAGGCCCTTAATTACGCGTACCTTTTCCCAAAGCTTCCTTATACACGGTGATTAAAATTATTTGATAAAATTAATTAATTTTCTACCCTGGTCTAAATTTGAGTGATATATATATATATATATATATATATATATATATATATATATATAAAATTTCTTATTCTGAAAAATAAAATAATTGAAACATTTAATTCGCTCGATTTGGAAATACCTGTTTCAGAGGGAATGTTGATTTCATTGAATGCAAAAGTGCATAGCTACGAAAAGGAGAGTATTTTAAGAAACAATAAAGCAATTTATATTACGTCTTGTTTTTTTTATATCGTCTGCCTTTAAGTATACCCTTGTAAATATTGCAGGATACTATAATTTAACAATCAAAATATGTTATCAAAACTAAATGAAAAGCCGTTTATACAATTCTGTTTCTCTATTTATTTTACTTCTAAGTAATATCAATGCTTCAATTGTTGTAGTTCACTTGTTTGATGTAAGGTTATCTTGCTTTAATTTCTGAGATTGAATTTAGGTTAAAAATTACATGTTATTACAATATTTAAACCTATATATTTTTTCATTCTCAATGATGAACTTGTAGAATTTACACTGGGCATACATTTCATGTGGTGTATACTATACTACAAATAGCCAATCTATTAATTGCTTGTGATACAGACTATCCACAAGGAAAAGTAGGTACATGTCTTGGAAATACAAAAAATTACATTCACAACTATTTAATTGCATAAATGTGTGTACAGGTTAAAGACATATAATATTTATAAATATGTGAAATATCCCTGTATGTTCCGTTATAAAATTTCCAATAGATAAGATTCGTATAACTGTGTAGTATCTATCACGATGTTATAAGCAGTAAAATATTAGTTGTGAACATACTAGTACCCTGTTATTTATATTTGAAAAACTAATTACTATACCACATAATACATACGAATTAATCTTCTCTACCCAATAATAACTAAAATTAATTAACAAACCCAACAATAAATTAATGTTACATCATATATATCTTCGTAGTTGAAGAAAACGTCAACACAACTTTGAGTTTTAAATAATTAAAATACATTTAGTTTGATTTCTAATAGAGCTGTACATTATAACATTTACTAAGCACATATGAAAATTAATATGAAAATTTTAATACTTGTAACTCTTCATTGTAAGTTTATCCTTTGGTATCTTATTTATGTGTGGGAGAACTGATATCCAACAATCCCAATCTTCTCTGTAAACACAAAATAAAACAAATCACATTTATTTAGGTATTGACTAATTTAGATTAAAGCAGATGGTGTGCAAAATAAAAGCAAACTTACCAAAAATTGTGCAAAATATGTAGAAACTATATTGCACTTAGAGGTAACTTAAAACTGAAAGTAAATAATGAATTAGTGAAAAAAATTAATAAACAGATAAAATAATGATCAAAATAAAATTATAAACATGAAATGAAAAACAAACTGATAACTTTATTTATTACTGAATCATGCATATACATGCATACATGCATCTATTTTGAAAAAGACAACTTTGATTACTGCATATATATTAAATTTGTTGGCAAACATCGTGAATTTGTTAAATATAGTAACATATTTATATAAATAAACATTTATGTACATACGAATTATACATGTAAAATAACGTATCTAAGGTAATATATACATCAGGCTTAATACATATTAATCATACCTTAATGGCAATAAACAAAAATAATAAACAAAGGTTTGTTTAAGTAAGTATAAACAATAACAAAAATATAGTTACAGCCTAAGAAAAACAATAGTAACAAGAGCGTACGTTTAAAATAATAGACAAACTTCCACACAGAACTACTGAAAAACAACAAGAAAAAAATACATGAACAGTATCATTAAGAGGCATATTTAAAATGGAAAGAGTGATCATCGAATTAAGTTAGGTATAACATTTAGTTTTAAATACAGGTCTATAAAAGGAAGCAGTCAAATCATCAGCTGCGTAAGTGTAAATAATGTTTCAAAGCCCAATTGATCACTTGGATTTATTTATTTAATTTGACAGAAAAATTCATTTAATAAAAAAGTAATTGGAAAGATTATAACAAACTTTAAAAATAAATGTATTTCTTATATTTTTACTGTATGTTAAAATTGAACTTGATGCTTGTGCAAAGAAAATTAAAAGGTACCAAATTACATTTTCTTATATTCACTAACCTGAAAGAAAAATTCAGCTGCTTTTTATAATAACAAAAATAAAAGCATCAATTACTACCTGCATTATTTGTGCAGGGCCCTTTAGTGAAAAGTGAAAGGTAAACATTGCAGCAGCTTTTAATACTATCTATAATACATATTCCTATCTGACAATGGAAATTTATTACAAAAGGTAATAAAGATCAATAACCTCCGTGTAATAATTTCTGCAAAAAGCAATTGGGAATTTCTGTTCTACAAATTTTACAGTCAATAGCTTATCCTATTGCACATTTTATTAATATTTTTTATTTGAGCTTTATTACATGTTAAATACAAGTAAACTCTTGTAATGCTCTAGCGTTAATTAAGCATACATTCGTCAATAGACAAACATTTATCAATTTCAGCCAGTTTAGGAGCTTTTGTAAGAACATACTCGTAAAATTGTATAGAAGTTGGATAGTTTACAATTTACTAACATTGTTATTTTATTTTATCATCATCATCATTAGGTCTTCAGTCCTGGAATTGGTTAGACACGTACCATCATTGTTTTCTATTCTGAACTAACCTACAGATTTCCCTGAAATTTGCAGTCTGCATCTATCACTATCTGATCTAGGTCTACATTTACCTCTTTTTCCCTATCTCTGCTTGTAATATATCCCATACTATTCCCCAAAAATGCCTTAGAACGTATTCTGCCCTTCTATTTCTCTTATTTTTTTTCCACAGATATCCTTGTTCCTCTACTATTTCTATAACTTATTTGCTATTAACTTTGTATGTACATCCTCATACATCTGAAGCACAGCATTTCAAAAGGCTGCAACCGTTTTTCTGTCTACTTTTCAAACTGCCCGTATTTCATAGGCATACTGTGCTGTGCTCCACACATATGCGCTGTTCTTTCTTGTTAGATGCAGTTTGGTCCCCTTCTATTGTTTTACAATTATATACCCCATTTCTTCGACATTCAGTGGTTGTGAAGGGGGGTAAGCAACCTGTGGCTGCCAAGTTCCCCCAGCACTTAAACATTTACCGATTTAATATTTTTTTCAATTTATCTTTTCACACAGTCAACATTAGTTGCAGATATTTCACAACCAACACCTGCAGTTGTTTATAATAATCATCAGATTTAACTGCGCTTATTTTTTCGTCATTACGTTTTTCGTCTCAAAACAGGTTGTACACGTATCTGCACTTATTTATACTCTGAGCTAGTCTACACAGTTGCCTGAAATTCTCACACAGCATGTATACAGCTCGGTTCCCCTTCTATTGTTTTCTAATTTTATGCCGTATTTCACCGAGAGTGAAGGGAGTTAAGCAGCCTGTGGCTGTCAAGATCCCCCAACACTTAGACATTTGCCGAAATAATAGTTTTCCAGTAAATGCTTTCACGCAATTACCATAATTCGAGAATATTGCCCATCCAATGCTTGTAGTTGCCTATAATAAATATCATGTTTCTTCTATTGTTTTCTAATATTATGCCCTATTTCACTGAGATTTATTGAAGGGGGTTAAGCAACCTGTGGCTGCCAAGATCCCCCAACACTTAGACATTTGCCGAAATAATAGTTATCCAGTAAATCCTTTCACACAATTAACATTATTCGAGAATATTGCCCAACCAATACTTGTAGTTGCTTATAATAATCATCATGTTTAAGTACAGTTACTTTCTTCGTCATTAATTTATCCATCTCGGAACTGGTTGGATGCGTACCTCCATTGATTTCTATTCTGTTTATTTTATCATGATATTTAAATTAGGACATGTAAATACACCAAAAAGTACATAGTACACTTTTAGATTAACTGTAAAAACTATAGGGGTTTTACACTTTTTGTAATATCAAATAAGAAAAAAAAATGATAAAAATCGGGGACATTATTATCCACAATAATATTTGTTTTTATTCACATGGAGTTCAAGAAACTGCAATAACCACAAACTCATAGAATGCCATACAATTAATGACTGTTCTCACAAACTAAAGACATTCAACTTACCCTAAGAAAGCTTTAGACGTATAATGGGGTGACCGGAATGTGGAATTTTAACAAAGGGTGAGATATTAAAAGGACTAATTTCAAACGAAATGAATACAGAAAATTTAACAAGAATGAAAATGTGGTTTAATGGTAATGCACGTATGCCGGCTAATGGTCCTCAGGCCGATTGCGAATTGTTTCGAGCTTCGCTAGATAAATTGGCCATGAAGTCCAAACACACATTTTGCGTGGATTTAAATCACGATTCAGTGGTGAATGAAGAGGGTGATAAGCAGAAGTTTCACGCATCAACTATGTTGGATGAATCACGAGGATGAGGTGTCCTAACATGTCAGAAATAATTAGTCCATCAGTGGAGTTACGCTTGAAATGTTTAAATTACAAAATTGTGAGTACTGCTCTGAGCTTTCTTGTATTTTGGTTGATGCTTGAAAAGTATGTGCATACAAACTTGTAGTAAATGTAATTATACTTATTCATAGAGTAATGGAAGTAGTTATTTACATATCAGGGAAAGATTATTAGACAAGAAGTTTGAAAATTTTAAAATGCTAAACATGCGTATTAAGTGAAACGCAAGTTTTAATTGTAAGATGTAATGTTAGTAAATTTTATATTTTTAATAGACCTCCGAATGGTGGAAACAGAACTAAAGATTGTGCTACGTATTTCTAAGTCAGTTGTTAAGGAAATTTCCAAGTAATTGGAATTTACAAAATGTCATCTAAGGCAATTTATAACTCTATTACAAAAGAATTGAAGTATTACTTTCAGATTAGGGCTTCTAAGTTCTATTAGTACTAGCTGTCCAGTGGAAGTTAGATAAGGTTTTGTTTGCTTTTAAGGTTAATTTACGTGCAATGATGTTTTGAAGTTTACCATTAACAGACTCTCAATTCGAATGGAATTTTGTTGTCCGGTTAGCAAATATATCATCAGTATTGCTAGGATGTGATGGTTTGGCATCATTACTTTTGACAGTTAGCAAAGCCTTTCAAGGTAAGTAGTATTTGTAAAGTAGTTTTATATTTGGGCTACTTTACATTTTTATTATTTTTTATCATTGTCGTAGGAACCTACTCCTGCATCACTGAAAGTTAGCGGTGCATCTTACAATTATTATGGGGTTCCTGTCCCTTCTAGACAATTTAAAATTAATAATGTAACGTAATTTTCACTAACACTGGTATTAAGCCTAACCCCAAACTGAACTTCCGTGGCATAATTCGTAGCAAAGGAATGAAATTATATCAACTTCAAATTATTAAAGATTTGTTATTTTGTATAATGAACTGGTTTCGACCATAGTAAAATACAAGTCTAAATGTGTATTTATTGAAATGTAACTGATGTAAAGTATACAGTAATAAAGATGGTAAACTAGCTTTTTTGGTTATTGCCATTTTCCATTTCTGATGAAGATTACTAATCTCCACATTTCCGATTAGTCTTCAACACTCGATTTCTCTGTATCCTTCCACTGCAAACACATCAGACTTCCTAATGAAAGTTAGCATATCTGGTCAGTAAAGACAGATCAACTCCTCTACATACCCAAACTCACCCTGTTTTAACTTCTCATATACCCCATCACGTTCTCATACATAGCGGGCAGTCGCTCGCTCCCACATGTCTTTTTTGATATATTTGATTTTTAATATTTGCTTAAAGGAATGTCCATCATGCATTTATAAGGAACACATATGTGTAGTAAAGTTGAAAACACAATCGTGCAATAGTGCAAAGACTTTTTTATATTGGGTTTTTAAAAATAAAGTGAAGGTTTAGTTCCAGTTGTAATAAATTATTTTGCAATTACCTAGAGACGTGATTAAAAATTATATTTCACAAATACGTAATTATATAAGAATTTCAAAACACATTAGTATTATTCATATTAGAACCCAAAGTTCAGAGACAAATAAAAAATCAGTAAACAAAAATTAACTCCTGTAACTCAAGTTATTTACTATAGAACAAATCTAACGATAGTCCACTGTATTATATTTTGTCAGTGTAGTGTATGTGGTGACATGACAACTATGTATTATATTGCAACATATACTATATACACTATACAATATCTAATATATGTATTAGTTTTATTTGTTGTGGTATCACTAGTGCGTTACGTAAACCAACATTGAGTAGTACAAAAGAATTTATTAAATTCAGTTATTTAAATGAGCTTTTAGTACAAGAACACCCTGTAACAATTTAGAAGCTCTGGGTAGTTTACATCTAATAACTTGGCTATTTCAATGTAATATTAAATTTAAATTTAAAAAAATTATAGATGGACATGGGGACATAATCTTAATATTAAAGTTATTTGTACACATTCACACAAATTCAAAGAAACTGCAATTACCACATACTCAACACCACCGTAAAAATAATCCTGACACAGACAGGACGACATTGGCCTCGAAAATTAAACAGTTTAGATGCATAAAGTGTGAGAATGACATTTTGAAGAAGGGAGAATGTTAATAACGATTAACTTCATCAAAAGTGAGTCAGCTAAGAAAGAAATGAAGGTTAAGTAATAGTGGAATGTAGGAGGTAGATCGTAGGGGTTCCTAGTGGTCAACAATGACTTATTTTTTATCTTTGCTGGATAAGTAGGAGAATGCTTAAGCACGTGGGTATGTATGGTGGAATTTAGATTTGTGGTCGAGCATAAGATAATGACATTCGTCAAAAACGGCGATGAACGGATTTCACTCTCGTTTGACGTTCCTGGATGTGCTTCATTAATTAAAAAAAAAAAACGACATGAAGTGGAATTTAACTGTGAGTACCGGTTGAGCTTTTCTTTTTTGTTTATGCTTTATAAATATGTACTTGTGAAATTGTAAATATAAGCTGTAAATGGTTCATAGTAATATTGCGGTAAATAATTATTTTGTTGAAGTGCGATATAGCGACAGAATTAATTTTGTTTAAATTTAGTGTATAATATTATTGGAAAAAGAAGTTTGAAGTTTTTAAAAAGTAACAAATATATAAATGTAAGCTCACTTGTGGAATTAATGTTGGTCAAAGAAAATTCAGTATTTTTAGTGGACATTGGATTAGTTAAAGAAAAAGTTAGTAAAGGTATGTTTTTCTATGTATTGTTATTAGGACTATTTCCCGAAATGGGATTTAAAATGTCATATAGTCAATCTTGGAAACTAGAACAATAGTATTGTAGTGTTATTTATGGATATCTGTTTTTTATGGATTTCTGTTAGTAACGGGCCAGTTGGATGTTATATTAGATTTTTTTAAGGTCAATGTACGTGTACTTGTATATTCGGAATTTGCTTTTATAGAGTTTAAGCTTAAATGAAATTTTATTTGAAGTTATTTATAATACAGGTAAAGAAGATAATTGCGAATGGATATCCAGTAATAGTAGAAGTACAAGTACGTAAATATTTTAAAAATTAAAAATGCCACCACCTACAATTTGGATGAACTAGGACAATGGCAGAGGTGAAAGCAAAAGATTAGTATATATTTGAAACCATCTGGTCAACATACTTATGTGAAAGACGTAAAAATAGCATTATTGCTAAATACAATCAATGATGCAAGTCCTAAGGTTTTTAATACATTTCCTGAAGATGAGATAAAGAAGCTTGATGATGTTTTAGGCTGCTTTGATGACTATTCTTTGCCAAAAGCTAATGTTACAATGAAAACATTCAAGTTTAATAGTCTAGCATAGAGAGATGATCAATAGATTCGTTTAGCACTGAATTAAAAATGCAAGCAGCGACTTTTGGTTTTATGTACGCCAGCGATAACCGTAAGCAATAATATAGTGAACGCATAAGAAAAGATTGCGTTCTTTTGGACTTGTGTAACAAGCAGGTACAACAACGATTAATTCATGAGATTGATATGAATTTGAGCCAAAGTTCAAGAAAATTTAAATCGTTTGAATTATTAAAGCAGCACATTAAACAGTTATGCCTCCCAAAGAACAAATTCGTGCAATGATAATTAGAGAGATAAGTAAATTGATAAAAAAAGCGTCGAAAATATGATACGGATCATCATCAAAAACAATGTCTGGCATATGGCAAGACATGTTTAGCATATCATAAAAAAAACCACTTTGCAAAGATGTGCTTTTCTAGTTCCAGCTGTGACTGAAATTGAGAATCAAGCACAAGGGAATCATAATTTTAGATACGATAAACAAGTTAAAGAAAATGAGAACTTAGCTGATACTAGGAAGAAGGTTACAAGCGCTGGAGGTAACTCTAAGAACAAGGCGAACGAACAGTGATGACAATCTGATAAGTATTTGTTACAAAAAAGCCAGTAATATAAATTCTAATAATAGTACCTCACAGGATATTAATATTTATATTAATCAACAAAATATTAGCTTCAAGCTTGATACAGGAGCAGAGTAAAGTGTTTTACCATTTTCATATTGAATGAATTTGGGTATACACAGCTCTTTAATAAAACAGCCTGTTTTAAAGATTCCGACTTGTGGCAATAAAGACTTCGAACAAAATGTCAAAAAATGTTAAATTGTTACTGTATATGTATAAAAAGTGATGTATTATTTCTTGTTGTAGATGTGAATCAGAACCAATTCTAGGGTTTAAAGATTGTCTAAAATTTAAATCCAAATTTGATGTCATCACCTAATACTAAGTTAGAACCCATTTGGTGGCTTCAAATGTGTAGCAGAGTTTGTAGACACTAAATTAAAAGATAATGCAGAACTTGTAGTACTGAAACGATCAAAAAGTCTCACAGGTAATTTGAGATAGCATCAAATGGTATTCTTAGTATTAATGGATCCCATTCCTTCACAACGTTTCTCAAATAATAAATTCTACACATTATAAAACGCAAGATTTATTTTGTGATATTGTCAGAGGCTTTTACGATCGGAGTCATTATAAATAATTATGGTGCCAACCTGGAATCATGAATATTTATGATTCATTTTACCTACATTTCCTTTTGAAATAATTGTACAACGTTTATGTAGAATAATTTCCAACATGGTCTTTGGAGACGAAATTGACCCTCGTTTTATGAAATAAATACTCTATAAATTGATGATCTACAGACCATGTAACCTTGTTTTCCCAACGTAGTATTTGAATACACCAAGCATTGATTTTCTTATTTGACAACCTGTTAAGAGTTGGTGTTTTCTTATCATAGAGAGAGGATGTCACCCATGTTCCTTTCAGCCACCAAACTCCATATACTAATTTGACTGATGGATTGGTTTCTAGACTCGATTCCCGACATGTTTCTGATAAAAAATGCTTCAGCAGCAGTCGTTCATTGAACGCATTATTATATTTATTCGATTCATGGTAAGCAAAACTCATTTAACTTATCAAAAATTATCTCCTTTGTTCCAGTGAAAGCACTCAGAATACGCTAAAGAAAGCAGTCACGATGAAGCATTTTCGTATGAGAACTTTTGAATGTATAGAGCAAGTATTTACTTTATGCCGGTCCGAATTGCTGAAAATTTCCATTTAGACATTATATGCTGATCGTGATTCGTCTTGAAGAAAAACAACTTCCAAATACTAATGGATAATTTCTGTTTTGAAATGCAAAATCGTGTGCTGTTTATCTGGCAGCAGCAGCTGGCAACCTTGACCTTTAGTATCCTGTTCGCATCATGGAACATAACCTATTACAAATGATTGTATTAATTTAACTGTAAAAGGGATAAGTGTGTTTGTCCTTTTTGTCAGTACTCTTCATTAGTTAATATTTCTACATTAAACTTGAGTCAAATCCTTGAGAAGATAACTCATATTGGAGTTCGGGTTTTAACAGCCTATTTAAATCCAACCCGAATGTAATCATTGTGGCAAAAGAAATACATACTGTATATCAGAGTAATGCAAAAGTACCCACAACAACCGAATAAACTATAAACTATCAGAAGTGGATCGAAACAAAACGATTTTATTCAATACGGACGTATCAAACGGATTAAATTTCGAAAAAAAGTACTAAACATAAGAGAATAAAGTCAATACAATCAGAAATAGGGTGCTAGAGCTTTCAAAGGGTCTACAATTATTGGCGAAAACACAAGTCCAATAATCTGAAATTAACCATCCGATAATATTGAGCGATTAGGAAAGAAAACAATACTAAAATATAAGAAGATCAAACCCACACAAGAAATAACGGAAAGAAATAAATACTAGTTCGAACGTACGGGAAGAAAACATAAGTAGCATCAGATAGATAAATGCGAGTAATGTCGAAAATCAGGCAGTACAAAAAATCAGACCAGTAGCAAAACAAACTCGGAGCAAAAGTTAAAAAAAAAAATCGGAGCTAAAGTTACACGAAACAAAATCGGAGCACAAAAAATTAACTAAAGCAAACTCGCAGGCTCACGTTGGGCGCCAAAATTTATGCTACATACCTAGACGTAGCCGCACATACCAAAAAACAAGAAAAAGCAAGACACCCACGATTATCCATTAACAAATAAAAATAAATAAAGGATTCTGTACAAACAAGCAAAAGCAATAAATTAAGTGTTACTATTTCAAAGCAAACAATTATGTGATATGAACAATTTAGTACTTTAGATACGAAGTGCGCATCTCGTATTTTACACAAAATAAAATTAATCAGTAGTAAATAAACATGTAAGAGCTTTTGTCAAGCGTTTTTAAAATTGCACCTAACACTTTTTGTAAAATAAATTAATCAGTAAGAAAGAATTAACGTGTGAGAGCTTTTGTCAAACATTCTTTTTAAATTGTACATAATACCGTTTGTAAAATAAACCAATCAGTAGAAAAGAATAAGCGTGTGTCAGTCAAGCATTTTTAGCAATTGTACATCACACCTGTAGAGCGATAATATAGATTCGCAGCAACAAACAATAGTTCTCGAGTGACAATGTTTCTTATCACGTAACTACACCAAACGCTGATACGGAATATGCCATTGATATACACAAAAGAAAACAAGTTGTATACCTGTATGTGTCTGGATACTTAGCTTGCAACCCGTTGGAGGGTGAGTCAGCACAGCAACGCCATAGTCGTTGTGATCTATTTACCCTGCTACCATAACTGCAGCCGTGGTCTAAGGACAAAAGCAGGTGGTCTACAGACAAA
The DNA here is from genome assembly GCA_036346225.1 of Platerodrilus igneus. Taxonomy (NCBI): domain Eukaryota; kingdom Metazoa; phylum Arthropoda; class Insecta; order Coleoptera; family Lycidae; genus Platerodrilus; species Platerodrilus igneus. Next base: position 2,457,216 of record JARFIW010000782.1, read on the forward strand.
AGCAGTTGATCCACATAAAGAAAGAACCAATTTGGCCCCCAGCTAAGAGCTAAAAAGAGAATCCGATTAGAATGGGTAAGTGCGAGAAAACTCACCAATACACGCAAGATACCTCCTACTTGCCGAACAAAAAAACCTGCATTACTTTTGAAGTACTGTGACGAATGATGTAGAAAATATTTCAACGCACAAGTTGCAGAATCAAATTCAAAATGGGTTCAAATAACACAAGTTCAAACTGCGATCCTCGCGTTATTGAAGCACGAGTAGCAAAACTGGAAAACACGCTATCAAATAATAGTAGGATCTATTATTTCGACAAGTTTTTAAACGGGAAACACCAGAGAAAGTGTTTAACTACTGTCATCTCTCCCACTCTGCATGCCATCGGAGGGTTGTGCTATCATACAGTCTTCCTATTAAAGTTGTATTGAAGCACGCGAAAAATGCGTGATTTCATATGGTATACTTAAGTTAACATTGCGCGTTTTGGGCTCCCCTATATCTTCAGCAAAAGCGTATCCATTTTAACAACTAGAACAAACAGTTTATTTCATACCACTTAAGGATTAAAAACCAGCGTATTCCACCTGTTTCTAGAAATTACGAGATCATACTCAAACCATTCCTTCTGTTCGCTCTCTATTAGTTCTTGAAATACACACGCGTGAATGTCAATCTTGCCAATGTGCGTCCAATGGCCTTATTCCATTCATTTCTAGACCACCTGGCGACAATGCTACAATAATTGAATGCAAAATGAATGGCGTCCAGATTATAGTCCTTGCATTACCAGAAATTTAAAGGACAGCAATAAGCATATATCGGGTTTTTTGTAAATAGTTCTATGTAAGAACTTTTAATGGGTTCGTTTTTTTCAATTAACGTTAATTACACATTATTAGCATTTGTTTAGTGAACAGGATTTCATGCACAATATTTTTAGCTAATTTTGTTCCAGCTTGGGGGGCGATTGTCGGGTTTAAACCGTATCATGTTTAATCACCATAAAACGTTCACACAAAATTTACTGTTCATCTCTATATGTAATGCGTTTGTGTTACATTAAATACAAACCAGGCCGGAAAGAGAAAATTAATCATAAACGGACAAAATAAATATCGATGTATCCTCTATACTCTAATTTTATAAATAGTAGTCTTCATTATGCATGACGTTTCAATAAATTTTTAGTTCTATAAAAAGGATTTCGGGCAAAAAACGTAAAATCGCAAAAGCGTAGTTTTATTTCGATGTAATTTATATTTGAATGTAACTTGGGTCAGTAAAATATTTCAAAACCGCAAAGAGAAAAACTGATTTAAATATTACATATTATGAAACCAAATACAAAGATGTAAGCAAAAGTCGGTAGATAAAATAACTATAACAATAAATTTTCATGGATGGTCATGTCGAATTAAGATAGCTTTTAGAATAATTAAAGAAGTAAATAACAGTGAAATTATTAGTACACATGTTTCATACTATGATTATCCCAAAAGTAGTATATTTTTCTACAATTTTTAGTAGAATTGTGCAAAATAAATGTTATAAGGAGGGTACGCGTAGCTATAATATAAAATAACCTTCAGACAAGAAATTATGATATCATTACGATGTAATACAGACGCTTATTTATTAAAACTCACAAATATCAGGTTACACATAGTCTCTACAAAAATATAAAATAAATACAATGTAAAACGTTTTCAATGTATCTACTTAGACTTCTAAGCCTCTCAACTAGCAATGGTGGCTCTTACAAGCTCTATAGGAATACTATACACCAACTTACCCTACTCTCCCCCATCACCAGCACCGATATTATAGCCACCACTACCAAACACAAACGTACGAGGAGTAGGGGAAATTGGCAAACGCTAGAAAGTGGACGGAAAACAAATAGTTAATTATTCGCGAGCCATAAACGATAACACATGTGAGGGTAAACGTTGAGTGAATAGTCGAGTACACACGCTTTTGCTTATGAATTAACAAATGGGAGTTATATGTGGTGAGATCCGCAGATATTCTATAGAACCCAACAACATCGATAAGATTGGGACAGATTGGTTCCAGAGTAACTATGGTTGCAAACGATGAACTCGACGGAACACTAATTTAATCCTGACTTCGTGAAATTCTATATCCACATTAAAGCTCAACTTTAAGTCTAATACCTAATTAGTACTTCTTATATATTTATTGGTTGTAACGCGTATGCGTGACGCTTGTTCAATTAGATATTGATAAGCTTATACAACGTCTACCTGTAGTGTAACGTAGTGCTAATTTTATTAAGTATATAAAACCTAGGCTTTGCAAGTTTAATTGAAAGATTGAGGACGTGTGGAAAATTATTATAGTTGGATCATCAATGTTATGGCTAACTGAATATGAACTGATTTATGTGTATGTGTATGTAATTGCTTACAGGAATATTGTTATGTTGCTAGTAAAAAATTGACTTTGGTACATTTAAAATTTTGTATATAAACTTATTTACAGGAAGAGTAATATGATGCTGTATTAAAGTAGATGTAGGTGACGCAGTGAGTTAAGAGTAGTTGTTTTCTTTGTTTAAACATATACTTTAGCATTATGAAAAGAGGACTATATTCCCCAGGAGGCCACCTTAATTAGAATCTCCAGGTGCATTCGTGGTCTCGAGGATTATCGCTAGACTAAACGAAACGGCGTTCATCAATCTAAGACCATGTTGAAAGGTACCTGTTATTGGTAACATACTTTGAAACTGCACCTAGTTAATTGTTACACTTTTAGATTTTTGTTCCATTTCTTTAACTGACTCCATGGACCCACTCCCACACCACTATAGTTGGCCAGTGCACCCTTAAATTGTTGTGGGATTCCCGCCCCTTCTGAGCAATTCCAAATTTAATAATACTACGCCTCATTCACCCGTAACACAGATCTCTTAGTTATAAACTATGACTTGGCTTAACACATCCCCACCATTTCCTATACGAATTATTTTTGTTCCGTGTAGCTTTTGTACCTACAGTTTCCTTAATCTGGTCTATACTCTTGAGTTTTTATTTTCTATGGTATCTATTCCTCCATGCCCCAAGTGTTCTATCAGGGTTTCTTTTAATTAAACTGTAATTGTATTCGTTGGCATTTGTAAGCAGAAAACAAACGATGAACGGTTTCGCTGCTTTTGGGCTTATCAAAATGGTCTGTATGTCATCTTCCTAAAACGCTAACAAAGCCGCGAAATTTTTAAGATTGACGTTTTAACTACACGTTTAATACATATAATTTTCTAAAACGTGTTCAAAACAATATTGTTACTATATCCACCTTGTTCATCTTAACTTTTCTTCTTCTAATGCACCACATCTCGAAAGTTTCTAATTTCTAACTCGTTCTTCACCTAATGGTTATGCTTTGAAGCAATGCAGTTCTTTGCTCAAATCAAGACATTGAGAGTTGTTATGTAGCTGCAAAGGCTATCTCAGATTTTGAATCCTGCCTTGCATCTCAAAAAATTTCCTTTTTGGGGTATTCTACAAATTACATTTGCTTTACTTCTATTGTTATTTGAAATCCAACTTTATAGTTAGCAAATCCTATTACTTCTGCTAGTGTTTTCAACGCTGTTATCTTCGGTTTTCTACCGTTATCTTGTTTACTACAACTCTGATATTGTTGATTTTCATACCTAAATGTCTATCTAAAATTTTTTACATTTTATTGAGTCCTATATCGAACTTGTTTTCTGTTTTTGCTTATATAGCTATATTATCCTCTGACCTCAGCGTTTGAATCTTCCTTTCCTCAATAACGACACCTATATTTCTTACTATTTGTTACGGGTGAAAGAATCGTTCAACTGTTAAGTTTTGAATTGTCTAGAAGAGAACGTAACAAATTGAGACTGCCACGGTTAACTACAGTGATGTGGGAGTGGGTGCCTATATTAACAAATAAACAAAATTAAAAAGATTCCCTAAGTGTAAAAAGGCATAGTTGAAATTACAAAGCTACGTTACCACTAACACTTACCTTGCCAAGTTTTTTATGTAATATTCTAATTAATGGGCACAAAGTCGTCTGGTCTAAAAATTATTCTCTGGAAAACGACTTTTTCTAGTGGTTCTTGATTATTTTGACCTCCTGATGAAATAGAGATCTTTTTACAAAATTTTAAACTATTTTAAACAAAGAAAACAACTTGTTTTCTTCTCATTGTGTCACCTAATTTTATTTCACTAAATATTTTCCATGAAAACAGGTATAAACAAATTTTACTTTACATTAATTTACTCAAACGCTTTCTAAAATAAATTCAATTTCAATTATTCATAACGTTATAGTATCCAACTATAATTTTTTCACAAAAGGTTCAAATGTTCCATCAAAATTTCACTTTTTCTTATAATGTAAATCTTAAAATTATACAATTCTGACGGACATTACCTACTGATGCTATAGGAAGTCACCTAATATGATGTCATTATATGAAAACATAAATATTGACAATCCCACTGCTATCTAATTATTAGTTATTCTAAAAGCGTTCGATCAACTACATTTATATAGAATGAATTGTAAACTATCAACCCTACACTTAACAAATAAATATTTAACCCCTATGTTCACATTAAAATAACGGAATAGAGTTACAGCCAGAGCAACTGATAGATCTCATACTCAAAGGAAAATTTACCAACTACCTGTGAAGTATAAGATGGTTGAAGTTTCTAATATTAATGGCTGAGGATAAACAGAATCGATGAACTGCACTCTGCTTTGCTTTAAAATTACTTTCCAGCTTCTTTTTTAACGAGCACAAGTTACCCATGTGTACAAATAAAAGATGATTTTATATTAATAATTGGAAAATCTGTAAGGATTAACTAATAAACTGCAAAAAATGAAAACTATTTTATTTTAAACGGCTTAGTTTTAATTACTCAGTTACGACGTAATAAGTCATACGTTTATAGAATATCATTTTATTCAAGAATGTTGGAGTAAATGAGAACCCGATTTACCAAGCAACTTTTTAAATTATTGTAGTATTTTTTTAATTATTTTCTAAAATACCGCACTTAGAATTGCTACGTATTAATTATAAGTAGTGCAAATACTTTACTACAAGCTTATCATACTTTCCTGTTTGCGTTCAGCTAAATTCCTTTGTCAAACAACCTTCTAGTTAACTTAAACCTATTACAAATGATTGTATTAATTTAACTGTAAAAGGGATAAGTGTGTGTGTGTGTGTTGAAGCACGATTAGCAAAACTGGAAAACACGCTATCAAATAATAGTAGGATCTATCATTTCGACAAGATTTTAAATGGGAAACACCAGAGAAAGTAATTATACGTTATCGGAAGGTTTAACAAATTGCCGGATACCTAAAACAAGGTATAGACTATTTAATTTATCGAATAAATTTTCGTTTAAAGCAGAGTGGATTTGAGTTAAAATTATATTAAACGGGCTTATACTAAACAGGTACACTATATAGGGCGTTGTTGAAGAATTTAAGAATTGAACCTGAGTTTATTCGAACTAGTAATCAATTAACAAGGGAGAAAAATAGGGTAATTAATTTATGCTGAAAAACGTAACAAGATCTCTGTATGATACCCTGCCCTAACATGTTATTTATTTCTAAATTAACCTGTTTCCTATATGTTGCTGGTATCAGCTAAACCTTCGACTGAAACGGTTCTGTATTTATTACCTCTAATTTGTGCACATAGTCTCTAGCAATTCTCGGCTCTGAACCAATTAATTCTGGATACTTCTGTAAAGCAGTAACAACATGCTCCTTAATTCTTTCAGGACAGTTTATGAATCCAATTTCATTTACACTGCTCTTTCATTTTCAATATAATTAATATTGCAATCGATGTTTTCCTCAATGCTTATTTCATCATCATATCCCATACAATAATTCCCAATTATAACAAATTTGCTCTTGGCATTAAACTTTATTTTAAATTTATTTATTAGATCTATTCCCATTATGCATTCTAACTTGAGCCCTGGTACTATTAAAATCCATGTTGCTCGACCGCATTCCCTATTTTCAGACTCAAAATTATTATGCTATTAACTGTTGCAAACCTTTTATAGTTAGGACGCTATCAAAATTATTTTTTTTGTCACAGGTATGTTATTTTCTCTCAGCAAATTTTAATGTTGCATCATAAAACTCTCACAGATCAAACTGGTTTCTGCCCATGTCAACTAACATTTTAACCACTTTATTGTCAATAACTATGTTTATGGTCGCCAATACATTTTCATAACTAGTTTGATTTTCCATATAAAATTTAATACTCTTCCTGATGTTCGTATTTGTTTACGTTGAAGGTATTACAATCCGGTTTCGTCGAATGTCCTGGTCAATCAACATCGGCATGGGTAGTCTGGTTCGTGTGCCTTCTCGTGTCTTCAATCATGTGCAGCTGTCGTGTTTTCCCTAATTTGTTACTAATTTGTATTTTTCCTAGCTTGTTCCTGACTCATATTTTTCCTAGTATGTTCCTGTTTCATGTGTTCTGTGTCCAGTCTCTAAAGTTTGTCAAGTTGTTTTGTCATCCTTGGTGCAAATTTAATCAAAAGTATTATGTAGATACCCCTGTTCCTGTTTTCTGTTCGTCGTACTTGTCCCAAACTGTTGTGTTTCCTGAGAAAATATCCATATCAGTAATGTCCAGTAGTGTTACATTTTCCCTCAACTCTTTGAAATGGTTAGCTAGATACCTCACTATTTGTTTGTCATCTAATGAAGGGTCAAGTTGTATTGCGACTCTAAATTTCATTATGGCATACTCTTCCCTTGCCTGTCCACAGTCCTATTAACTTTTCCCATTAATAAATTGTTAAAAGTATACAGCAACAAAAAAAGTTGAGAATCACTGGGCTAGATGTTAAAGAGGTAAATGATAAATCAGCAAAATCAGTTGTAGAATTTATAAGAAAATTTTTTCAAGATTTGATAGGCCCAAAATTTTTATGCTGATATAGTTCCCTAAAATAGTCAAAAATTTAAAAGATTTTTTAAACAATGAATTTTATAACTGAATTTTTTAGTCCTCATTAACGTCAATTGGATGCTATGGCAGAAAAATGTAGATATCACTAAAAACGTGATAGAGAAAACGAGTGAAGATGATAATTTAGAAAGTTGTTTATTGCAGTATAGAAATACTTCATTATCATTTTTATATTGCTCTTCACTACAAATTCTGTTAAACAACAACAAAAGTTCGCCAAAGTTGTAGATAAGTATTTTGCAAGAGGTTTTTATTATTGTAAATTTATACAATAATAAAATAGTGTAACTGTTAACGAAAAAATGTACGGTGATTGACATTTGTTATTTCCATTTCCATGTTGGAGAAGTTTAGCGTCGCATTTTGTGATTGGTTGGTTGTAGTTACTTTATAATATAACATTAAAACCTGAATTTATGTTAACATTATGGTTAATCTTTATAATTATAAGCATAATTAAACTATTATACAGGAAAAAGTATGCATCCGCAAACTCTATATTGCATCCACACTAAATTAAATTATAATAGATAAACAAAAACACTATTATGATAAAACCACAAAAAGTCTTACAGCATTAGAAAAGATGAAATGTTCTTTTTCAAAAGGATAGTAAATGGGAAAAGGAAAAATTATTAGTAAATATGACACATCTATATAATGGAAGATTGCAATGGCAAAGAATTACTTACGTAGGAATAAAAAATACAATAATAATAAATTCTACAGATTTTGAATTTTACGAGGATGTTAATATAGCGCAAATTTATGTTCAAAATCATAGTATTGTATCAATACAACCACAGTCCCAAGTAACGGTAACTTTAAATACTGATTGTAGAAGTAATATTATTATTGATATTAGTTATTCGTATTCATCAAATTGTGAAAAGGACCAAAGTATAGATCCGGGCTTTGAAAATAGTGAGAGGTAGACAAAGGTTTAACATTTAAGTAACGATGAGACAATGTTAATAGTATAGTAATAGTGATAGAAATAGTGAACCCAGTGGTGAATCCAACATGTTTTGTGTACAAACAAAACCGAAAGTTACACAAAATGACGATCATTTTATATATTATAAATAAATAAATAAAAGAGCATGTGGTGTATCTGACAACATAGTGCCTAACATGACAACTATAACCACGAACAAATAATTTTGTCTGGTATTAGAAAAGTAGTTCAAGCATTGCAAATGAAAATTGAATTGTTGGTTATTTTACAAAGAGATAAGCTAATAACTGGTTTCGCTGTGATGGCAGCTTATCAGATTGGCAGATTTCTTTCTGTAAACCAACCAACAAAGTTTATTTTTATTTAGTTGTCATACACTAGTTATTATTAAATTTTGTCTGGCAATACCATCTTTACTATAATGTCGGAGATTTGAAGAAGTCACAGATAGTTGGTCGTTTACATTCCACTATAAAGGGTAGATAGGAAATGTTTTGTATTTATTAATACACCACGATTCGCGTATAATTCAAGAACCTTGTTGGTTGTTTTGCAGAGAGAAGTCTGCCAATCTGATGAGGTACAACCACAACAAAACCGGTCATTGGCTTTTCTATTTGTACAATAACGATCAATTTTCGTCCACTATGCTTGTAACGTTTTATTTTTAAGCATTCAGGAAGTAAACAATCTTAATGTAAGAGTCATGATCTTTACTTTAATACTTCTGAAAACCTCTGTTTAATTAGTGCAATTCCACTGATGTTGTGAAACACTGGAAGCATAAACATTCACACGAATTCCGACGACAGGCTTATCAGAACAAATGTATGCGCTGATGCAGGGATCTGGGATGAGAAAGCGTATACCTTCTCATGAACACCAGCGTAAGGCGTCGACCTCGGTTGGTGGGAGAAGACGTAAATAGTTAGGACCACCGATTATTCGAGAAACTCTCAATCTTACTGCCACAGATACCACTTCGATAATATATCGTAACGGCAGTGCTAACACGAGTGTTGTCACCCCACCTACCGTACCTTTCCTTTAACGTCCGTCAGAGGAGTTCTACCGTCGGAAGCAACAGCAACTCAACATCAGGATCAAGCAGCATGAACCATGCCACCCTGAGATTAAGAACAGTACGATAAAACCAGGATAAGTGTTTTAATATTTTTAAATCGTTTGCCAGGGATTTATTGTTAGTAAGGAGCATTTAATCATAATTAATTTGAGATTGTGTTCGTTATATGCTTGAACTACTTTTCTAATACCAGACAAAATTATTTGTTATTATTAAGCTAGAAGGGCATTAGCTTCTGTCAACCAACTTTCCCATTAACATTAGATGCAGTACTTTCTTAGTAATAGGTTATTTGTTTATTTTCAACTATCGGTGATTTCAATCAGGATTAAAGTCAAGTGGCTTGTGTAAACCACTTTCAAGCTTTGATTTAAACACACCGAATTATGATTTCAAGTGACTTAAAACTATTCAAATTAATCCTAAAAATTTACAGCTTGTCTTGATTGAAGCGACTTGAAACTAACGATATAAACAGGGAAGCACCTAAATCCATTTGAAATGCCATTTCAAATGTTATCTTTGTACCTAACTTTGACAGAAGATGATTTTGATAGGAGACTAGAATTTTGTGAAGAAATGTCAAATATTTGCAATAATAATGAAAATTTTGTAAACAATATTCTTTTCTCGGACGAAGCTACTTTTTGCCTTACCGGCGAAGTATACAGACATAACTGCAGATACTGGTCATCTGAAAATCTGTTTTGGTTTTTGGAGCACCATACGCAGTATCCCCAAAAGGCGAATGTTAGGGTTGGCATTTCAGGGGGGTCATATTATCGGTCCCTTTTTCATCAATGGCAATTTAACTATGGCTCTGTATTTGCAGTTAGAGCAAAATGATATTATACCTGTTTGTGCTACGCTCTATCCACAAGACAAAAACGAACCGCTTCCCAATAACAGAATCTGGTTCCAGCAAGATGAGGCCCCACCACATTATGGTTTGTGTTCGTCAATATCTGGAAAATGTTTTTCCAAACAGATAGATTGGAAGATGAGGGAACATTGAGTGGCCAGCCCGTTCTCCTGATTTAAATCCTTTAAATATTTTTTTTGGGGATACGTAAAAACAAAGTTTTCAAAGATAAGCCCAACCCGATAACATCGAAGATTTAAAAATCTGAATAACCAGAACGTTACAAGAAATTCCACGTGAATTTTTAGAGAATTCTCTTCTGAGTTTTGTAAATTTAATTTACTTAGTTATTAAGTTGTTTTTAATGATAAAATTGTGACCAATAACTTTATTGCAAATAATTTTGCCTATCTTAGATGTGTGTACCTACTATTCATAAATATGTGAACCGGTGTTTTCTTGTAAAAATCTTATTAAAATAGATTAAATAAAACAAAAATATAGTTGTAAAGAGAAAAAAATATTCTATCGAATAGTAGAGTAACAATTAACAGGTTCCCATTCAAAAAATTTACACGGACAGGTGTAATTTAAAAACAATTGAAGAAAAAATAAAATTTAAGTATTCTCAAATGTAGATAAGTTTCTTTAAAAAATTTTTGTATTGAATATAATTTATTAAAATGAATATTAAAGACAATAAATCGTCGTCTCCAAACTTTTAAAAACCTTATATACGTTTGTTTTATTTGCTGTGCTATTATTAGTTTTAGTAACTTGATAACGTAGATTTTGATATTATTGCAGAGGTCTATTAAGAAATGACTCAATAGCAGACTTGAAATAAAGACTTTTACATACATTGTGTTGTTATTAAAAGTTATAAAACATATTATTAAAAAGTCAAGAGTTAAATATTCTTATTATCAACTAAAACAAACTTGCTACGTTCAGTTACTGAAATTGAATAATTTGGCATATACTTTACCTCCAAATCTCATAATTCCGTATTATTTCCTCGGTTAATTGCATGTATCTGCGAACATGGCAGCCTTAGGTCAATTTAAACAAGTACATAAGTCACCATCCTGTAGAATTTTATTAGTATATTTAGTTTAAGTAAAAGTATCTTAATATATCTCCATTGTTTGATATAGCATTGCAAATGTATTCGGTTATCAGCAACCTTTGCTTTCTGTAAGGATATGCTCGCTTTATTAAAAATAATACGTGTGGAATAGATTTTCTACATGTGTCATTAGCAAAGGCGATTCAATTCGAATTTGCTGGTTCATTTTCTATATAGGCATTCCTTCAATAGGTTTAATTAGTACATGGAATTATGATTTCAAATATAGGAAATTACTCTTTCGACACATTCTTGAAAAGCTGGTATCTATGTTATTAAAACATTTTGTTCTTAAAGATTGTCAGATGTTTTCCGAGAAGATTAAATAGATGTGCCTAATCAATAGCTTTGTTTAGCAAAGCATTTATTTTCCACGATAAGTTACAATTTTGCAACGTATTTGTTGCAAGGTCAATTACAAATATACTTCAGATATCGCAAATTCTCATGGTCCCCTACAGAAATACACAACCTCTGTTACATCTAACACTATATTAATCTGCAAAGCGGGTTGTAGACAGGCTTAGTTCTTTGAACATATTCTAGTACATTACAAGCAATAGCTTGGTAGATTTTCCTAATATCGATTTTTAGTTGAGAATGGTTAGAGTGTAAGGACGAGTGGGGATTCTCATTCAAATGATGGTTCTGATAAGTAAGATTCATATACATATAAAATTTTTGTGTATGGTTATTTGACATCAAATATCTCAACTGATATAAAACAAATGACTGCAAACCCTTCGTTACATATTTGCTTAATTTTTGTATGTATATAGTAAGATTGAAGGTAAGGATTAGTGTAAGGTAATTAAAGAAGGTTAATTATTTTTCTTTGTGGGGATTTTGTGGTACTATGTAAGTCCTCCAGGACTTTTTGAGTTGGATTTACTTTTATTGCACATGTTTAGCTTTAATTAGATGTTTTGTAAATAAATTTTCTCTCCCGAGGTTTTCTTTTTCTTTCTGTGTGACCCACCCCACTCAACGATGCTTTTAGCTAGCGCGGTATTTTCAATTCTCCTTTATTTTTGCTGCAGCACTCGGTGCAGGCTACTGTTACTTTGCTTACTGTACTTTACTTTTATCTTGTCTGCACAGAATACTGTAACAAACTGCTGCAATTATCAAACATACTAGGCATCAAACATTAGTATAGTAGTAAGAAACAATTAGATCTCTGAATATATGAATAATACTACATCTAATGTATAGCATACCTATAACGCTTACAACTAATTTAGAATATTGCACAAACATGCACCAAAACTTTTTTAGAAAGCTATTCAACAAGGAAGTATTAATGCAGCTGTATTTTTGTTCCAAAAAATGTAAAAAAAAGGAGAAAATAAAATCAAACAGAGTCGGGTAAAATAAAATACTGAGCTCTTAAAATTCACTGTTCATGTAGTTCCGCCTCATCTTTAGATTTTTGTAAAAAATAGCCATGCAGTTTTTGATTGCTACTACAAAAAACAAATATAATTGCAGAAATTATGTTTTTCTTGGTAGTTATTGTAATTAAATCTTAAAGTTATAGCCACCAAATGGCAAAACACAGAAAAACATCAACTAGCTACATAAATAAATGAAAACTACATAACATCTACAAACATTTCACATGGATTTCCCATAGCTATTTTAAAAGATTGTCTACTACCGGCTATGTCTTTTGTTTGTGGTGCCACCTGTGTTCCACTACTTCGATCAGAACCATTTGATGACCCATTGCCGTTGCCCATAGTTAAAGGCATACCAGAACGCGGTGCTAAACTAGTAATATCACTATCAGAATTGCTGCTATGGTGCCCTCCATCTTTAAGTGGATCGGAGCCATTCGATGATCCACCTGTAAAACATTCATAATTATTAAGTAATCAAGTTCCATTAAACTTACCACTTCCGCTAAATACTGATTCTTCCCTATTATATCCATACACAGTTTGTTCACTGGCAGTGTAAAATGGCATTGGCATATATTCTAATGGATTGTATGTACCACTATATGGCATATAATTTGGAACATTTGGTAAAGGTCCAACAGAGTCGGCATCTCCTTGTATTTTCAAATTTGACATTGCTGAACATAAATCACCAAATATATAGTAACACTGCTCAGAAAATGAAATTTTATTTACGGTATGTCTTATAAAACCGGCTTTTAAAAGATGTGATGCATATTTACGAGTATCTCGACGATCCTGGAACCCTTCAACATGTGTCATTAACCAATCGATCATATCTGTTCCTATAAATGCGTTTGGTATTGTTATTTTAAGCCACATCCTATCACGTATTTCTAAACCACTATCAGGTCTTTGCATTGCTTGTACAACTAAAGCCATAGTGCTATTAATGGACAATGGCTCTTCTATATCTACAAAATCAAATTTCTTAAGCTATCAATCAATACACGCATAAAACAAGTGCGAATAAAATGTGCACAACGTACCAGAACCAAGCAGACACTCACGTTCATTAGCTGGTATTGTACTGGTGATTGAAGCACTAGAAACAGTCGAACTGCTCGGAGGTCTAGCCACAGGATCACCTCTAACTGCCGCTGTATGAGCTACCCATGCTCCTACAAAATACATTTTATATGTACATTTTTTAAAGTAATGTTAAGAAACCTGGATCTATTGGCCGAACGGGTTCAGTTCTGGGTATTGTAAAATAGCCTTTAGGATTTGGATCCCAACATTTGGCAACAACTAATTTAATAGGTCTAAAATTATAAGTAAAATAATTAATACATCACAAGCTAAACAGAAATATATTACCCAGGTTTCTGTACGACTTCTCGTAAAACCCTAACAGCCTCGTCATTAGACATATTTTCAAAATTTACGTCATTGACTTGTAATATCATGTCGCCTGGTTCTATTCTACCATCTAGGGCTACCGCTCCTCTGCAAGTTAAACTTATAATATATCATACACTAACAAAATTAAGTTTGAAACGTTAGTTCTGAAATTCCACCAAAGTTGTCAAAAAATAACAAGAGAAATAACAAAAAAAATTGATTTTTTAAAGCTGGTGCCACAAGTAAAGGATTTCTTCGGGAGCGCCAATTTCAGAAAAATGTTTAAACTTTCATATGATTTTCTACCCTAAAAGTAAATCAGAAAATAATTTTTAGTATTTTCAAAGTTATTGACATATGAGAAAATAGCTACAAGGATAATAAAAGTTGTTTGATGGTTTCAGTTTGATAGTGCTTATTAGTTCAAGGATATTTGAAAAATTATTAACATTTTGCTTCTAGTTGAACATACAATGCCACCTTCAGATAAAAATTTCACTTTAGTAGATAAGTATTACAAAGTCCACCGTCAGTAATCTATTTGCCAGAAATGGGAAAACATTTGTAACACGAGCATGTTATGCTAGATATAAAAATTAAACTCATAAAGAAAAGTAATCCAAGACAAATAAAATTCATGTTGGTATACCCTATATTTTTTTTATTTTACGTTAAATACAAATTAGAACTAAACTTACAGTAGTAAATTTATTTTAAACTACGAAAATGTAAACAAAACATTTTTAACTGTTAAGCTTTTATAAGGAAACCTGTCATTTTTTAAAAGGAAGCTTTTTGAATTACTAAGTAAATAACAGTTGATTCATTAATAAGCATCTCAAATATAAGGGAGCTTTTTTACAAATTTTAGTCAAATTAAGCGCAACGTTAACATAGTTTTAATATAATACTTTCAATACCCATGAAACAAACCTAGACACTAAGTAAGGAAGAAGCACCGATATTAGATTGTAGATGATTTAATCTTTTCATACAATATTTTACAATGTATTAACCCAGTTACAAAAGGAAACATAAAGCAAGTCATAAAAACCAGAGGGAATCATGGATCTTTCACGTGATAGAATTTTAAAGTAGCAAAAAATACTGTAGTTATACAACCAACCAGAATGAGTAAGGAATTTTGTGACCCAAGAATCCGAGAACATAGAAGATGTAGCGATACGAAGTTGAAAACTGCAGACGAGATCCCGTGTAGTTGGAAATTGATGGGCCAAAGGAAACAGTTTTAACATGAAAATATATATTTCCCGCCGAGAAAAATGGGGAGTGCGACTAAATTTATTTGAACTTACGCTTGCTCACGTAAGGTATTTTTCAATTCATGCATTCCTAGAATTATTGTCACTGCGACCAATTAAAAGGAGTTAAAACCCGTAGAGTTCACGCCTCCATTAATATGGTGTATTGAGTGAAAAAAGTTGTGTTAGGAGCATAATCCGAGTAATGGTTGCAAAAGAAACATTGGTGTTCTTGAATAACCTGGAATTGCACAGTGAGTAGAATGAGCTTTTATGTTAAGAATTTTTAATTATGCATTTATAAACTGAAAATGCCACTGGTTGTAATTTATGTAATAAGGAATTAATAAAAGTGGAAATAATTATTGGGTTGAACTAAGTAGTGATGGAATTTTGAATATTGATTTTAGGATGCAAATTTTAGTGGTAAAATTTAGTATTAGTTGGAGCATAAAGAAAAAATATAGTAGTTTGAAATGGGTAATGAAATGATGCAGCAAAAAGCTGATAGTTAACTTTTATTTTTGTTTGTTACTGACGATATTTCCAATAATTGTGATTTATAAATGTAATCATGTAAAAAAAACTGTGAAGGATGAATAGCTTTGTTAATGGCTTATAGTTATGATCTTTTTTAGGATTTTTTCTTTTAGCAATAGCTGGCCAGCTTTAAGGTTAAGAATTTTTTTTAAAAGTATATTTGTATTTTTATTGAAATTATTTTATGTTAATAAAGTTTAAGCTACATTGAATACTAGAATATCCAGCTGATGGAATCTTATTTGCAAGAAGCGTTTTATCATGAGAAATTTCTTTAATTATGACAGAATTAATTAGTGTTTTAAAGGTAATTTCGAGAATAGTTATTATATATATATATATATATATATATATATATATTGCTGTAATTATAGGGTTAATTTAGGGGTAGGTTAAGTCATTGGGGTCGTAGAATAAGCAAGGGAAACTCCCAAGTAACAAAAGCATGGAATTACAGATATTAGAAGAGTAAATAGATATGATAAAAATTATTAGTAGAAAGCACACTGTATATAGCAGTATAAACGATTAAAACACATCCAAGAGTAGCTACTAGCAAAGATTAGAATTTAAAAATGTAACGAAACGCATTGAAATTAAATCAGTGAAAAACCTGCATGAATTGGCTAGATAATCATTCAAAAAGTGTGTTAATATATTATCGTAAACACACGCAGAAATATGCATTATTTTAAAGCGTACGTGATCTAAAAAAATCACAGTTGTTCGAAAATCCAATTTATTAGGAAATAAACAAACACCAAATTTATTCGATTTAGATTAGAATAAGGCCAACAAACAATACTACCTGATCGATATGAACGAAAATTCCTGGGATTTCTGAAGTAGATGTGAGGTATAACATTTAAATTACGTGACTTAGAGCACTGCGTCATGCAATTAAAATACATACAATTGGTAAACTTTCCAAAATAACAAGTGATAATACGCTTGGCCTCGCCTAGCATGTGAAGCCATCGAATCACAAACGACGATGATCCTATAAATATCTTTAGAATTGAATATCGAGTTAATATACTTTGAAACTCTCAATTACCATCTGAATTACAAACTCAATTATCATCGTGATTAACATCCCATAACTACCATTACAATCTTAAATTACAATCAAAATAATGTTACGATTCCTGTTAGAACTTTAAATAACGAGCGATTACGATCAGAAATACAATTTTGGAGAATGCTGCCTGTTCAAACAAATTGATGGTAAATATTCTATTGCGGAAATGAAAAACCTTTCATTGGAATAAACGCACCAATAACGATTTGGATATCGACTTCAATTCTTAGGAGCACCGACAAAACCACTTCAGGTTAGAGATTTTGATATGACTAATTTTTAAAACTTTTATCTCAAATATTTTTGATATG
The DNA here is from genome assembly GCA_036346225.1 of Platerodrilus igneus. Taxonomy (NCBI): domain Eukaryota; kingdom Metazoa; phylum Arthropoda; class Insecta; order Coleoptera; family Lycidae; genus Platerodrilus; species Platerodrilus igneus. The sequence goes on from JARFIW010000782.1 coordinate 2,474,295, forward strand.
ATTTATTTCTGAACTGTTTAAAGTGTAAGAGCCAACAAATTGGGGTTTCTTGTGTAAATTTATGAAAAGCATAGACATCTTGAAACGTTTCAATAAGTCTAAAGGTAAATAAAAAAATCTCGTTTTGCTGGCTTGATTTTCTAAAAATTTGACAAATGTATACGATTTAAAAAGGGAGAAGATATTTAAAAGGGTTGTAAATATTCAATCATTATACTGTGTATTGTAGAAGTGTTTTATTTAATTGAATCAGCTAGTCGAGGCAAAAGAAAATTATAAATTAACATTTTCACAAGTGCTCGAGTGGTATAAGGGCAATATCACAGCAATTTATGGTCTGCCCAAGTCGTGGGGCTCGTATATTACAACATTTTATTGCACCCAATCATAAGGGCTGTGAGTAATATATATATATATATATATATATATATATATATATTGACATGATAAGAAGTCACGCGAGGTCGTTGAAACTCAAATTCTAAAAATAAATCTCACCAAAATATAATAGAATCCAGAAAAAAAGGAATTTTTTGTAAATTCATGGTTACGCCCTGTATAATACAAGTGTACCTTTATTCATTGATGTAAAATGCAAAAACGCAAATTGCACATGTATAAATAATTACCCTGTATTATATAAGCATATTGTAAATACATGGCAAGTAACGTAAGTTGTAAAAATTAATTAATTGTAAGATACCATAAAATGCATTAAATGCGAAAGTAAAAAACAATTGTTTTAAGATAAATACGAAGCCAGTTGTTTTACTCATTAATTATCAATACATTTTTGATAAAAATGCATTTGATTTGCTGCAAATAGAACGAGATTTACGCTTTTAGTTTAAGAAACGACAATCAACGTGTATTTAAAACACCTTTTGCATTAAAAAGCAATGAAAGTTTAAATTAATTACCCCGTGGATTATAGCAATTCATTTTTAATATAGAGAATTTTCTAGAACATAAAAGGATGCATAATCGGTATTTAAAAATACGTCAAATTCGTATAAACTAATTAATGAATAAATATTTTATTCTTAGAAGCGGTGGAAACAGCAAAAAAACCTGCAAAATCCCTGGAAAAATCCAAAAAAAGTAATCATCTTTAGCATTAGCATGGGACGCCACAACAATAGTATATGTGTTAAACAAGAACAGATAACACACGTCAAGGATAATTGGAACGATAATTAGGTCATAAAACTCTACGATTTTAGATGCTAAATGGCTCTTCCGAGAAACCTTACATCATTATATTCTACAAAATTCTAGTAAGCTTCTGGAAACAGATAAATTTGTATATAGAGGAAGCGTTTATTCATCGGAAGTCACACATTGAAGAGATTTCATTCATGCGGGCACAAAATGTTATTTTAACCGCAAGCTGTTGCTATAGTATTTGAGTATGTAATAAACATACTGTAATTTAACCAACGTTTTAAACGTAACTTATAAAGAAAAATGGAATTTATTAATTATGTTAAAGATGCAAAATTCCTCAATATAAAGATATTTTAATAAAATAATCAAAGGGAAGATTTAACCAAAAATGTACTGTTTAAAATGAAAATTTTTTTTATAAAGAATCTAATTTGGAGATCAAATTAAAATAAGATTTTTAATTAAGAGGAGAGTTTATGTGGATTCTGTAAGTATCACTTTTAGATTAATTTTTAACTGATATTAGAATATTTGGATCTAGTTTATGTAGTCCTAATAATTTTTTTTTGTGTGAGGAATTTTTTTTACCAGGAGTTTGTGTTCCGAGTTCGAAATACTCTGACCCTTTAATAGATTATATGTCAAGGATTTTTTCTGGCCAAAACAAATCTTACCAGCGTGAAAATAATTTATAACCAAGTAAACGATCCTCAAAAGAAAAAGTTTAATTATGTAAATTTAAAATAAGGTAAGGAACATATTTTTTTTATATCCTTAGAAATTATTTTTGTTTGAAAGAAACAATGTTGTAAAAGTTGTAAATGCTTTTGTATGAGAGAAAATATTTAATACTGCATAAATGCTTTGTGATAAAAAATAAAATAAAAAGCTACAAAACAAACCGTTTCAAGTTTACAAATTGCAGTATTTGTTTCATATAACCTTTTTTGTAATGCCTCAAAACTAGGCATTTTTATATCACCCAGCGATGCCCAAAACACACGGCCTTACCACATCACCCACTTAGTGGCTCCCAACGCAAGGCCATTTTCATACGCTCTTTCATCAACCCTCCTAGTGCGGCCTTATCACAGCACTCTTTTAGCGGCACATCAACGTGCGACCATTTTCATATCACTCTTTTAGCAGCGCATCTCAAACGGACTTTGTCATAGCAATATATATATATATATATATATATATATATATATATATATTATAATGTATGGGCAAATTTGCAATGCACCAAATTCCCCTATAATTTCTTTTCTAGTCCTGTTTTGCACGTACGCTTAATATATATAAAATTTTTCTTTATTAAATAAATTGCTAACTTCTCTATTGGTTTTTTTAACTGATCTGCGCCTCGACCAATGAAACTCTTATCTCAGGTTAATTTTGTGAATAAATCAATATCTGCATATAGTGTGAGTTCTGAACTGTATACAGATGTACGTGACACTGCCAGTCAAATGACTTCTAGTTAATTCTACATAAGCTATTTCTAAATGTGACAGTGTAAATAATTACTTGAAAAATACGCACAGTCAACAGTTTATATTGGTTAATAAATTAAGATTTCAATTGAGTATAATGGGTTAAGTGTTTAAAATATGACACTGATAAAACTAATACCTGAATTTCAATTAAACGTCTTGCTGCTGAACAATGAAGCTCCACTGCCTACAGCGACGACTCGAACCAGATGCGGGTTCTTAATACCTGTAGATAAATACGTTTTAAAATTGTGTATTACAGAATTTACGCCTTTCATTTTAGAGTTTAGGGTACGCCAAAAATCTTTAGATACACTTATACTTATCGCCGTTGATCTTATCAGGAATCTTAGCTCCGTGAAATCAACGCCACGCTCGACCCAGAAGGTTCAGCCATCCAAGCGTTTCTTATAGCACCACTTCGACACTCGTCTGTACAACTTTAGTTAATCCTTTTCTTACGATGCACTTTATATGGATCCACCTTTTTGTAAGTTCCGCGTTACAATTGTCGTTGAAGGTAACTATTTTTCTTTATTGTATTCTTCCTTACTTTCACCATTACTAAATAAAACTTCTGGATTCAATTAATTCACATCTATTTTCTTTCAATATCAAAACTCCAATTTCAAACTTTGTAGTTCACGACAAAACTAATTTTCTACTTTAAGAACAAATCTATCTTTTTAATTCAAAACCTCAAAATTTTCACCCTCTTTCAATTATAAAACATCAGTATCCCCTTTTTAATATTTCATCTCCCCAGAGATGCCTATCAAAAACATTAAACCAGCCTACTCTTTACAATTCTCTTCCCACTAACATTCTATGATCCATCTTTTTATTAACAGATCTTATTGCTCTTGTATAATTCTAATTTGGAGTAAACTAATACACAAATGTAATTGGCCGTAAATTTATAAATTTTGGTTGATATTTTAATCCCAACAACACGTGCTAAATAATTTCTTTTTAAATGAGTTGGATGGCTACAAAGTTGCAAGAAGTGAATTTCAATGATATAATGGACTTACAACTATATACTGAAAAGTAAATAAAATTTCTACATATTATAACTAACTTAAATCTAATAAAACCGTACTAAGTGACTTCAAATTTTAGCTTTACATACATATTCACATGGCAGTGAAGTTTCCTTTTAAATATTTAAACAAAATTTTATGATATACAAGCAACAGCAGTTCACTTCATTGGAACATACTTTTCAAATTTACTTTACGAAATCACCAACACCCAATTTGAAATCTTAAAACTTCATTTTCTCTGAAATATCATTTTTCATATCTTTAACAAGTAACTGCCCTCACCATCTCCTTCATCAACCATTTTACGAACTAGAAGTCTATATCTGAGTGGTACTTCAGTGTGTCAAGGTTCAAATATCATATATATCATAATATATATTGAATATTGATTTTTCTGGTATATTTTTTACAATGTATGGCTAATCCAAGTAATTCTCGTACTATTAAAAAAATAGTGGGTTTCTAACTTAAATTCTTATAAATAAGTACCTAATTTGTTTGGAATAAAATTAAAAGTGCATTTCTTTTAGGAGTGTATTACATAACATAACCTTATTTAAACACATGTTTGGATTATATCATTTTGTCTGTAAGTATTCTAACTGTAATAAATAACTTTATTTCCTATCCATTATGAACAAGAAGAGGAAAAATCTCTTAAACTGACTTAAGGTTAGTTAAAATAATTACTTTACTTTTGAAATTTTCTTGGCCTATCTTAACTTGATTTTGAAATCAATTTTTAAAGCTACCGTTTAAATAACACATAATATTGTATTTTTCTATAATTTTGAGTGTCTCTTTATAACCTAAATAATCAATTGTAAATTACAATTACCTTTATAAAAAAAATTCTTTCAAAAATGTAGATTTTGTAATTAACTGAGTTTTTAGTACATCTTTTAAAACGTTATGGTAACGTAATCTTGTTATACTTGTTCCCTTAAACATTATCTTGCTCTCATATCGTGCTAAAAGTGTATTCTTAGCAATTTAAACAGCTGTAACCTACAAATCCCTTTTTAAAGAAATTTCCTTTCAAATACAGTCAACGCAATTATCTAACTATACCTTTTACCTTTCAAAATGCTGTAATAAACTGGATCTCTTTATATCTGCTCCTTTAAACACTGCAATAATGAAGTTGTTCTTAACGCTTTGTATCTAAGCTCATTTACGATAGTTGTTGATAATTTCCGCAATATTAAAAAAATATTTTAATAATTGGGAATATTGTTTCTCTATACATGTATCGTAGAATATTTCTTTTGTGTAGCGAGTATGATTTTGTCTTGATAGCATATTTTTTAGATATATCGATATTCCAACGCAACATTTTAAGATTTATTAAACAAGATTTACTGTCAAATTTGGTCGCCCAGCTGTATGTAAGTCTAGACGAAACCCAAGAAGGGCCGGTCGCACAGCATTACGTAACTCTAGACAAGAATTTGGTTGGTAAGTTTGTCGTTTTAGCAACTTGTGATTCATTTTTTTAAGAATGTTGAAATTTTTCTTCATTAGTTTGGGTGGGACTCAAACGAGAGCTTGTCATCCTAGCAAATATATGTGTTACAAGATATCTTTCCGTACTTCAACAATTTCATCGGTGAATCGGGCTTTGATTGCTGTTGTCTCTTCACATGTCGATTCAGGCTACACTGGATGGCGTAAGATTGTCTTTAGAATCGTTCAACCCTACATACATTCAAAATGTTGTTACGTTTCATTTCCCTAACGATTTACCAATGGTTTTTGTCCTTACTACCAATTAATTAACCTTAATTACTAATTCCGTCTACACGTTTAACTTATTTACCTTAAAGTACCTATCTTTTTGCTTTTGGTTGACTTTTCCTTGAACTTACCATTAGTTATATATCGCTTTATTGTCTAGGTCTCCCAGTATAACTCTGTCGCTTCATTTAATTAATCCTCGCACCTTTCCTACAACATATTATTTTGTTTTTAGTATTTATCTTACATCGTTTAATTTTGTGGTAATTGTCGTAACTTTGGTTGTAATAACTCATTGAATTTTTATGATTGGTTTGAGCTGATGTTAGAGTGGATGCTTTCTTCTTTGAGCTCACATAGGAAACGCGGTCTATGCCATTGTAAGAAATAGTACATATTCGCAGTTGCAAAAAACTAGGACTTTCTATTCCATGCGTTTTTCCTCTGAATTATTACAGTCGCCCACATTATATTATATCATTACTTGTTTCTCCTTCTACTAAATCATCATAACATATAAACATTTTTTTCGTTTTATTGATAGCTTATTAAATTCTCGGTTGTTTTAGCACATTGAGACAGTGTGTCTGTATCTAACGGCTTATAATCAGGCATTTTTGTGTGTTTAGGGCGTTACCGTATTAAAAATTACCTTGAAACAGTTTGTTTTTGTGTGAATGTATCTGTAGTGATACCTTTAAGTTGTTGTGTCAACTTTTGTCTGATTTTCTTATCGCAGTGGATGCACTCGTTAGGAAAATGATCGTACTAGTTCTCTTAAGAGTCTAGTGAATTTTTTAACTTATGATATACCTTAACTTGTCGGATTAATATCGCAGGTGGTCCTTCAGACCGACCCGTGTTTTATAGTGACAACTCTCTACCTTCTCTCGGACGCTTGTCCAAAAACTCTGCTTTTTCTTAACCCGCTGTCTCCGTTTCTGCCTTATCTTTCTTTCGGTAGACCTGTTCTCGTCCCGGAACACCCGTCTACCACATAAGGGTGATTTTTCCCTCACTCCTGGCTACTGAGTACATTGGCTGGTTGAGTAGTGCTTTGCTATCCACCTTTTCTGTCTCTTTAGCTCAATGCGAGCCCTTCCTCTATTTTTCTCTACCTGGAAGTGCCTCTTATGCATTCCAAATACCTACCTCCCTCTTTCTACCGTTCCTATTCTACTGCCTTTTCATTTCAGTCAGTCACCGTGTGGTTGCGCGGGGAGTTTTCACAGATACCCGGACCATGTCTCTGGGAATCTTTCGTGAGGTCATGCGGTGCCGCTGTCAGCACACATGGTCGCTGGTAGTGAATGTATGTATGAATGTGTGAATGTGTGAGTGTATGTAGAGGTGTCATGTGGATATCGGGTGATTATGTCACCGATATCAATTAACGCCAGGTGCAGGGATGCACCCAAATGCCCTTGCCGGTCCCTCGTACCGTTTACTGCAAACGGGCCTGCTTCACAGGTCGCCCTTTTTAGGGGGCACGAGAAATTCCCATATAACGGCTCCACGGAGCCACTCTATCGCTATCTTATCTATTATCTTTGATAATAACTTGAGTTAATATCTTTATCTTAGATAATAACTTTACTTTAATATCGTTATCTTACCTATTACCTTTAATAATAACTAAAGCTTAATATCGTTATCTTACCTATTACCTTTGATAATAACTTAAGCTCAATGTCGTTATCTTATCTATTATCTTCGATAATAACTTGAGATCATGTTTTATCTTCCTAACGTTTGGTATTTATGACCACACGTGGGAATTTTTTTTTTATTAAATATTAAGTGAAAAAGCTAACCTGATAGTAGAAATGTAATTTGTTAGGTTAGCAATGTAAGGAATTAGTAAGGTGGTACTTTTGGTAAATTTGTCGATTCACAAGCATGTCATGGACAAGTTTTGATGTGTATTGTTTATTAAACCAGAGTACCAGTAACTAAAAATTTGCTAGAGTGTGAGTAACTCATTCTTTTGAACATTTTTAAATTTGGGAATTTTTTTGCCAACGAAGAAACAGTCTAGATGCAATGCTCATGTGCATCTGCACTTAGGAAACTGTAATGTCAGCTTTAGTTTTAGTATATAGGTTAGGCGACTTGTCGCATTTGTTTTAGTTTAAGTAGTGTTTCATGCTCCCTGACAAATTTGTGCTGTCGATTATAACTGCGCCACACCAACGACTCGTGTGTGCACATTTCCGTTTCCTGGTAATCCGGAAGACGTATTATCGATCGAAAAAACCAGGTGCCGCCTCAAATAAACATTTTGTAGGATTTAAGTTAGGATTCATGTAGGTTAGTTAGGATTTATGTAGGTAGTTAGGATCTAGATTTTAAGCTGTTACTGTGCTAACAGTCAATTTCTTTTTTTAAGTTTTTTCTTTTATGGCTTTGTCGCGATTGTTACGTGCCGAAAAATTCGGCACTAAACATCCCAATTAAGTTTTAATTTGTAAGAGTTTCGCGCCATAAATTTGAAAGGACGTGTGCGTATTTCCGTCACTTCAGATAGTGCGTTGCGCGAGATTTGCGCCGACGCGGTGGGCCAAGGAGGAAGTGGTGGATTTCCGGATACGTGTCTGGACTAGCCACCGAGATGTAAACGAGTGTTGTTGTCTTTTGTGTCTTATCGTATCTTTTTGTGTTATGTAGATTTCTTCTGCCTTCTCTTGGTTATCGTTCCTTATATACCAGTATTCCGTCGTTCCCTACATAGAGAAAGAAGACAAATCAAATTTTGTTTCTCTTTGTCATAATGGAAATTAAAGCCTACTACGACCAAAACATAATTATGTGATTTTTAGTGTTTTGATTCAATCAAACATAGCCATGTTATACCTCTTTGGAAAGGGTTTTTGTCAGCATTTCAAAATGTAAAAATCCAATATGGCGGCTATTTAAAATAAAAGTTGAACATCGTCACGCAAAATCTATATGCCCTAGACAAAATCTAAGTTGAAAATGTGAAGCGCAATGGGGAATTACCATTGTACCAAATTTGAACATTCTATTTCAATTAGTAGACTAACTACGAGCAAATAAAGAAATCGTCAATTTTGTGTTTTTTGCCTCTATCTAGTAACCTATGAAAAAAAATTTGAAATTTGAAAACCGATCTGAGATACCCTCATGATTATGCAACTTTTGTCCCATTTAACCAAGATCGTATCTCCTACAGTTTCCAAGATCATCATGTACTGCATTTTATACTGTACACACTGTATATATGTAGTGATAAAATTTAGAATACCAAAGCAATGAAAATGTATGCAGAATAACAGTCTTCCATGTAAAAATAACATCAAAAGGAATTGCTATGACAGATGGTTTGGCACCCCTTGATATTGACAAAAAAAGAAAAAATCTTTCAAAAAAAGTGCTAATGTAACAGAATTTTTGTATTTCGCCCTCTTTATTTATTATTTATGTTTTCATTATTTCTATTTCAAGTTTATTAGCAAATCCTTCATTGTTTTCACATACTGATACTTAACACTTAGACCAACTAGAAATAGATGTCTCCTGGAATTAAAATAAAGCTTAAGAAAAATAAAACTGTTGATTTCCAAAGAAAGCTTTTGTGATGAATTGGAGAGATAAACGAAAAGAATCAATACCAGCTAGGATACGCAATACCGAAATGCTTAGAAAAGTAAGTAGCGGCAAAGAACAGCACATTCGTGTTTCTGTGGATGACTACAACAAGACAATGGGGAGAGTGGACAAAGTGGATCAATCCAATTACCAGAAAGAAGAAAATAATAAAAAAAGTTTCTTTCACATGATGAAGCCTGCACTTTGGAATTAATTCGTTTTGTATAAAGAAATGAATGGCACAAACAGTCATCTTCAATATAAGATGAAATTGATAATGCATAGTATTGAAAAAAATCAGTCATTACAAAATCCAAGTACCAAGGAGCGGACCTCAACAATTCCAAATCTACTATGTTCAACAGCACTGCATTTTCTCAATATATTTCTACAACGCTCGTACGTTAATTAAGCATACACTTGTTAAAAGAAAAGCACTTGTTAATTTCGGCTAGTTCAGGAACTTATTATTATTTTATAGAAACTGGACTAATTTACAGTTTATAATGGAGCTATTTAATTATAATATTAAAGTAAAATATAAAAATAAACCGAAAAGCGCCTAGTGCATTTTTATATAAACAGCAATGACAGTAGGGATTTTACACTAGTCGTATTCAATTAGAAAAATCACCAATAAAAATCACGAATGTTACTGTCCACAATAGTGTTTGTATCGATTCACATGGAGATTCAAAAATGCAAGAAATATAAAATCATGAAATGTTATAAAATTAATGAACTGAAAACATTGAACTTCCTAAGAAAGCTTGAGACATACTGTGTGAGCAAGAAATTAGGAATTTTAAGAAAGACTGGGAGACTAAAAGGACTAAGTTCAAATGCAATTACTACATAAAAGGAATCAGAAGGAGAACAAAATTATGCTTCGGTAATAATGGATGCGTACCTAGGCAGCTGACCGATCGAGATGACCGAGAAGAAAAACGAACAAAATGCTGTTTAAGTGACAGTGGACGTGTTGTTGGCGGTAAGACTTTGGATCCTCAGGGGCTGATATCAAATTATTTTGAGCTTCACTGGATAGTCAAAGGCAAGAAAGAACAAGCACATGAATTGTGGATTTATATTTGTGTTGGTCAATTTTGAGGTGATCTACCGTGCTGAGGGAGTACACACCAGATGTATCATTGGCGTCCCTGCACAGTCTGCATCATTAGTTGTAAGAATCATTTGGAACATTAAAACTAAGTATTTAATGGCCTGTTTGTTTGTTTATTAAGTATAATTAAGTATGTGTGGGTTTAAAATGAAAATGGCTTGGTATCTATGTAGTGAGAATTTAATATTCCATCACATAAGTATTCTGTTGGGCTGTGAAATAGCGACGGAAATAGTTTTGTTTAAATTTAAGCACAATATTATTAGCGAAGAAAGTTTGAATATTTTAAAAGAGTACGCTCGAGTGTGGAATTATTGTTAGTTAAAAGGTGTAAACTATTTAATGGACAATAGAATGATTAAGTGACACGTTGGTATTGCTTTTTTCTCTGTATTGCTCTTATGGGCATTTACAAATAAAAGAGATTTAGAATATCATATAGATCAATCACGTAAAAACTAGAACAATGGAATGCTAGTATTATTTATAAATTTTTTTGGAGTTCTGTTAATACTAACACTGGCCAGTAGGATGTAGATTAGGTTTGTTGTTTTTGAGGTTAATTTACATATAATATGTTTTAAAATTTACTATTAACAGTATAAATTCAGATGGAATTTATATTTGCAGTTAGTTATAATTTAGGTAAAGGTGAACATTATTAAAGGATATCCAGTCACTTTGATGATGAAGTCGTATTCTGGTTCTGATACAGGCCCTTATTTTGAAAACTTGTTTTAATTTGATAAAACATTAAGATAGTTTTTAGGTGTGGTTACAAAAGATAAAAGATGAGATGAGGTTTAGGAAAACCAACAGTAAAAAGGCCCATCTGAAATAACGAAAATATTGAAGGAATTACTAGGATTATGATGGTTTGACACCCTGATTTTTGACGATTAGTAAAAACCATTTTAAATTTTAATATTTTAAATTCATGTTTTTCATAGAAACCCACCCCCGAAAAAAAAAGGGCCATAATGGGAAGAAAATTGGAAAAGAATCCAGATACTAGTGTAGTGAACGTGAAATTGCACTCTGTGTTGTACTTATTTTAAAATTGCAACAACCAGTTGCTGAACTACTTAATGGTTTTTTTCTCTTATACAGGGTGTTCCTAAATATCATGTACATATGAAAGAGTGTGGATTCTTTGCCAAATTTTATGACTAAAAATTTATATAAACATAGGTCTGCAAACGCTTCATTTCCAATCTACTGGGGGTTGAAGCTTCGACATTTCATTGGTTTTCTCTTTATAACTCTTGTAGTTTTTGAGATATTAAGGTCAAATTTGGAAAATACGATACGTTGTGAGACTTACATCATTGGGCATGTCGAATGGTTGTGAGAATCTACAGAGTAGTAGTTTTTCGGGGGTCTTGTCCCTTTTCCCCTTCTAAACTTTTTTGAGGTGTGCCGTTGACAGGTTTTAAAACACAAAATAAATTTTCTGTTGTTTAGAAACTTTTTGGTCTCTTGCAGTTTTTTCGTATCTGTGACCATTATTTAGAAAAATAATAAAAAATTATTTTCTACAACATAGCAATACAAAAAATGTACAATCCAAAAACCTAAATACTATAACAAGCAAATTATGTTGAAAGTGATCTCCTCCAGCCCTTATACACGTGTCCACTCTTCTTCTCAATGATGCCCGTACTCTTTCGAACACCCACGGAGTATTTCTTACGATTTCAAATAATTCGATTTCGTAAAACTAAAAAAAGTTTAGGAAGACAAAAAGGGTATTGACCCCCGAAAAACTGCCATCCTCTAGATTCTCACAACCATTCGACATGCCCAATGATGTAAGCCCTACAGCGTAACCTATATTCCAAATTTGATTTTAATATCTCAAAAACCGCAGAAGATATAAGAGAAAACCAAAAAAGTTTCAACACTTCAACACCCTGTAGATTGGAAACGAAATGTTTGTAGACCTATGTTTATATAAATTTTTATCATAAAATTTAGCAAAGAATCACACCCTTTCTTATGTACATGATATTTAGGAACACCCTGTATATGTACTCATTTAACTTTTTCCAGATCCAATTGTTTTCTGTTTTGCATACCCAAATTAACTCGCGATAGATATTATATGAAAATTAATACTTTTTTTTTTAAAAAGAAACTATTTTAATATATCAATATAAATTGTTTAGATTTGTAGCACACAATTATAATTGTACAGTAAAAAAAAATTTATTTGGTAGTTCTTCAGACTAAAAACAATTAGTCAAGTGGTTAAATATCTCTAAAAGTTTCCATGTTAAATTCATTAATTTCCAGACTAGCTTTTTATTTATAGGGTACAAACTATTAAACAACAAGTTACCTTTCCAAGTTACAGTGAATTTTTAATGTGTTTTATTCCTTCATTTACAAGTTCCACTTGTTTTTGCATGTCCTCCAGAATTTTTTTGGGCAAAAATGCAATAATACTAAAGAAAACAAATCATCCACATGATTTTTATTGAAATTGGTTGAAAATTTGAACGTAGATGGATATTAGAGCTTTAAATTATTTCTAGAATAAAAGTCTCACATTATTGATAAAAATTACCATGACTTTTCCATAAAAATGAAATACCCTAACTTTTCCTGGTTTTCCCAGACACTCACCAACGATAATATAAATTTTGCATCTTTGGAAACTAAGTGTATTTTACTACTTTTCAACAAAAATCAATTTTACTGAAAACATTACAATTCCAAGTACTGCCCAAAGTCTCATAATTAACAAAGAATCAATCAGTTGAAATGTATTTCATTTATTTTTCAAGGATATTAAGTTAAGTCATTTCGTTCCAACTAGAACTTCAAAACGTTTGTAATATACAAACCTTTAAAGCTGTACTATACTCACTATACAAAACACGTTTATAATTCATTTGTTACATCGCAGGATTAGTTAATTTTCTTCTTTAAGAGCACATAAAATTAAGTGAATAATAAGTTTTCTAAAAGCTAAACTAATAAGAAAACTTGTCCCTAAGTTATGACATTTTGGTGGCGTTTCAAAATTAAAATCAGGTTGCTATTATTGTGAAAAATTAATCTATACAACTATGCGATGCTAAACATTATTCTTACCCTTTCATAATAGAGCCTACATATATTCCACCATCTCCACCCTTATTACTTTGTCCAACTATAGAAATACCTAAAAAATTGACAGTGTCCATATTGAGCGTGACAGTAATTATATTTAGAGACATTGTTGAATCAGTAATACTTGAATAAGAGCTTGTCCTCGACATTGCCTGAAACAAATATAAAAATAGTACACAAAAATTAATATACCGTAACTTACTTGTAACCTTTGTTTTCTACGTCTCTGTGGCCTTTTTCTATTGGCAACATGTAAACGACTAACACTAGAACATTCTGATAAAGCTGTATGCCTACCAGTTGTTTCAGACTGGAAACTGGTTGTTTCTAAATCTGAACTTACAACGGAAGAAGTTTCAAACAGTCTGTAAAATATGGTATTGATAAATTCATTAAATGCAATTGAACAATTTTAAAGTTCATTCAAAAATTTAAAACACAAGTAGTTTTTTTCTATAATGTCACAAACCTTGGCAAATGCCCATTTATTCTTGAATTATATTTATGATGTCGTCTACCTTGTCGAGAACTGATAATACTTTCAGTATCTGTACATACAGAATCGGTAGGTTGTGGAGGAATTCGTTGTTCTACCTGATGATTTGCACTATCAGTACATTGTGATCCACCATCCGATTGATTAGAACCTTCGGAAGAAACCAGCTACGATAATAAGAAATATCATATTTAACATTTATTGTAAATTTCACAAAAACATACCCAACTCACAACTCTACCATTAAAACATGGTAAGTGTGCAGTATCTTCAACAATTTCTTCTTTGACCACACTGAAACAATCTGATTAGTTTTCCTGGCTAAACCAAATAAATTTACAGAGGTACAGTTTTTAAAATTTAGGGTGAACCGATTTTGTAAATCCTTTAAATATAATCCTTTTTATAATCCGTACCTACCCAAAATCATCATCCATAGATTTAAAGAAAAATTTATAGTTAGGCCTATTAAGAACATTTTTGAAGTCTGCTAAGGTAACTTTCTCTGGAGAGATTGGAATTTTAACTAAATAGGGAGTTTCTTCATCGTCAATATGATAAATAACTTTGGTTTCATCCATTGTATTAGAAAATATTACACAAAAAACTAAAACTTTGACAGGAATAACACAACACTTGTCAACATGGCCGATGTTATTAAAACAAAAATTCAGTCCCCACCCAAAAACTAATAAACCTAGTTTAGAGTACCATCAACATAAACCTTATGAGCTCCAAACCTGGATTAAAAATGTCTATAGATTTTTTATATTATGTATTGCAACCTGTCAACCAAGACAGGAAATCTTAAAACCGGCTATAAGTTAAATATATGTAGATTGGTCTGTAATTAAAATGAGCTGTTACAAATGTATAATATAACTACGCTAAAATAATTACTAGTTCATTTATTAAACCCTAGTTTTTGTTTGTAAATATTGCTTCTTGTGATGACCCAGCTACATTGTTAATATAATTGAAACAATTAAGCTAGCGTCTAACCTATAATATTGGAACATGTGCATTGATACACAGCGAACATACTGGATCAGTTGAGATTGGTTATTGCTGACAGATAACAGTTAAAAAAATTTAGCAGCTTCCCTATGATATTCATAAATGTTGTTTTTTTAATAACTACAAATTATAAGAAGTGATTTGTTGGATATGCGGTTACAATGGCTTTATAATAATTCTCGATAGCGTTAGCTCACACTATAATAATTACTGTTTTAATAATGGCTGTAGTTTCACGATCATAACAAAAATTGCAATCTAAGTGTTTATGATTTTCGTGTAAATTAAACGGCGGCAAAATAATTGTACCCAAAGAAAATACATTTCAAAATATTTACTCTTTGTTTAATATATTATAGCATTAAATGAACAAAACGGTACCATATTATTCTATTGTACTACTGGGAATTGGATAACGATTAAGAAAGTATAAAAAATAAATCCAAATAAGCAATAACGTTAAAAACTACTTAGTGTGTTTGAGATCCGAGGTGAGATGTTTGTTTCGAAGCTGTTTAAACAATAAAAAGCAAAAAATCTAGAATGGATTTGTGTTATTTTAAGATGACAATTCGCATCTGACTACATATAGCCCAAATTCTTAATTCTGAAAAGACTTGTTTATTTCTGAAACGAAATAAATGGAGTTGCGTCATACAACAAAAAAGTGAAAACTTTTTTTTAAAAGTGAGTTGTTAAATTGTAGGTTACATAAAATTAGCAATAAATGGACATTCGTCTTTAATTTACCATAAATTATACTCAGATGACGTTTTGTTTTTTCTATACATTACATTTAATTTTCTAGTGCTCCATCCGAAGATACTACACTGGCCAGGAAGTGAGTTTTTTTTACCTAAAAATTTTGGATTTTGCCAAACCCTTGTTGTTTCAAACAAGGACGAATTTTTGTAGAAAATATTCATCTACCATTTTTTCAAGGGGTCCGTGTCGGGAATCGAACTCGGGTCTTTGGGCTTGGTAGTCACGCGCAAACCAACTAAGCCATGGCACCTCCTCGTTTTTCTCCTATACAGCTTGCTTTAGCGCGAAGGGGTTAAACGGGTAGCATTAGTTTTATGTCATTAATTTTAAGAGGTGACTGAGATAGATTGGCTAAACCAAAAACCTATAAAGCATTTTACTCTTGAACCGCTTTTTAAATACCCGACCTAAGTCAACTTAAGCGAAAGTTTCAGAACTGCTGTTTTGTCACATGTTTATAAGAAACAACTTACCTATGCAAGTTTCAGGTCCGTATAACTCCCGGCCATCGTAATTTCAAATCACAATTCACGAAACTACTACGCAACAAAATATTTCTAATTATCTACAACCAATTACAAATAAAACACAACACAGCGTTTAGGCGTTTTACTTAAGCAGGTAGTGGAACACAAGTGACAAAATTAAACAGGAAAAAACCCCCAGCTACAAACTATTTCAATAAAAAAAGCAAAGTCAACTTAAAGTAGGTTATCGTATAAAAGCTGCATAAAGCTGAATTGCAAGAAACTCAAGATTACGGGATCAGAAACCCAATACAGTCAACCAAATAAGCATCATAGAATATTATTTTTTGATGTGATTACCATTGGATCATGCGAATGCATAAAAAAATTTAAACTTATTTTAGTAGCAGCTAAAGTGCATTGGATTTCTTCGTTTAGCAGCTAAAATGCACTCTATTTCACTAATTTAAGTTTGCAGGCCACAACTTGGTTGACCGACTCTAAAGGACGATATTATTGTGTATTTGATTTATGACTTAGCTAATATTGCAGTGGTTTAAAAGCATTTATGATAGTTTTCTTGTGTCCTTTTGTAGCTTAACCATTCGTTTTTGACCACAGGTTTATTAACAATTTTTGTTCGTCTTATCGGTCTCTACGCATCCTTTAAATTAATGACATAAAACTAATGCCAGCCTGTATACATATACCAAGCTATTTTTCTTGAGATTTCTCGTAATGTACTCGATGTCAAACGTCAACTAATTCGTTTATTCTGCAAAATTAGCTTTTGGGATGCAAAAATATTTTTAATTAGTATAAAGAAGAGTATATATTTAAAAAAAACAGTAAATTAATATTTAGCTAACCATCTTTTGCTGTGACAGCTTTGCAACTTTTGGTAATATACTTATTGATGTAGTTTAAAATAATTAGGTATTGATTACGATTGCTGTAGTAAACAAATTTTTTTATTAATGACTCGCAGTTTTTGATTGTTCAGTTAGATCCGTTTTAAACTATGCGTTACGAGTTTCATGTCTAGATAGCTATCAAACCATGGCATGAAAAAAATGTTTCTCTAATTTTAGATTTATTGTATTAATTTTGAACATTGTTACGAAGAGACTGTATTAACTGATGTACAAAGGCATGTCAAAATAATAATTAAATATATTAAAGTTAAAACGTGAATCAAAATGGAAAACTGAATGTTCAATGATGTAATTGTACATTACGGTAAAGTAGAATTATCTCAAAATTAACTTAGTATTCGAATTTGTTCTGAGAATTATGCATTTCCAAAGGGAAGTTAATGTAGTACAAAATATCAGTTATGGTAAAAACACATTAGATCTAAGGAAGAGAAAATTTATATAAACTTTGGTATGAATAAGAACTAAAGCGTAACTGAAAAGTTTAGAGTCTACTGCAACCAAGTACAAATTCAAGCAGTGAATCTTCAGTAGTGCTCTGTAGTTCTTGTGTTTCAAAGACTTACTCTGTTAAGTCAAATTAAGCATGTAAGTAAAATCAAACACTTATAAACTAGGTTTAAGGCATTGAATGTTCACGTGTTGTTTTTGATCTTGTAAATAGCGAATAAGTACAATTGAAAAAATACTTTATTGTTATGTGTGGTCCCGTTGTTGAAATAAGAATAAGTAGATTTCAGTTTGAGCTACGCTTAATAACACAAGTACTCCTACGTGATAGTTGTGTAAGATCCACCTAAATTCTCTTAAGGCTAAAGAACTCTATGCAACATTTGACAGAGTCGCCGTTTTCTCAACAATATCACGCAGTGCTTTATTTATTTCAGCTATCCCTAAACCATTTTCTAATTTATAGGGAACAATCCCATTTCGAATGGACCTGCACCTTGCCGAAGTTCTAAATTACTAGAACAGGTGAAATAGCTTGCGTGTTCTAATGAGCTAAAGAGCCAAACTACAGGTCCAACCAAAGTAGTAGGGTCGTTAGTGAGCAACCAGACTAAGACAGGCCCACGACAGAAGGCAGCAGCTCTTTCGGTACTTAGATTGGCAGAGACTATAGGGGTCGGTATGGTAGTCTAAGACACACTACTGCGACGTGGAAGACAAAGGAAAACCACCACATTACCTCCCAAGTACACAACGTACTTAAATTGAAATAAACTTGATGGCATTCTCTGGGGTAAAGGATTCCGGAGTAAAAATAGTCCTCCATTCGGATCTCCAGGAAAGGACTACTTCGGAGGATGCGATCGGAAAGTCTAGAATAAGAGCAGGAAACATTTTGTGAGTCAGAGCGTGGAATGTTAGAAGTATGAAGCAATTAGGTAAGTTAGATGGAAATGAATAGGTTAGCACTAGATGTAGTAGGGATCAGCAAAGTTCGGTTGCCAGAGGCGGGAGATTTATGGAGTGGAGACTTCAGGGTAATTCATACAGGAGCAGAAGAAAGAAATTTGGGTGTGGGGATAATTATGCGAAAAAAGATAGGATACTGTGTAGAAAATACCTTACAAAACAACGAAAGAGTACTCATGGTTAGATTAGAATCTAAACCGGTAAACACAGTAATAATACAAGTATATATGCCCGCCTCTAGCTATAGTGACGAAAAGGTAGAAGCGTTCTACAAAGATATCGTATACATATTAAGATACGTAAAAGGACATGAAAATTTAATAATTACAGGGGATTTTAATGCCGTGGTAGGTGAGGGTAGGGAAGGAGCGGTAGTAGGTTTATTTGGTTTTGGCACGAGGAATGACAGGGGAAATAGGCTTGTAGAATTTTACGACAAGAACAATTTAATCATCACAAACACATTATTTCAACATCATGCTAGAAGACGATATACGTGGAAGAAGCCAGGAGATACAGGAAGATATCAAATAGATTACATTCTTGTTAGATAACTGTTTAGACATCAAGTAAAAGACTGTAGAAGCTACCCAGAAACAGATATAGACACTTACCACAACATTGTAATTATGAAAGCCGCACTTAAATTAAAAAATTTAAAAAAAAGCAACGGAAAAGGGCACTTTGACTTTGAGAAACTGAAAGAAAAAGATATTCAAGAAAGATTCGAAAAATAGTCAAATGAATTGCTGAAAGATATCGGAAAAATATCTGATACTAAGGAAGTCGAAATAGAATGGAATAACATTAAATCCGGCCAGAGATATTTTGGGGTATATACAAAAAGAAAATAAGAAACCATGGATAACAAAAGATATCCTAAATTTAATAGAGGAAAGACAAAAATACAAAAATAAATCAGACGAAACAGGAAAACAGAGATACAGAGCCATAAAATGGGAAATTATTCGCATGTGCCCTGTCCCCATTAATTTTTAACTTGTACATTGAAGAGGCAATGAATACTGTCAAATGCAGGAAGACATTTGGAATTACTATGCAGGGACAAAAAATTGATATGCTTAGATTTGCAGATGATATAGCGGTATTAGCATCTAGCAAGGAAGAGTTAGAAGCTGCTCTTAATGAAATGGGAATGGTTCTAACAGAGAGATACAGTATGAAAATTAACAAAAATAAAACTAAAGTACTAGTATGCAAAGGAGGGGAAAATAAATTAAAAAGAAGAATACAAATAGGTAACAAGAACTTACAAGAGGTTAAGGATTTTTGCTACCTACGAAACCAAATGACGCAAGATGGGAAAAGCGCAAAAGATATAAAACAAAGATTAGCACAGGGTCGTGCAACATTTTTAACAAGAAAAAGCAACTAATGTGTTCAAAGACAACAAACTTAGAAACAAGGAAAAGATTGCTTAAAACGTATGTGTGAAGCACAGCACTGTACGGCTGTGAAGCCTGTACAGTAGGAGAAGCGGACAAGAAAAAACCTTTGAAATGTGGTGCTACAGACGTATGATGAAGATATCCTGGAAAGACAAAGTTACGAACGAAGGTGTACTACAAATGGTAGGGGAAGAAAGGAATATGTGTAAAATGTAAAAATAGGAAAGATAGGATGATAGGCCGCATACTACGGCATGAGGGAATAGTGCGGAATATATTAGAAGCAGAGATAGGAAAAACGACGAGTTGAGGTAGACCTAGGTTAGATTAATGCACACAGACAGTAAAAGATGTAGGCTGTAGGAATTTCAGGGAAATGTGTAGGCTAGCTCAGGATAGAAAACAATGGAGGTACGCATCCACCAGTCCCAAGATGGATAAACTAGTGACGAAAAAAGTAACTGTACTTAAACATGATGATTATTATAAGCAACTGCAAGTATTGGTTGGCAATTTTCTCGAATAATGTTAATTGTGTGAAAGGATTTACTGGAAAGCTATTAATTCGGCAAATGTCTAAGTGTTGGGGGATCTTGCCAGCCACAGGCTGCTTAACCTCCTTCATTGAATTTCGGTGAAATAGGGCATAAAATTATAAAACAATAAAAGGGGAACCGAGCTGTATATAGACTGTGTGAGTATTTCAGAAAACTGTGTAGGCTAGCTCAGAATATAAATAAGTGCAGGTACATGTCCAACCTGTTTTGAGACAGAAAACCTAATGACGAAAAAATAAGCGCAGATAAATTTGATGATTATTATAAACAACTACAGGTGTTGGTTGTGAAATATCTGCAACTAATGTTGACTGTGCGAAAAGATATATTGAAAAAAATATTAAATCGGCGAATGATCAGGTGCGGAGGGAACTTGGCAGCCACAGGCTGCTTACCCCCCATCACAACAAGAAAAAACAGCGCCTATGGTGAAAGACAACAAACATTGAAACAAGAAGAAAATTGTTGAAAGCATGTGTGTGGAGCACAGCGCAGTATGCCTATAAAATACGGGTAAAGCTGACAGAAATACGGTAGAAGCATTTTGGAATGTTGTGCTTCAGATGTATGATGATAGCATGGACAGACAAAGTTAATAACAAATAGATTATAGAAATAGTAGGGGAACAAGAATATCTGTGGAAAAAAATAGGAGACATAGAAGGGCAGAATACGTTCTAAAGCATTTTTGGGGAATGGTATTGTAGTGCAACCGACCTGAAGGCTGTCCCAAACGCCCTCTATAAACGGTACACCGGGCTCCACGATCTAACATCTAGTGGCAGTGGCTCAACGACACCTTCGTTGTGTTGTTATAATGTAACCCAAATTCACACTGGGAAGATGGCGTTTAGGCGGAAAGATTTGAAATAAAACTACAGCATTTACCTAATTTGACTTTTAATCAAAAGAATAACCACTAAATAGGTCGTTCGCATGAACGCATAGAAAAATGATATTCAAAGCAAACAGTGCCGTACTCAACCTGGCCGATTGGGGAAAGAGCACGGCAGACAAAACTCCAAACGGCCCTCACACTTCCAACTGCATTTGGCACATTTCCACAAGGACAGTTGACGTACAAGCACCCAGATCATCAACATTGGAATTGATTGGATGTCAACTGTTACCCAGACATACCACACATGACAACTGAAGAAACTTTAGTGTAAACCAGCTAGTCTTTTTTGGTAGGTATTGAGGTTGACTAGGCCAATACTACCCAGCTAAAGTTGAAAAGGGGGGGACACCAAGAAGATGACCTGCACCTTGTCTACCAATGTTCCTCTCCGCACGGATATAAAATGTTAGTAATATTCAACAAGGCTCGATCACACCCGCCCACATACATGTATTAACAGTTTCCAGCCCGTGTTACAAAATATTTCACAAAGGCTAGCCGACTTCCTATTATTTGCAAAAGGGTACAACTACGAGCACCTTGACAAGACGACATGAATCGTTGAAATAAACTTATGGTATGATTGCGCATGATTAAAAAGGCGCTTATTATTGAATAGACTATCTCCAACATAGTCATAAATGCAAACGCAAAGGGCACGAAATGGTTCAATTTAATTACATCACAACAATTATCACGAACGTTAAATACTAGTTAATTATATAGGAACATCGGCTAGATAATAGGATAAACAGAACAACAGACATATCATTAAGTTAAACCCAGATGTCAGCAGTGCAGTTGTAAATGTGATTAATATGCTGAAATAAAACAATTAAACATAAATAAAATGTCAAATGAATCACAAATATCAAACAAATACAAAATATGTTGGCAGCAAATACATATCCAAAATTCTACAGCATAAAAACGAGCCCAGATTCAGGCGCTAAATTTTTATATAAGTGCATGTTAGTTAAATATATTAAAGCTAGTAAGCAAATGTTAAAATTATTCATTATGATTGCATCGGTTATAACTTACGTTTAAAAATTAAACACATAGTGGCATTACAAATTACAAACAAAAAGCATACACAACAACGTAGTGGTTAATTCAATTACGATCTTAAAACCAAAACGAGTATAACATAAAAATATAATACTGTTCATACGCAAACTTGCCTAATAATTTTATTTAAAATGATGTCAGTACTTTTCGTTGTTTGTCGTAAAATTACAGTAGTGGTACCTCTGATATTGATTCTGCAATAAGTGCAACGCAATTGTAGTTCCAACCTTGCATTATATACAAAATCAACATTATTTCAAATAAACAAATATTAGTTTTACTCTGTTTTAGATATTAAATAAACAGTTTAAAAAAATAAATATTAGTTTTCGGTTGTTGAACCAAACAATACACCTTTATACCTCAAACATATTCAATAAAATAGTAAATGATAGATGCAGACGGTACAAATTTCAGGGAAATGTGTAGGTTAGTACAGAATAGGAAACAATGAGGCTACACGTCTATCCAGTTCCAGGACTGAAGACCTAATGATGATGATGAGGAAACAATCCTACTTCTAAAACTATTTGATCTTGGTCGTAACCATTGAGATAGTTTAATAAGGAGACGCTATCACAATGCTTTTCTTAATGAGAAAATGGAATCAAAAGGTGCGGTTAAGTGTGGGTTTAATATGGCTAATTTACCACGCTTGGATTTAATTAATCCTATTGAAAAACCCAACCCCAATTGCTACGTATCAGCTGACCTCTATTTACAAATATAAAGAATAAATAAATTATTCTATATTTAAGCCACCGAAAAGTATGTTATCCTACTAACAATTGTATAAGATCTGACCTTGGTCATTGTATACTTATTTACAAAAAGTTATTCCAGTAGTTTTTTCTTTGTTATGACACCTTTACTGTAACAAGCACGTACTGTACACGATACCATAGTTATTTCACGTTTAGAAACTTTAAATATAATCTACACACACGTGTGCGCACGCACGCATGCACACACACACGTACATACATACACACACATATAAACACACACACGCACACTAAATTTTTGAAATATACTAGAAACTCAAACGTGTGTACAACTAACACAAAAGTAGATTTAACATGGCTAACTTGATACCACTTACATCAGGCAACGTCTTCTCAACTATACTACGTCAACGGTCGTAACATATCATTCTCTTAAGAACATAAGAACGTCAGAGATCTATACCGTTGGGGCAACCCAGATCATAGTTAATGCAAATGTTTAACTGTCTTTATTCGCTTGGTCATAATAAACGGCATTAATGCAGATCTATAAAGTGCTTTAAATTATAATTAATAAAAACTCCTTACACATACAATTATATAAAAACTAAATATGTGTTTTACCCATTCATTGTTGTCGGTAGGACTATTAAATTGGATAAAATCAAGAAGCTCTCCCGGAATCCTTATGAGGATATTCGTCATACCCGATGGGCTAAAGAGCCTCTTTCAATAGACACTTTACTAATGTTGCTTTGAGCATCTGAGCATATTTTCCTCATTACACGAGCTAGTGAACTTAAAAACAAACGGGAGTTGTAAGTCTAAGAGGCGAATAATCTGTGCCTTAGCAGTTTTAGGAATACTATAAATTAGGTAGTTTCTAATCTTATACTTGCAATTCCTGTTTGCATTTTAAAATCATTAGCCCGCACGCAGTAATTTATTTCTTAATCCTCCTCCCGAGTCTTTACGTCCGAACGAGTCCTCGGTTAAGTTACTGTTAGAAATAGATATTATTATTAAGTAAACACAAATCACTTAACACGCATATCAGAACAGTCTGCAATAGTTTTAGCAACAAAAAAAACAAGACTGTTCTAATATGCGTGTTAAGTGATATGTGTTTTTTAATAATAATATCTATTTCTTACAGTAACTTAACCTCAAAAAGCTTATCGCGGGACGCAGTAATTTTTTTTAACCATCCTCCCGAGTCTATACGCTCGAACGACTTCTTATGTAGGTTACTGTTAGAAATAGATATTATGATTAAAAAACACAAACCACAAATCACTTAACACGCATATCAGAACAGTCTTAGCAACAAAAAAACAAAACTGTTCTGATATGCGTGTTAAAAGTTTTGTGTTTTTTAATAATAATATTTATTTCTAACAGTAACCTAACCTCAGAAACATTTTCGCGGGACCCGTTCAAGTAAAGACTCGAGAGGATGGTTACGAAAGAAATTTTCGCTCGCGGGACTCGTTCGAACGTAAAGACTCGGGAGGAAGGTTAAAAACACATTTAGCCCGCACCTCTTACATTGGATAATCTGTGTCTTGGGTGAAGTTAATCTGATTGACGATTTGAATTGTTTTGTATGTATTATTTTGAAATTATCAATGTGCTCCGCTCCTGCAGTAGCTGGACGCGACGCTCTCAGCGTCGTTATAGGGCCTTATAACTCGAGAGAGTTTTTGGCTTGTAGGAATTCTTCTACTGGTTGTTGTGGTGTTTCTTATAGGTTGATCTTCTTAAATATATATTATTACAACCCCGCCGTCGAGGTACGCGAGCCACTATGTTAGTTGGTAACAATATTAGATAATATAAAAATTGATGCGCAAATTATAGATGACGTCACACAATTATACAAAATTACTCCATTACATAAAAAAAGAAACAAAGATACTACTCACATGAATTGCAGGGCTTCTTGCAGAATTACCTCATGCTGTCGCCGGTGGCTTCGCTAGTTTTTCGAGCATCGGCTGCTTCGCTAATCTTTCGGGCGTGGGAATTCTTGAGCCAGGTTGAATCCAAATTCAAATTGTCTTCTTTTTCCTATGTAGGGAACGACGGGATACTGGTATATTAGGAACGATAATCAAGAGAAGGCAAAAGGAATCTAACACAAAAAGATACGATAAGACACAAGCCAGACACACCTGTTCACATCTCGGAGGCTAGTTCTAACACGTATCCGGAAATCCCCCTTCTTCCTTCTTGGCACGCCCGTTCGCGCAATCTGGCGCAAACGCACTGTCTGAAGTTACGGAAATACGCGCACGTCCCTTTAAATTTATGGCGCGAAATTCTAACAAATTAAAACTTAATTGGGATGTTTAGTGCCGAATTTTTCGGCACGTAACAATATGTTGGTCTGGATTCCAAGAAACCTTCTCCTGGAATGTTCTTGTTTTGATGCAGTGAGCAGTTTCCCGGATCTTCCCCTTGGTTGTCCTCCAACTACACGATATCCGAATCCTGGGCACACTGGCCTGTGATTTTCGCCGACAGGATGGCTATTTGCCACAGGCTGCTCCATCGTCAGGTAGCTCGTCTAACAGGATTGACGGATGTGCATCCCCAACGACTTCACTTGTGTACCCATTCCCCGGCACCCCGCATAGCTGGTGAAATCCCTCAGGTCGTCACTGTTCCGCTGCTTACCTTTGATCGCCCGGAGGCGGTGGTAGGCATATGTTGCTCCTTCGAAATCTACGAGCGTCTCGCGGTAGTAATTGCGCGGCTGCAATGACAGTTGTAAACAGATTGAAGTTACGCAATTTTTTTTTGTTTACATAAATTGGATGATATCTGTGTTAATGTTAAATTGATTGTTTCTCCTTATTTATATAAGAGAAGTAAAAAATGAATATTTGCCAAGATTGTGGTACCCATATACATTCTCAATAAATACCTAAATTAATTAAGAAAGAAACTAATTTTATTTTGTCGAGAATTTTGTTTGCACTGTAAGTCGACTAAAATATGTAAAAAAACAAGATAGAAAATTCACATTATTTTGGTACTCCGACTAAAAGTAAAACTAAAATTGTTACGTGCCAAATTTGGCACTAAACATTTTTAGTTTAGTCTTGATGTGCGGGAGTTTTCGCGCTTAAATTTGAAAGACTTGGCGTGTATTTCCGTCACGTCAAAGTGGGTTGGACGAACTTCGCGCCGACGCGTGTAAGGAAAAAGTGGAAGTTTTCGAAGACGGTGAAACGACGTTGTTGTACAACTAACACAAAAGTAGATTTAACATGGCTAACTTGATACCACTTACATCAGGCAACGTCTTCTCAACTATACTACGTCAACGGTCGTAACATATCATTCTCTTAAGAACATAAGAACGTCAGAGATCTATACCGTTGGCAACCCAGATCATAGTTAATGCAAATGTTTAACTGTCTTTATTCGCTTGGTCATAATAAACGGCATTAATGCAGATCTATAAAGTGCTTTAAATTATAATTAATAAAAACTCCTTACACATACAATTATATAAAAACTAAATATGTGTTTTACCCATTCATTGTTGTCGGTAGGACTATTAAATTGGATAAAATCAAAGCTTCCCGGAATCCTTATGAGGATATTCGTCATACCCGATGGGCTAAAGAGCCTCTTTCAATAGACACTTTACTAATGTTGCTTTGAGCATCTGAGCATATTTTCCTCATTACACGAGCTAGTGAACTTAAAACAAACCGGGTTGTAAGTCTAAGAGGCGAATAATCTGTGCCTTAGCAGTTTTAGGAATACTATAAATTAGGTAGTTTCTAATCTTATACTTGCAATTCCTGTTTGCATTTTAAAATCATTAGCCCGCACGCAGTAATTTATTTCTTAATCCTCCTCGAGTCTTTACGTCCGAACGAGTCCTCGGTTAAGTTACTGTTAGAAATAGATATTATTATTAAGTAAACACAAATCACTTAACACGCATATCAGAACAGTCTGCAATAGTTTTAGCAACAAAAAACAAGACTGTTCTAATATGCGTGTTAATGATATAGTTTTTTTAATAATATCTATTTCTTACAGTAACCTAACCTCAAAACTTATCGCGGGACGCAGTAATTTTTAACCATCCTCCCGAGTCTATACGCTCGAACGACTTCTTATGTAGGTTACTGTTAGAAATAGATATTATGATTAAAAACACAAACCACAAATCACTTAACACGCATATCAGAACAGTCTTAGCAACAAAAAATCAAACTGTTCTGATATGCGTGTTAAAAGTTTTGTGTTTTTAATAATAATATTTATTTCTAACAGTAATCAATATCTCAAAACATTTTCGCGGGACCCGTTCAAGTAAAGACTCGAGAGGATGGTTACGAAAGAAATTTTCGCTCGCGGACTCGTTCGAACGTAAAGACTCGGGAGGAAGGTTAAAACACATTTAGCCCGCACCTCTTACATTGGATAATCTGTGTCTTGGGTGAAGTTAATCTGATTGACGATTTGAATTGTTTTGTATGTATTATTTTGAAATTATCAATGTGCTCCGCTCCTGCAGTAGCTGGACGCGACGCTCTCAGCGTCGTTATAGGGCCTTATAACTCGAGAGAGTTTTTGGCTTGTAGGAATTCTTCTACTGGTTGTTGTGGTGTTTCTTATAGGTTGATCTTCTTAAAATATATTATTACAACCCCGCCGTCGAAGTACGCGAGCCACTATGTTAGTTGGTAACAATATTAGATAATATTAAAATTGATGCGCAAATTATAGATGACGTCACACAATTATACAAAATTACTCCATTACATAAAAAAAGAAACAAAGATACTACTCACATGAATTGCAGGGCTTCTTGCAGAATTACCTCATGCTGTCGCCGGTGGCTTCGCTAGTTTTTCGAGCATCGGCTGCTTCGCTAATCTTTCGGGCGTGGGAATTCTTGAGCCAGGTTGAATCAAATTCAAATTGTCTTCTTTTTCCTATGTAGGAACGACGGGATACTGGTATATTAGGAACGATAATCAAGAGAAGGCAAAGGAATCTAACACAAAAAGATACGATAAGACACAAGCCAGACACACCTGTTCACATCTCGGAGGCTAGTTCTAACACGTATCCGGAAATCCCCTTCTTCCTTCTTGGCACGCCCGTTCGCGCATAAGAACACTCAATCCGACAGATTTGACAAAATTACAATAACTTACCAGTGCTTGTAACACTGATAAAACAAAGTGAGAACTGAGGATTAAATTAAATTAGTCGCGTACTTGTAGGTTTCCCATCAAAATCGCTGGGATTGTAATAATTTCCAGTAATTTGTACATGTATTTCTGCGAGTGGTTTCCCCATCTGATTTTATTCCCAAACAAGAGAAAGCAGAACAAAATCTAACCTTATAAGTTTTAGTGTTAATTAAACCTACTTTCTATTGAGATAATACACTGTCTTATCTTA
This sequence comes from Platerodrilus igneus, assembly GCA_036346225.1. Lineage (NCBI taxonomy): Eukaryota > Metazoa > Arthropoda > Insecta > Coleoptera > Lycidae > Platerodrilus > Platerodrilus igneus. The sequence continues at coordinate 2,502,791 of JARFIW010000782.1, forward strand.
ACATAAAATCAGGTGATGTATGATCAGATCTTGTATGAACATTAACACTGAGGTTTGAGTTATTAACCAAACCATCCCTAATAAAAATTTCTTCTGTTAGGGTATTTTAAGATCATTATTCCTTGTTGATTTCTTCTTTGTTGAAAAAAGCCGCACCTGATGTTCAACTTTTTTATTAATATTAATCTCCTCTGTAGTTTTTAGATCAATAGATTTTGCTTTATTTAATGTGTCAATGATTTTATCAAATTGCCTCATTATACCCAGATGTTCGCCGTCAGTTAACGAAGCATTCTCACATAGGACTATTATTAGCTCGGCTTTTTTTCTAATAATATCGTCTTTTGAAGATTTTGCTTCATGTAAAATATTACTGCTGAAAAGTTCATTAACGTTACTATTATGCAAAGGTGTGTCAATGTCAAGATTCGATTTGTAAAACTGTATCGCTCCAGCATGTATGTGTTTGCAAATGTTAAGCTTTATCATGTTGTCAACACAGGTGCATTGAAATGTATGAACACATATGCTGCACTTTGTACAACTTAGGCATGAACCTTCACAGGCCTCATTTACTCTGGTAACTTGATACTGTTGAAAAGCACAAGTGGACGACGTAACTAAAAATTCCTTTATCATTTTCAAGACGTCTAATAAAATCTGATGTTATTGTTAAACTTGCTTTATGACTTTGTTTAATTCTATTAATTTTGTCATGGAAAGTATTCTTTGCAAGTTTAATTATACGTTTAAACAAGCTATCTCAAGCAATTTTCATTACTGCATTAATGCTTTTGTCCAAACGTTTTACTTTCCGACCTTCCAAATACACATACTTCAAAACTTTGTGCATTGATTCAAGATACATGTTAGTGTTTATTCCTAAACACAATCGATAGCAATATGCCCAAGATGTTGGACGATTTGCATAATTATTATGAAAATATTCAGTAAATGATTGTGTATCAACATCGGCATAAAGATCTTCTACTACCTGATTTAAAATCTCATTAAATTCATCAATAGATACACACTGTAATAAAACACGAAGGGATTTATATACTACTACTTTCTTTTCAATCCCTCCATTGATTTTTGACAAATTCTTGCGCCAATTACGATCCACATGCCAGGTACATGGCAACTGGTGAGGTACCTTGGCCATAACATAAGACCATGCATTATAAAATGCTGGAGCATCATCAGACATAAAAACAGTAGTTGATATAATACCCACTCTTGATTTAATTTTTCCAAAAAACAACTTCAAAATCATTTCGTCAGCACGATTTGAAAAACAAAATGCTACTGGGCACCCTGAATCAAATTCATACACTGTCATTAGTGTGTAGAGCTGAAAATCGTAACTATTTGTACCGTGTGTACCATCAACGCACACTTTGTCGTTCCCAAATTTAAGCAACTGTTCACGTTGAAAAGAAGTCATTATGACTAATGCAAAATCTTGAACATCTAAAATTATTTCTGAGTCATTTGGGTTTCCTTCTACACCTTGGCTTTTATAATATAACACTGGGCAGTCGCTTCCTAAGTTCATCATCTCCTCTACCCAGAGCCGTATGCTAATTGCATCATTTAGGTGAGGTTTCACACCATACTCAATATTGACGTCCTAACAATATTGTGCATATCTTTTGTTTCTAACAACAAAATTCTCTGTGAATTTTTTGTTTTAAAGCAGAATCACGAACATCATCCAATATATGTTGAAATGTAACACCTTCCTTTAATTTTCCTGAAACACATCAATTGTAAAATTTCAAACTAGAACTTTGTTCGAAAATACCTGCAATTTCTGCTTTACTCTCTTTACTTAAAAAAACTCGACCAATATCGTTGGTATGTCCAACATGAGTTGTCCAGAAGTCTACTGCAACAGACCCATCGTTCTTTATCTTCGCTTCCATTCTTGAGGGACAAACACTTCCAATTTTATTAGTGCCTATGCTTTTAAAGCTTCCAAAACCCTGGCCGTTTGGAATGTAGTTGTACGATCGATGGCAATTATAGTACTCCTTTTTGGTGCCATCAGATAATAATTTAGCTGAAGTGTGAAGTATATACATTGCCAAAGATTTTTCCTGTTCTTGGTTTTTTTCAGTTTTTGAACTCTGTTAAACAGAATAAAATTAGTATATAATTAACACTTTGCATAATAATCTTCAAACCTAATTGTGAATTAAAATGTAGTTGATCAAGTTTAGTTTTAATTTGATGTTTATTTGCCAAATGTTGTCGAAGTTTTTTATATTCCTTTAGATGTGTTGTACAATTTTCATAAAAGCACTTGATTCTTGACGAGTTGAGAATTATTAGAATACTTTTATGAACAGTTCTGCAATGACGACGTAAAGTTGCTTTACTGGTCAATGATTTGCCACATGTATCACACAAAAATTTACTATACTCCATTCCAGTTAAGAAGGTAGTAGATGGCGCTTGTGCTTGAGTCAGATTTACACAGATCAAAAATTTATTAGTTGCTGTATTTGAAAAGTTGCCGGCGTCGGTTGTATATTTACTATTTTGTGAGGATAGTTTTTCAAAAATAACAATGCAAATGGCTGACTGTATTAGTTAATTTTTAAGTATTATTGCATTCAGTTTTCTTCTTAAGGAATAAGACCACATTGCTTTTTGAAAATGATTTTATTGACGTTTCGATCCTTCTCCTAGGATAGTTGTCTAAATAATAACAAGGAGTATTTGTAATTTGGTATTAAATTTCAGAAGATAAAATTGGACTTGGAACTACATTAAGTTTAAGACGGACAAAACTTAGGGGCAAATTCATAAGCACATAGCTACACTCATACTTAATCAATGTTCCATCTCAACTTTTAGTATTTTTCCGAATACCAAAAATTGAGATAGAGCATTACTTAACTATGAGTGTGGCTTAAGTGTGCTTTATGAATTTGCCCCTTAGTCTTTACTTAACAATTATGGTAGAAACAAACATTCACCTGGAGTTATAGAATGCTTTAATAAAATTCTGTCAGTTTCATTTTTTCGAAAGGTTGTAAGTTTGTTAACAATGATTGAAATTAAAGCAATGCATCGATGTTTATACAGATTTTTATTTATATTTTTGCAAGATTGAGGTTTTGAATAAATACATCCAAGAAACACGGTTTTATTTTGGTACTCCGACTAAAGTAAAACTAAAATTGTTACGTGCCAAATTTGGCACTAAACATTTTAGTTTAGTCTTGATGTGCGGGAGTTTTCGCGCTTAAATTTGAAAGACTTGGCGTGTATTTCCGTCACGTCAGAAGTGGGTTGGACGAACTTCGCGCCGACGCGTGTAAGGAAAAAGTGGGAAGTTTTCGAGAGACGGTGAAACGTGACTTTTTGCCTTTGAACATCAAGAGGAGTGGTTTGGTTTAGGTAACGTATCGTGTCTTTATCTTTTTTATTTAGATTTCCTTGCCTTTTGTTTAACTGTCGTTCTATAACCCGTTCCTTATCGTTGCCTCTACATAGGAAAGAAGATAGAAATTTGTAATCAACCTGGCCCAACCGCAGTCCCCGCCGGAGCACCACCTTTAAACACTCCGAAAGGGATCCCTGAGCAGCTAGCCGGAGCAGCCACCATCCGTAGAATATCTTGAAGGGGGCCCCAGCAGCCCTGATGGACGTTGCAGACGCCATCTTTAACTTATTCCGTAGGAAGCTGTACCTATTTATGCGAGTACCTTATTGTTTATACTTCATTTCTAACATTTATATATTCCGTCAATTGCGCGTTTTAATTTGCATATTGTGTGACGTCATTGATAGATGGGCGCGCTAAAATCTGTATAAAGATTAGAGCTACCAACTGCCGTTGCGTCTAGTATACCGCGCTTGCGGGATTGTAAGTATCACTTTTAAATGTAAGAAAATACTGCACTGTTAATATAAGAACACTCAATCCGACAGATTTGACAAAATTACAATAACTTACCAGTGCTTGTAACACTGATAAAACAAAGTGAGAACTGAGGATTAAATTAGATTAGTCGCGTACTTGTAGGTTTCCCATCAAAATCGCTGGGATTGTAATAATTTCCAGTAATTTGTACATGTATTTCTGCGAGTGGTTTCCCCATCTGATTTTATTCCCAAACAAGAGAAAGCAGAACAAAATCTAACCTTATAAGTTTTAGTGTTAATTAAACCTACTTTCTATTGAGATAATACACTGTCTTATCTTAACATAAAATCAGGTGATGTATGATCAGATCTTGTATGAACATTAACACTGAGGTTTGAGTTATTAACCAAACCATCCCTAATAAAAATTTCTTCTGTTAGGGTATTTTAAGATCATTATTCCTTGTTGATTTCTTCTTTGTTGAAAAAAGCCGCACCTGATGTTCAACTTTTTTATTAATATTAATCTCCTCTGTAGTTTTTAGATCAATAGATTTTGCTTTATTTAATGTGTCAATGATTTTATCAAATTGCCTCATTATACCCAGATGTTCGCCGTCAGTTAACGAAGCATTCTCACATAGGACTATTATTAGCTCGGCTTTTTTTCTAATAATATCGTCTTTTGAAGATTTTGCTTCATGTAAAATATTACTGCTGAAAAGTTCATTAACGTTACTATTATGCAAAGGTGTGTCAATGTCAAGATTCGATTTGTAAAACTGTATCGCTCCAGCATGTATGTGTTTGCAAATGTTAAGCTTTATCATGTTGTCAACACAGGTGCATTGAAATGTATGAACACATATGCTGCACTTTGTACAACTTAGGCATGAACCTTCACAGGCCTCATTTACTCTGGTAACTTGATACTGTTGAAAAGCACAAGTGGACGACGTAACTAAAAATTCCTTTATCATTTTCAAGACGTCTAATAAAATCTGATGTTATTGTTAAACTTGCTTTATGACTTTGTTTAATTCTATTAATTTTGTCATGGAAAGTATTCTTTGCAAGTTTAATTATACGTTTAAACAAGCTATCTCAAGCAATTTTCATTACTGCATTAATGCTTTTGTCCAAACGTTTTACTTTCCGACCTTCCAAATACACATACTTCAAAACTTTGTGCATTGATTCAAGATACATGTTAGTGTTTATTCCTAAACACAATCGATAGCAATATGCCCAAGATGTTGGACGATTTGCATAATTATTATGAAAATATTCAGTAAATGATTGTGTATCAACATCGGCATAAAGATCTTCTACTACCTGATTTAAAATCTCATTAAATTCATCAATAGATACACACTGTAATAAAACACGAAGGATTTATATACTACTACTTTCTTTTCAATCCTCCATTGATTTTGACAAATTCTTGCGCCAATTACGATCCACATGCCAGGTACATGGCAACTGGTGAGGTACCTTGGCCATAACATAAGACCATGCATTATAAAATGCTGGAGCATCATCAGACATAAAAACAGTAGTTGATATAATACCCACTCTTGATTTAATTTTTCCAAAAAACAACTTCAAAATCATTTCGTCAGCACGATTTGAAAAACAAAATGCTACTGGGCACCCTGAATCAAATTCATACACTGTCATTAGTGTGTAGAGCTGAAAATCGTAACTATTTGTACCGTGTGTACCATCAACGCACACTTTGTCGTTCCCAAATTTAAGCAACTGTTCACGTTGAAAAGAAGTCATTATGACTAATGCAAAATCTTGAACATCTAAAATTATTTCTGAGTCATTTGGGTTTCCTTCTACACCTTGGCTTTTATAATATAACACTGGGCAGTCGCTTCCTAAGTTCATCATCTCCTCTACCCAGAGCCGTATGCTAATTGCATCATTTAGGTGAGGTTTCACACCATACTCAATATTGACGTCCCTAACAATATTGTGCATATCTTTTGTTTCTAACAACAAAATTCTCTGTGAATTTTTTTGTTTTAAAGCAGAATCACGAACATCATCCAATATATGTTGAAATGTAACACCTTCCTTTAATTTTCCTGAAACACATCAATTGTAAAATTTCAAACTAGAACTTTGTTCGAAAATACCTGCAATTTCTGCTTTACTCTCTTTACTTAAAAAAACTCGACCAATATCGTTGGTATGTCCAACATGAGTTGTCCAGAAGTCTACTGCAACAGACCCATCGTTCTTTATCTTCGCTTCCATTCTTGAGGGACAAACACTTCCAATTTTATTAGTGCCTATGCTTTTAAAGCTTCCAAAACCCTGGCCGTTTGGAATGTAGTTGTACGATCGATGGCAATTATAGTACTCCTTTTTGGTGCCATCAGATAATAATTTAGCTGAAGTGTGAAGTATATACATTGCCAAAGATTTTTCCTGTTCTTGGTTTTTTTCAGTTTTTGAACTCTGTTAAACAGAATAAAATTAGTATATAATTAACACTTTGCATAATAATCTTCAAACCTAATTGTGAATTAAAATGTAGTTGATCAAGTTTAGTTTTAATTTGATGTTTATTTGCCAAATGTTGTCGAAGTTTTTTATATTCCTTTAGATGTGTTGTACAATTTTCATAAAAGCACTTGATTCTTGACGAGTTGAGAATTATTAGAATACTTTTATGAACAGTTCTGCAATGACGACGTAAAGTTGCTTTACTGGTCAATGATTTGCCACATGTATCACACAAAATTTACTGTTATACTTCCATTCCAGTTAAGAAGGTAGTAGAATGGGCATACAAGATTCTTTTTTGTGTAAATCAAAACCACAATCTTGAAGTATTCATTTGTATTTTACAAATAACAGATACAAATTAATTAGGTAATTTTAGATTGCATTCACTATTGTAAACAAAAAATTGAACCTCAATCTGTTTAATTATTGTACGTCGATTATTCTAGGATAGCTCTCAAATATAACAAGCAATTTGTGCTCGCTCGTATTTATTGTTATATTTTTCACAGTAATTAATAGGAAGTACAAGTTTTTTTACGCAAATTTAGAACAAGGAGCACAACATGTTTCTTGTTTGAATGAATGTCAAGTGGTCAATATTTGTACTTTTCGAATACCTTGTGGTAGAGTACTCATATGTTAGTCTAATTTTTTGAATAATATTAAGTATTTTAGTTAATTTAAGGTATGCTAAAATAAATTCGGATGTAACTTGATTATTTTGTGTACCTTTTGTTGTATTCATAGAAATATCCAAAATAGAGTTTATAAGATGGATTAATTTTAAAATTGGAGGCAAATTAGGCTTGGGGAATAATCGCAAATTAGAACACAGTTTTACTAATCAAAGCCATTCAACATTATTAAGTCTTTTTCGTATTTAAATACCCTAAAAATTATGCAAAGTATAGAGCATTATTAAACACATCCGAGATGTCAATAAAAGTGTTAAATGTCTAATCATCAAATTAATTTACTCCCATTATACAAGTTATTTGTAACATTGACTGATTATGAATTTAATAAAATTTGTTCACAATTTCTTCAAGGCAGAATTTCTAAAATTTTTTAATTAAAGTAGGCAATCAATTAACCAATCTTTATTTGCAATTACTTCATCAAGAACAACTCACAGAAAAGTTTAAAATCAAATAAGTTTACATTTTTCACCAGCCAATCAATTTAAATAATTAAATGATGATAATAGATAAGCCTTAATAAGTTAAACAAGCAAAATACAAATTCTGAAACAAAAGTTTGTAACTAGATGCTGTTCCAAGGTAATATCAACTTTAATAGCTCATTGCCAACTAATAATTTGTTGAAACAATTAAATTGTCCTTTCCATACCATTTTTACGTTATTGATTAGGCTAATAAAGAACCCAATCAGCCGATTACCTATCAATTTCAAAAGGTAATACACCTTTCAGCCAAGTTTTAAACGCTTAATCGTTATTCTCTGTAATTACTTAAACCATAATACAATAGGTCCTAATTGTTTGAGTGGTAATACCTAACGTTGCAGAAAGTTTTAAAATCCATGACAAATACTTCTACCATGGGACAATTTAATAACTTCTAACCAAGTTTTGTATCCAGGCAAAACCTTCGATTTGCGTCTTACCATTTAAATTGTGTTCCCACATCTTGTTGATTTCATGGCCATTCCCCGTTTGCATATAATAAACTTCACTTCATTAAATTTGTAATTGCACTAAATACATTGAACAACTTACTGATTTTCAATAAAATCCTAAAAGTAAGTATCCAAAACCAATTTTATCATTACCCATAACTATGTACTGAATTAGTTAAATCACATGTTTAAATCAATATTCCCTAAAAAAATTAATTAAGAAACCAGAAATGCCGTCGAATCGTACATCTTTCAAATTTAATGTCCTTCTAGATTTTGGCTGTCTTGCAACTTTGGGAATGTACCAGTATTCCCATTTATATATTCCAAATTTTGACACCTAACCCACTTTAATTTTCAAAATTTTTTCGCAAAAATTTAGGATTTTTCAAAAATTGTTATAGGATAAGCTTTTGCCTAAAACCAATTTTTCCTTCCGATTTAAAGTAGGTTGTACCATAATTAATAAAAGTCAATGAATTATTTTAGTATTATTCTTAATTTATAAACATTTACTTATTATGAAGACACCGGTGTTTTATAGCTCTGACAAGAACTATTTTGATACTAAATATAAAATTAACACAAATTAATAAGGCCGAGCAAAATTTCAAAGGCAAACTAATAACAAAATACAATAAATAACAAAAACGAAAATATGAAAGGGCAATAGCAAATGTCAAAATGCCAATTGACAATCTGTCTTATAATAAAAATATTCAAACAACCAACACAAACGTACGGGATATTTATACTTGTGTACACTTGGCTCATCCATCCACCAATGAGAATCGCTAAAATTCAGTCCTATCTTTTTCTTCAGTACCTTCTTAACTGGAATGGAGTATAGTTAAAGTAACTGGTTTCCTATATTCAAAATTATGAATCTTTTTTAAATGGGCATACAAATTCTTCTTTTGTGTAAACTCAAAACCACAATCTTCGCAAGTATTCATTTTTACTCCTCGTTTACAAATAACACGATAAACAAAATTAATAGGTAATTTCCATAGATCTCATTCACTATATGTAAACAAAAAAATTACGTAACCTCAATCTGTTTACAACTGTCATTGTAGCCGCGTTATTACTACCGCGAGACGCTCATCGAAATCTAGGCAGCAACTTTGTGCTCCGCTCCATAAATTTCATTGTTATATTTCTTCTCTACAGTGAAGCTGCTAAAGTAGGAAGTACACAGTTTCTTTTACGCAAATTTAGAACAGAGGACGCCACAAACGAATGTTTCTTGTTTGAAATGAACTGTCAAAGTAGGTCAATATTTTACTTTTCAATACGTGTGGTATGAGTACTCATATGTTATCTAATTTTTTGAATAATATTAATAATTTTTAGTTTATCTTAGAGGTAAATAGCCTAAAATGTAAATTCGGATGTAACTTGATTACTTTTGTGTACCTCTTTTGTATGCGTATTCATAGAAAGTATTCCAAAATAGAGTTTATGAAAATGGATTAATTTTAAAATATGGCAGAGAAATTAGGCTTGGGGAATGAAGTCCGGCGGCTAAAATTAGGACAAAGTTTTACTAATCCAAAGGCAGCAGCATTTCATACAATTCGATGTAAGTCTTTTGTGTATTTAAAATACTGCCTTCTAAAAATTTATGGCTAAATTTGTATTTAGATGATTTTAAACCAGCATCCGTAGATGTCAATAAAAGTGCAAGTGTAGAAGTCGGTCCTAATCATCAAATTACAGTTACGGTGCCACATTTAGGTAAGTTCCTTTTATTAGGATGATATAGACATTGAATTTCTAGATGGTGCGGGTGTTCCACACACTGTTTTCAAGGGCCCTCAGAGACCTTACCAGAAAGAGTGTGTTTTAATAATAGATAAAGTTACAGGCGAAATTACTTTAGAAAGATTGACCAGCAATATACAAGTAAAGAAAACGAGAACCGAGGCTGTAAAACCACTATTTCCTCCAGGTAATCATTTAGACATTTATTTTACAAGTGCATTGTTTAATATTAATAAGCCATACTTATAACTACATGCTTAAGACAAAAAGTTTCTTTGAGAATGCAGTCAAACCAAAGTTACTTGGGACAAAAATGCTTTTTTTAAACTGGTTTGTGGTGTAGAGGCAAATCACTTTAAGAAGAACCCAACGTCATCATGCGCACAAAGCAAAAATTGGTTAGGAACAGTTCATTATATGTAACTAGGGATAGCAGTATTCAGGTTTTAGTGGCGTAGAATTTTATGATCAACCAATCGGAAATTACCTTGTAAAAGTTTTAGATTTCATTAGTATTTATTTTTACTTGATACACAGACGGACAGTTTTAAACCACCATCTAACTAATATAAAATATCTTTTATATAACAATTAACATTAATAAAACAATAAGTTACTCAACAGATGTGTTTGCAGAACACTAGAATGAGATAGAAACCACTTAAGTAGGCCATGGTATTCAATCATTTGCTTTATCGGATTTTACAAAATAACCTTTCTATAGCAGTATTTTTTAGGGATATTGATGCACACAACTCACATGGCGATATTATATTAAAAATTTTAAATTATAATTTAATTGGTTATGTTTATTTTTTTACTATTTAACGCCATATCTTCCGTTTATACTGTAATAACTCAACTACGCCACTGATATTACATTTCTGTGCAATCTGGCATATGACGTTGGGTTCTTCTTAAAGTGATTTGCTTCTACCTAACAATCTATGTAAGGCAGATCAGAAAATTGTTTCTGGCAAAAAAATTCATAACAAATACTAGTGGATAACTATTGTGAGCACTGGCATAACCAGGGGGGGGGCTTTGAGGGCTATAGTCCCCTCCCCTCAAAAAGTAAAAGAATTTTTATCACAAAAATGCCGGTGTTCGATAATGTCTGTATATAGATGTAGTTGCGTCGGTTATATTTTAGGAATTATTGGGCTGTTTACACAAACTTAATATGGCATGTGAAAATGGGTTGATGTACAAAGGAAAATAGGATATTTTTATTGCAATATTTTGATTTTGAGGGCACATTATAAGAGCTATTTCATAATTTGAATCCGAAAGTCCTAAGCTTATATATAAAAGCTACAGGTGCAGGATGCTAAAAAACAAGCTTTATGCTCCTGTGCGCGAAAATGAATAAAGCTACTGCTGTAACATAAATGCTGTTTAACAGCACATCATCTGATAAACTACTAGAAGTAAAAAACTTCACTGAAATACTTTTCTTTAAAACGGCTTTAGTTCAAAGACTCTAAAGTTTTCAAAATAGCATTGTGAAAAAGCGACCCTAACGATTTTGTTTAAATTTTTTCCACCAGAAGGCATGAAGTGTTCTTTGGAATAAATCTGGGCCGATTTAAAAAACTTTCTTTTTATGGCTTCTAGAAATTTGTAGAATTCACTGCAAAACATTTTTACATTCTTTGGTTTTTCTTGGAACTAATTGTACACTTTATCCACAGTTTAATTACCAATTTGATTTCAAAATAAATACAGCTGTGAAGCTAGCTTCAGTTATGTAATACAGCTGTAATTGGTGCACAGGTACAGAAACTCTAGGTAAGGTTATTTCTTGTTTATTTTTATAAGCAGCATATGCTTGTTTTCAGATTGATCTATTTTACTTTATCATTTGGGTCCTTTTTATTTCAAAATTAATACTTTTTGTAAATATTAGTTTTATATTATTCTTAAAATCTTAACCATTATTTTACTCTGTTTATCGTGACGGCAGTATTCATTGAACCACCAGAAGCGGGCTTAAAGTTACAACTGAAGTACCTTGCAGCACTACGGATTTGTTAAATATAAACAAATATGATGTAGGACAATATATAGAAAATATATCAAATCTGAGGGATGTTTTAAAATGTGAACTAATAAAGCAACCGTGGATGCCCTAGCCTAATTATCAGTTTCCGAAAGCTCAAGAAGGAAAACAAACAAGATCATTTAATTACAATTGGCTTGTTAAATTTTCTCGGTGGTTAGTTTATTCTGCGAAGTTAAATGGCACTTTTTGCAAATTTTGTGTGCTTTTTGCACGACCATCTTTAAAGCTTATGGTTTTCTAGTCGATAAAATGGAAGAAGGCATTAGAATGTTTTTGTAGCCACGAATCTACAAACTATCATAAAAATGCTTTAGAGTCTTCTGAATACTTTTTGAACGTTTATGAACAAACGGTCCCAAATGTTCGAGATCAAATTTCGCACGCAGTTCATGAAAGGATTACATTAAACCGAAAAAAGCTTCACAGTATTGTAACTACTATTATTTTTTGTGGTCGTCAAAATATTCCGATTAGAGGTCACCGAGAGGGAAAGACTTACAATATTATGGAATCATCGACATCAAATCAAGAAAATTATAGGGAGTTACTAAAATTTCGAGTGGAATATGGTTACCAAATCTTAAAGAAGCATTTAGAGGAATCACCACAAAATGCAACATACATTAGTCCCAAAGTAGAAAATGATTTAGTTGAACTAATTGGCAATTATATAACACAGCAAATTGTGTTTGATGTGAACATATCTCCGTATTTTTCAGTACTTGCGGACGAAACTGCTGATATATCTGCCAAAGAGCAAATGGCAATATGTGTACGTTCTTTAAAAAATGAAAATATAATGGAATCTTTTTTAAAGATTTGTTGAAGTAGAAAATACAACTGGGAACACACTCGCCAAAGTGATTTTAGAAACAATGACATTGTTAAATGTAGATTTGTCTAAGTTGCGTGGCCAACGCTATGATGGGGCTGGAAATATGAGCGGTAGAATTAAAGGCATTCATGCTCGAATTCTTGAAATGTGCCCTTTAGCAGCTTTTTTAAAAGCGGTTTACAGGAAAATTGTAACATTTCAATTATAAAAAATGCGTGAAACTCGTTGGGTTGAAAGGCACGAAAACAAACGACTTTCTCAGTCTTATTTCAACTATACGGCAAACTTTACTGCACTTTACTAAAAATGACAATGGAGCAGCTGTTTTCCTAGCATCACTTGAAAGTTTTGAGTTTATTTTAGCTTTAAAACTATTAGATGTTATTTTGAAGATAATATTACCTGTAAGTATATTTCTCCAAAAAACGGACTGCGATTTAGTAGCTGCATATAATGAAATAAAGAATATTGAATCTGTTTTCGAATATTTTCGGAAAAACGCTGATCAAAAATTTTCAGACATTTTTAAAGACATTGAGAATATTGCTTCTTCCGAAAATATTGAAGTTGTTATACCAAGAACATGCTCTAAACAAACAAAAAGAAGTAACATACCGTTGATTTACATTTGCAATGCTCCACCCGAAGGTACTACATTGGCCAGGAGGCAAGATTTTTGTTGCCTGGAAATTTAGAATTTTGCCGAACCCTTGCCGTTCCACGCAAGGTAGGGATCTTTAATGTGCGTGACAATACTCACACACGGGACCTCCATTTAACCTCTCATCCGAACGAGGGCGTAATTTTTGTGAAAAATGCTCACCTGCCATTTTTCAAGCAGTCGGCCGTGTCGGGATTTGAACCCAGGACCTTGGGATCCGTAGTCTTACGCTTACTACATTGATCCACGGCGACGCCGAAGTAACATACCTCAATCCAGTCCTGAAGAGTATTATAAACGAACAGTTTATTTACCATTATTGGATCATGTTTTAGTAGAAGTTAAGGATAGATTTGGAGATCTGTTCAAAAAGTGGCAGAAGTTCAATTTCTCATACCATTTTTTATAGTTAAAAAACGGATGAAGAAATTTTTCATTGTATAAATAATATTCAAGAAACAGACATATCTACAGAGTTGTTACGATTTGAAGTTGAGAGATGGCAAAATAAGTGGAGACAAAATAGAAAAGCTGAGCCGTATACAACTCTTGCTCTTTCTGTGTGCCATAGAGACTTATTCTTTAATATATATTTTGTTGCAAATCTTGTGTGTTGCTCCAGCAACCATAGCAGAAATAGAAAGAAGTTTCTCAATTCTCAAACGAATTAAAACCTGGCTTCGTGCAAATACTGAAGAAACTCGTTTGAACAGGTAAGCATTACTAAAATAATACAAAAATGCTTTCTTAGTATATTTATTGATAATAATTAAGGTGAGTGCAGAGCAAACATCACCAAAAGAAACTTTTTCGGCGCTCTTGAAGACCAATTTAAGTTTGTTTGTTACTTTATTCTATTTAGCCCCCCCTCTCAATTCCTGATTGTGAGGGCCCCATTAGATTTTCTAACCCATAATTTAGACGCCATTTACAAGACCAGTGCTAGGTGAAGATGTTTTTCAAATGTGAACATTTACAACAAACTTCGTGTGAGAAAAAAATATGATTGTTTTATTATTCACAATTTCAGAGATATAATGAATTTTGTAGTTTGATGGTCTGTTGGTCCGAAAAAAACTTTCTAAATATAAAGAATTCGAAAAGATCTAAGCAACACGTTTGAAACTATAGGATTAGTTCGTGCAGGAGGAAGGTAACCAATTTAATCCTAAAACAATTAGGAATGGAGTGGTTAAAAGGTTTTAATTTTCCGTTTTTTTCACAAAATAGAAATTTTTAATCTGTGTGGTTTGGGGTTAGCTCACTATTTTATTTAAAAATTGATTTTTTTAGTAATTTGAATAAAGATGTGGTTTCAGGTTGTAGTAAATTTATTTGCATACATATAATAATCAACATAAATTGTAGTTGAAATTACATTTGAGTTTTATAGATTTATTATGTAAAAAAACATTAAATGAAAAAAAAATTATTTGTTACCTTCGCATTTGTATAGTCTTTACATTTTTCTATTGCACATTTGCTTTCAAATTTTAATTTCATATTTTCGTAGCAAACTACATCTTGTGTCAATTTTTTCGAAAAACATTTTTTATTAGCCCTGTTCTTATGTCTCTTTTCAGTAGTTGAAAACTTTGGTATCAATGTAATCTCTTGTGACTTGTTCATTGAACCTCGTAACCTGAATTAAGAGTTTGGTTATTTTCTATTGAATCGGAGGATGCTTACCAGATGTGTTGACTTGCCCAGTAGCTAATGTTATAAGCGCACGCTTGTATAAAAATTGCGAGAGTCTAAAAAAATTTCCGTCAATGTCATAACATTGGAAATGGACATACCAACTTCTGGTTTATGCACATCTATTCCACAATTAACTTGTAGGATGCAAATGTGGCCATTTTCTGTGCACAATTTATATCATCATCATCATTTTGTTTTCGACCTTACTTAAGGTCGGTTTGACGCAGCTCTAACTTCTTTTCTATTCTGTACTAATCTAAAAAGCTCTACATACCCTTCACAACCTAAATTTCTAATAATTTGACTAATATAGTTTGGTCTAGGTCTTCCTATATCCTTCTATCTTTTTCCTATCCACCTGGCTCTACATAGCTATTAGCAACCTGATCTTTCTTAAAGAACTCTAACATGGTTACATAATTACCATTTATAAGGAAATGAAATATAACCTGGTTATCCGCTTCAAAAAGGAAAAGTGTTAAATTATATGTTATGGTAAGGCTTAAGCAACGAAACGCTACCAACATGCCAGACCGCTAACTAATTGTGAGTTATGTCATGGTGCCATTTAGTTACCTGATTTTTATTTTTTTTTGTTTTGTTTTCGAACTTACTTAAAGTCGGTTTGACGCAGCTCTAAATTCTTTTCTATTCTGAGCTAGTCTAAAAGGTCTGCATACCCTTCACAACCTAGATCTCTAATAATTTGACTAATATAGCTTTGTCTAGGCCTTCCTACTCTATTTTTATTTGGTAGTCTATAATCTAAGACTTTACTAAATAGTCCCTCATGTCTTAACTGGTGCCCTATCATTCTATCTCTCCTGACCTTCAATTGTTTCCACATACAGGGTTCCTCACCTATCCTTCTATAAACTTCCTCGTTTGTTACTCTATCTGTCCAACTAATCTTTAACATTCTCCTATAACACCAAGTTTCAAAAGCTTTTATCTTTTCTTATCTACTTCTTTAATTGTCCAAGTCTCACTACCATATAGTAGAACGCTCCATACGATCGACTTTAAGAAACTTTTCTATTATCTAAACTAATACTATTAGCTATGAGTAAGTTTTTCTTTTTTAAAAACATTTTTCTAGCTTGAGCTATTCTAGCTACTATATCCCTTCTGCTACGTCCATCCTTTGTAATTATACTACCTAAATAGCAAAATTCATCTACCTCCTCTAACTCGGTATTACCTATTTTTAATTTTGGTTTAGAACTAGGCTGTAACTCACTTGTCATTATCTTTGTCTTTACTGAGTTAATTCTCATACTATAGTTACTCTGTAGTATCTCATCTAAAATATTTAAAACTCTCCTAACTCTTTTCTAGACTCTGCTATAATGGCTATATCATCTGCAAAACGTAACATGTCTACTTTCTGTCCCTGTACACTAATACCTATCTCTTTTCTCTCTCTAGCTAAGTTTAAAGCTTCCTCAATATAAACATTAAAAATCAAGGAGACAGTATACAACCCTGTCTAACACCATTTCTAATCTTAGCTTCCTTTTCTATTTCATCCAATCTAATTACTACGCTTTGGTTTTTATATAGACTGTAAATAATTTTTCTATCCCTATGAGAGATTCCTATTTTTGCAAAACCCTGAACATAACAATCCAATTAACCCTATCAAATGCTTTTCTAAATCTACAAAGCATAAAACGAGTTTTTATTTTTTGTAACCTTTTTTCGATAATTACTCTAATCATTAGTATCGGTTCTTTAGTCCCTCTGTCTTTACGAAAACCATATTGGTCTTCGCCTAAATAATTCTCAGTCAAAGCTTCTACTCTATTTTTAATTATTGTTGTTAGTATTTTGGAAGCATGAGAAGTTAAACTAACCGTTCTAAAATTCTCACACCTATCAGCTCCTGACTTTTTGGGATTGGGATAATAATATTTTTTTCGAAATCTATTGGAACCTCACCTGTGTCATATATTACTTTTATTAGTTCATATAATCTATCTAAAGTTTTCTGACTAGCATATTTTATTAATTCTGGGAATATCGTCTATCCCTGGCGCTTTATTTAGTTTAAGATTCGAACAGCTCTATCAAATTCCTCTCTTAATATTGAGAACCCTATTTCTACATCCTCTTCTTGGTCGTTCTCTAACTCATCTATATCGTCTCCTTATATAAATCTTCTAAATATCTTTTCCATCTATCTGCTACCTCAACTTTATTTATTAGAAGCTCATTATTCTCGTCTCTAATACCATTATATTTTTCCTATCTTCCCAAAAACTTTTTAACTGCCCTGTAAGCCCTGTCTGTCTTACCTACTCTCAAATCATCTTGTATTCCTTACAATTCTCCTCCATCCATTTATTTCTAGCTTTTCTACACTCATGTACTATCTTATTTCTAACTGTATTATATTTTTGCTTATTTTCACTATCCACTTCTCTGAAAGGTTTAAGCTTTCTTCTATTCTCTATTAAATCTAA
This sequence comes from Platerodrilus igneus, assembly GCA_036346225.1. NCBI lineage: Eukaryota > Metazoa > Arthropoda > Insecta > Coleoptera > Lycidae > Platerodrilus > Platerodrilus igneus. The sequence goes on from JARFIW010000782.1 coordinate 2,520,325, forward strand.
TATCTCCTTTGTTACCCAGGGTTTTCTCGCTTCTATTTTTTCTTACCTATAGTCTGTGTTGCTGTATCATGTACAGTCAGTTTTATTTCTTTCCATCTATTTTCTACATTCCTCCTACAGCTATCTCTTTGCTCTTATTATCTAATACTTGTTTATATTCCTCTTTACCCTACTATCATTAAGCTTACCTAGATCCCATCCTCTCTTTTAACTTTTCTCAATTTTTGAATTTTAGTTTACACTTCATTTTAACTAAGTTATGATCGCTATCTATGTCAGCCCCTGGATAACTACGACAGTTTTTAACTTGGTTTCTAAATCTTTGTTTAACTAAAATATAATCTATTTGGTATCTAGCCCTATCACCTGGCACTTTCCAGGTATATCTTCTCCTAACATGTTGTTCGAATAGGGTGTTTACAGTTACTAATCTATGTTCCTGGCAAAACTCAACTAATCTTTCTCCTCTATCATTTCGTCTGCCATACCCAAATTTTCCTACCATTTTTCCCTCACTACCTTCTCCCACTGACGCATTAAAATCGCCCATAACTATTAAATTCTCATCTCCTTTTACTTTTCTCACTATACTATTTATATCCTCGTATACCTTTTCTACTTCTTCATCCTCGTACTGAGTTGTTGGCATGTAAACCTGTACTAAAACAGTATCTGTGGGTTTTGTACTCAATCTAACCATAATTATTCTATCACTAAATTGTAAGTACTCTTTAACTTTATGCCCTAATCTTTACCTAACACTATTCCTACCCCTGCCTGTCCATTAGTTGAAGAAGTTGTAATTATTCTATAATTATCTTTCCAAAGTCATTACTATCTGGCCATCTCACCTCACTAATACCTAAAATGTCCAGCTTTTCCTTTCTCATTTCGACTAATAAATTCGTTAACTTATCTACTCTAAGTAATGACCTAACATTCCAAGTTCCTATCACTAAATCGAATTGTTGTTTTATATTCTTATGATAACGAGCCCCAAGTACCCCCTCTCGGAGATCCAAATGAGGGAGTATTTTACCTCCGGACCAGAATTTTACTTGTGAGCTCTCCATCATATGTATTTCGTGTTTTAGGCCACGCACACCTGGGAAATATTGTGGTAGGCTCCCATATCTTTCCACAACGCAGTTTTTAAAGATTTTAGCAGAAAGCCGTATCCGTCACGGCCAACCCCCAACAACCTTGTAAATTATTGAGGATCGCCCGAGACCAATCGACCCTCCTCCAATATCTTTTAGCCAGCAAGGCTGCTGCCCCTTGCTGCGCCTTTTAATCGCCTTTTACGATAAGCAGGCTTACTATAGTAGTATTCTTTATCCCCTACTATAGGGATAGTATGTATTTATAATAAATATTAATGAAATTCTATTTATTATATTTACCTTTCATTGTGTATCTGTTGTATCTCACCTAATTTGACTACTGACGTATATATTGGAATTGAAACATCAAAACCAGCCCTAAATGAGTAACTATTAAATCCAGCTCCAGCAATAATAGCATTTGCAGTGTTCAGTTCCAAAACAGTTGAAAAATCTGGTGCCATTCCAGATAACATATTGAACAATTTATATAACTTTATGCAAACTTTTTCTTTTGTTTTTATATATTATTCGAAAGCAAGGTGTCTACAAAAAGGCTCTAACGTTTCATCAATATACACTTCCTGCAATTTTGCCAGTTTGAAACCTCTCTAACAAACAATTAATTAGAGACTGAAGCTTGAAATGGCGATCGCCTCTTGCACATTCAATATTGTCAGAAAAATGCCTCATGCATAGTATCAGATAAAAACGATTTCTTGGCATTATTATGGATAAAATGAGCTTCTTACTTAGACTACTTTATTTATTTGGTTAATTAAATAATTAAAGTAATCCCTGGGTTCTTTAATATTGTTTGATGAAACCAGTGAACTTTAAGGAAGGATTTCCTTAAAATGATGGAACTCAACTATCTTCCAACTATGCTAGGGGTCTATTCCTCGGGTAGAGCTTATGAAGATTGGTAGTGATTCTTTTTACAAAACATTATTTACTTATTGACTCAATTTATACCAAATTAGGGGTATGGGGAGGGTGTGACCAAGTCATTAAGTTTCCCTAAGGGGGACTTGGGAGTCCTTAGAGAGGAATATTGTATTTATGCACGCTGCGCATAGTATTTCAAAGTTGCTTGACATTGAGGTATTATTCAAACAGCCAATGCCTGTTGTTAGCAACCAAACTAGCACTAGAGGATAATCTCTGCATTATGATTGGGCTACATGATCCCAATACGAATATTGATTTGAATGACGATATTTACTTGTTTAATCGAATAGACAAAAAGACGTATTTAACAAATAACTTTTAGGTGATTTGCAGTTGTCAAAAAAAAAATTGTTACAAGCTGTAAGTTAATAATTTTTGATTTGCCCTGAAGGAGCGGAGATTCCGTAACAATATAAGGGTGCATCGGCTAACTAAAGCAGTGCAGGAGTGGGTTACTATGCAAAAATTATAAAAGAAAATAGAAAAATTTGAAATAAAAATAATGAATAAAATGACATTTACATGGGAGAAAAAGACTATAACTCGAAACTTACTTGCATACCGACTTCCGTTGAGTGCTACGTGCGAGTGCTTCTATAGTATCGACTAGTGGTTCCCATCTTCTCTACCTTCTTTATATCGTATCGACACGCAGCCTACCACGAAGCAGCATCAGTAGCAGTAAACAACGAAGGAGCCTGCACTGAAGACCGGAACCTGCACATCGGCCGAGGACTACTGGGGTGTTTTTTGTACATGATCGTTACTCTGGTATTTAAATCTGAATGCTGAGGTTTAGGTTATAACTTCTTACTTACTGATCAGATGATGACCTGTGATATCTCTAACACTAGCCTGTTTTTACAAGACATCAAGGGTAGCAGCGTTTCTGATTGAGTCACTGTAGATGCCCGAACAATACAAAGATCGGTTTGCAATTGACAAAGATTTTGAAATAAGTATTTAGGACAGTTGCAGCAATGCAAGAGACATAAAACAAGAAATAAACCAAAAGTCGGTGATGTGGTAATGATCGCAAGTGATAATAGTAAACGATCTGATTGGCCATTCGCCATTATACACACACTAATAGCCGGAAAAGGTGGCGAAATTAGATTGGTTAGAATAAAACGGCATCTGGAAGGATGACTGATACAACACGTATGTATTTTAGAAACACCCTGGGAAAGTGAACATTTTTTTGAAAATACCGGAAGAAGGAACTTAAGGAAGCACAGCAAGGAACATTCTGAAAGAGATGTAGTGAAAGAAAACGTCACTTCTGTTAAAAAAGAAAAATTTTTTACGAAGAACGGAACAGAGACGGAAAGGCTTATGAAATATATTTTGTGAGTTGTGTTTTATTTGACAAGTCACTATTTTGATAAAAGGACTTCGGTGAGGAGTAATGTGAAAAACAGTCTTTCAGTTTGTATATTTTAAAAAATATAGGAAGTTAGCCAGTTTTTATGGACTGTAAGTTTGTTTTGCCGTCTGTGATAGTTGGTTTAGTTTTTACTAATTAAAACAATCTGTATTGTGTTTTTGAGTTTAATAGAAATGTTTAATTACATCGATCGTTTCTTCCACTAATAAATTGAAGGCACTTTGGTCTATTTCTAACAATATGTCAAAACAAGTTCTATATAATAATACAAGAATATAGTGCACTTTAAAGCACAATTTTACAATTAAAAACCTGCCCTAGAATTAATTGTTTTAGTTCTAATTTGACAGCTAATGTTTTAAACTAATAGCTAAAACTTAGAAGTAATCGTTTAACTTTTTCCAGAATTTAAATTATTTTATACTTGACATACATCTGGAAGTGAAAATTTTTATGGAAATTTAATTATATTTTTATTCGGTTTAGTATGGTATAAAATACTTAAATGTCAGGGTCTGTATAGACACAGAAATTGTTACATACAAAGTTGTTTATTTACAATAATAAATAGCACTAAAGGTCGAAATATCCAAATTAGTTGAATCAAAAGTGAGCATTAATCATATCTAATAAAATAATTGAATAAAATTGAATAAATTGTTTTGTAACTTGAATAAAAACTAAATATGTAACTTTTGATGTTACAAATATAAAACTTATGCTATCTTGTTAATATTTTTTGCATTTTAATATTAAACTGTCTATTTTTAAACTCTTTTGTATAAAGTCCCATCTTCCGATTTTTGGTGTACTAAAAATATAATGTTGAGAATTAAAAAAGTGGTTTGTAAAGTTTAATTAAGTTGAAAGATTTGTAACATTTAGAGACTTTTTAAATATCAGAGGCTTTCTTAAATTTCCAGAATACTATTTGTTACCTGTAAGACTAGCAGGCCAGGAAGAAAAGAACGAAATCAGTAATGGAATGCTTGCCCGAATTATGGTAACAAAGGAAGAGAAAGAAAGAAAATGAGTGCCGTCTTGACACAGTTGGAGATTGTGGTGGTCTAAAGAACAAAACAAAAGAACACAACCCAAATCACCCTAAAAATAAAAATAATTAGTAGATACACAACGTATAAATGCAGACAGAACATTAGTCTGTTCAATAAAGTAACATACAACATTCAATTAATAACACAGGAAAATAATTATGTGGTTTATTGTAGCATTTTTACACTTCTTTATATATCATATAGTTATGCCCTGTGATGCATATCAATAAAAAATATCACATATAAATAGAAATAGTGCATGTAAAGGTAAATATATTATATGACTAGGATCGTACCTACTTATTTTCTACGTTGACTATGACAAGCTCGTTTCTAAAAGAATCTACTAAAACCTAAGAATTTTAAAATACATATTTACAATTGTGCCTTTAAGCGCAATCAACAAACCAGCAACAATAACTAATTAAGTACCACAACTGATGGATAACTATCAAGTCTATATATAATCACGAAACCAATTCACTTTGTTATCTTTTAATATAAAAAAATTATTTCACACAAAACCTACACTAATATCCTTATTCTAATAGATAACAGTATTAAATAAGCAAAATGATTTACTAATCTTAATATTTATATAACACAAGCAAAAATTAACATACCGTAAATGAGTAACGCTATCGTTATCTGTTGACCATGATTATGAAATGTGTGGTATTGACAAAGTGAGGCTTCTGTGTTAAGGCCAAGTAACCATTGGTTCAAGGAAGCTAAGAATGTGGGTTAGAATCCTTAGAATATGGGTTACAATCCGGGGAATATGGGTTACAGTCTGGGGAATATGGGTTAAAATCCGAGCTGAAAATATTAAAATTTCTATTAAAAAGACATTGCCCTTCAATTACCTACCAGTCACATAAAAAGTTGCAAGTTTTCACCATAAAGATTTTGTAAATGCTAATTGAAGCCTTTAATATTTATCACAACAGAAGCCACGCCTACCAACATGCAGGGTGTAGAGTGAGGGTGAACAACTTTCTTTGCCAACGGACTGTATAAAATTTTCGTGTCTGGATGCAGGTCGGAATAGATTAAAAAAATATGACTTTAGCTAATTAGGGATTGATAGGATTATAGATAGGTAAAGATAAAACTACAAATTTGGAATAAACACTTGTTTTTATTATTATAATAAAAAGTACAAGAAACAAAAATATTGTATAATTATGAAATACAAAAGTTATGTATTTTATTATGTAACAAAGGTTTAATGTGTGGGATTAAATTTTGAATGTTCTTGATTTATTATTATAACAAAGTCGGATCTAAGTCACTAATAGCAATTTGTAAATTTTGATCAGTCATTCGGGATCTTATTGTACTTTTGTATTTTCCCTTAACATAAATGTACTTTTGCACAGATACGACAACCGAAGAATGCTAAATATATTTGAGCATTATTCAAAATATTTTTGAATATTTCTAAGTATAGTGAGGCATAAAAGTGTTATTTATTCTCAGACTACTGTTACTTTCATTTTAAATTTGATTGTAAATTTATCAGTTCTAATTGAACACAAGGTGATGCATCATAGGCATTAAAATTGAATGACAGGCGTACTAAAGATAAATCATAAATTTTCTGAAAATCATCAAATATTTTTTAGAAATGTGTTAAAATAAGTTATTTATTATAGTTGTGTAGTTCTTAAAACAAGCACATTTCATGTATTATTGTAAGATAGGAATTGTTTATTGTTGTGAAAATAATTCAAGGTTTCTCACAAAAGATGCAACATTTGCATACATTACACACTATCCCTTGCAATGGTAATAAATTTAATTCATTTTGATGGGCAAATATATTAATGGAGAAGAATAAGTCTTTGAAGCAGTGTTCATCTCAAAAAATTCATTCAGCTTATTTTGAGCACTTAGGAGTTAATAATTTTATTCAACAAATCATGAAATTGTTTTAACATTTTTGCACAACTAAGCTATCGTATGTTCAAATGATAAGAATATCAGTAAAATCATATTCAATTTCTTTCAAAATTGTACGAATTTATGGTGGTTTAAAGCTGTTCTGCGAATAAAATTAACTACTTTCGTTACAACCGATATTAAATGCTTCAGTTTTAGAACTTTAAAAAGGACTTGATGAATTATACAGTGTAAGAAAATAATTTTTTTCTGTGATTTTGAAGCGTAACAAAAGTCACATGAGTCATCTAAAGCTAATCCATGTAAAGTACAATTTTCCAATTTTAAATTTAATTTTAATTAGTCGCATAAATTACTTGAAATATTATCAATTCGTCTCATGACAGTTCTTTGCGACAGAGAAATTTTTTTAAACATCAGTTTTTTATCAGGGCAAAATAATTCTGTAATATTTATAATTTCCTCATAAATTCCCCATCATAAAAAAATTTACATTGCTTTGCAACCTCGTACAACAGTGTAACTGGCTTTCGTCAGCGCCCGCCTAGTGGGTGATAAAATTTTCAAAATATTTTGTTACTTACGCAAATCAGATTTTAGTTTTGTTCTCAATTTTTTATTTGTTGTCGTGAAAATAGCTTGTATTTTACAAAATGTTTTGTTAAGAAATGTTTTTTAGATTATATTTCTTAAAAGCAAAAAAGAATAATGTAAATGTGGTGATACTATACTTTTGTAAAGTAACAACAGTTCGATATATACTAAAGTTTCTGATATTCTACATAAAAAATTAACTATTTTTGAAAACTTGATTAGAATAACATAATTAAAATGTGTATTGAATTCTAAATGACTGGCCATAATAATTCCTAAATATTTAACCTGATTAGTATAATCAATTTTAGTGTTTCAATTTAATTTTATCAAGGTGTATAAGTTTTTTTTTTAAATTTACTACAAAACACTAAATTTTCATTTATCCACATCAACACACATGTTATTTACGCCTAGCCATTTGAAGATCATCTATAAATCTTCGTTAATGCTATCAGTCATTTTCTGAACATCGTTTCCAATAATGTAAAACATAGTATCATCCACAAATCATTCTATCCAATTCTTTTACAATATTGACTAAATCATTAATGTATAATCAAAATAGTACTAGAACTAATACAGTACCTGGAGGTACTCCATTATTAATCTGCATTATTCCAGACACAGAATTGATTTCTTTCACTTTTTGACATATATTATTTAAGATCGATACATACCAAAATCTTACAACAGATACCAATTTCATGTTGTTTTTCGAGTAAAATTGACGTATTCTCAGTTTTGATGTCATCCGAAAATAAACAAATGCAATACCAAGTTTCCTGATTTCATAGCTTTCAAAATTTTATCACATATAGACAACATAAGTGATTAACATCAGTGATCTTCATGAAATCCAGACTGATAAAATGTAATAATATTATTTTTGTTACAATAATTGATTACTTGCTCTTTAACAATTAACTCCAACAGTTTTTCATAGCATGGCACAGTATTGATTGGTCGCAATTCATTGTATAACCTTGTATTTTGTACTTTAGGAACAGGTACAGTTATTGAGGTTTTCTGGTCTTCAGGAAATATTCCATTTTCTACTGATGCATTAATTAATTAAATATCGATTACCTACAATTTCATAAGAATCTTTCAAAATTTGTCATGTTAAATCAAATCTCCATTTCGAATGGACCTGCACCTTGCCGAAGTTCTAAATTACTAGAACAGGTGAAATGGCTTGCGTGTTCTAATGAGCTAAAGAGCCAAACTACAGGTCCAACCAAAGTAGTAGGGTCGTTAGTGAGGAACCAGACTAAGACAGGTCCCGAAGAGGGCAGCGGCTCTTTTGGTACTTAGATTGGCAGAGACCATAGGGGTCGGTATGGCAGTCTAAGACACACTACCGCGATGTGGAAGGCAACGGAAACCACCACATTAATCTCCCAAGTACACAGCGATTTAAATTGATACAAACATGATGGCATTCTCTGGGGTAAAAGATTCCGAGTTAAAATAGTCCCCATTCGGATCTCCGGAGGGACTACTCGGAGGATGCGATCGGAAAGTTAAAAATAAGAGTAGGGAACATTCTGCGAGTCGGAGCGTGGAATGTTAGAAGTATGAAGCAAGTAGGTAAGCTAGAGAACCTAAAATCGAAATGAATAGGTTATCACTAGACATAGTAGGGATCAGCGAAGTTCGGTGGCCAGAGGCAGGGATTTTTGGAGTGGAGACTTCAGGGTAATTCATACAGGAGCAGAGGAAGGAAATTTGGGTGTGGGGATAGTTATGCGGAAAAGATAGGATACTGTGTAGAAAATTACTTACAAAAGAACGAAGAGTACTCATGGTTAGATTAGAATCTAAACCGGTAAACACAGTAATAATACAAGTATACATGCCCACCTCTAGCTACAGTGACGAAGAGGTAGAAGCCATCTACAAAGATATCGAAGACATATTAAGATACGTAAAGGACATGAAAATTTAATAATTACGGGGATTTTAATGCCGTGGTAGGTGAGGGTAGGGAAGGAGCGGTAGGGTTTATTTGGTTTAGGCACGAGAAACGACAGGGGAAATAGGCTGGTAGAATTTTGCGACAAGAACAATTTAATCATCACAAACACATTATTTCAACATCATGCTAGAAGACGATATACGTGGAAGATGCCAGGAGATATAGGAAGATATCAAATAGATTACATTCTTGTTAGACAACGGTTTAGGAATCAAGTAAAAGACTGTAGAAGCTACCCAGAAGCAGATATAGATACTGACCACAACATCGTAATTATGAAGGCCGCACTTAAATTTAAAAATCTGAAAAAAAGGAACGGAAAAAGGCACTTGGACTTAGAGAAACTAAAAGATAAAGATATTCAAGTAAGATTCGAAAAAGTCAAATGAATTGCTGAATGATATCGGAAAATATCTGAAACTAAGGAAGTAGAAATAGAATGGAATAAAATTAAATTCAGCCTAGACATGGCGGGCAGAGATATTCTGGGGTATACACAAAAAGAAAATAAGAAACCATGGATAACAAAGGATATCGTGAATTTAATAGAAGAAAGACGAAAATACAAAAATAAATCAGACGAAACAGGAAAACAAAGATACAAAGCCATAAAATGGGAAATTATTCGAAAATGCAGGAAAGCTAAAGAACAATGGATTGATGAAAAGTGCAAAGAGGTACAAACTAAGATGGAAATAGGAAAGACAGACGAAGCATACAAATTAATTAGAATGAAGTTTAGGGATATAAAACCGTATAGTAAAAATATAAGGGACGCACAAGGAAACGTCATTATAGAAAACGAGAGAAAGTGAGTAGATGGCAAGAATATATAGAGAATTTATATGCAGGAGAGGAACTAACTGCATTAGAACAGGAATCAGACATTGAAAATGATGACTTGGGATATCCTATACTTGAGACGAGTTTGAATTAGCATTAAAGAGTCTGAAAAATGGTAAGGCGCCGGGTACAGATAAGGTGCAAGCAGAAACTCTAAAGGCCGCTGGACAAGCAGTAACAGAACGTCTCTTCCAACTTGTAAGCTATATGTATGAGACAGGCGAGATACCCAAAGATTTCAAACGTAGCATCATAGTAACTATACCAAAAAGAAAGGCGCGGATAGATGTGAAAATTTTCGAACAATAAGTTTGACAGCACACGTGTCAAAAATATTAACTAGAATTGTGCAAAGACGAATGGAAAACGAGCTGAAGAAATACTAGGAGAAGACCAATTTGGGTTTAGGCGAAACAGGGGAACGCGAGGCTATTTTAGCTCTGAGAGTGATAATGGAGAAAACAATAGAAAAGGGAAAGCATGTATATAGGGTTTGTAGATCTGGAAAAAGCATTCGACAATGTAAATTGGAAAAAATGTTTGAAATACTCAAAAGATTGGAATGAGTTATAGGGATAGACGAATAGTACATAGCTTATACAAAGAGCAAACAGCAGTAATAGAATTAGAGCAGGAACGTAGAGAAGTAAACATTAGGAAAGGGTGAGACAGGGATGTGCCCTATCCCCATTGATCTTTAACTTGTACATAGAAGAGGCAATGAATACTGTCAAATGCAGGAAGACATTTGGAATTACTATGCAGGGACAAAAATTGATATGCTTAGATTTGCAGATGATATAGCGGTATTAGCGTCTAGCAAGGAAGAGTTAGAAGCTGCTCTTAATGAAATGGAAACGGTTCTGACAGAGAGATATGGTATGAAAATTAACAAAACTAAAACTAAAGTTCTAGTTTGCAAAGGTGGGAAAATAAATCAAAACAAGAATACAAGTATCTAACACGAACTTACAAGAGGTTAAGGATTTCTGCTACCTAGGAAGCCAAATAACGCAAGATGGGAAAAGCACAAAAGATATAAAACAAAGATTAGCACAAGGTCGTGCTACATTTAACAAGAAAAGCAACTACTGTGCTCAAAGACCACAAACATAGAAACAAGGAAAAGATTGCTTAAAACATATGTGTGGAGCACAGCACTGTACGGCTGTGAAGCCTGGACAATAGGAGAAGCGGACAAGAAAAGGTAGAAGCCTTTGAAATGTGGTGCTACAGGCGTATGATGAAGATATCATGGACAGACAAAGTTAAGAACGAAGAGATACTAAAATGGTAGGGGAAGAAAGAAATATGTGGAAAACGGTAAAAATAGGAGAGATAGGATGATAGGCCACATACTACGGCATGAGGGAATAGTGGAATATATTAGAAGCAGAGATAGGAAAAAGAGAAGAAGAGGCAGACCTAGATTAGACTACTGCACACAGATAGTAAAAGATGTAGGCTGTAGAGGTTTCAGGAGATGTAGGCTAGCCCAGAATAGAAATCAATGGAGGTACGCATCCAACCAATCCCAAGATGGATAAACTAATGACGAAAAGATAACTGTGCTTAAACATCATGATTATTATAAGTAACTACAAGAATTGGTTGGGCAATATTCTCGAATAATGTTAAGTGTGTGAAAGGATTTACTGGAAAACCATTATATCGGCAAATGTCTAAGTGTTGGGGATCTTGGTAGCCACAGGTTGCTTAACCTCCTTCACTGAATCTCGGTAAAATAGGGTATAAAATTAGAAAAGATAGAAAGGAACGAGCTGAATACACATGCTGTGTGAGAATTTTAGGAACTAGGTAGGCTAGCTCAGAATATAAATAAGTGCAGGTGCGTGTCCAACCAGTTTTGAGACGGAAAACCTAATGACGAAAAATAAGCGCAGATAAATCTGATGATTAGTATAAACAACTAGTTGTTGGTTGCGAAATACCTGCAACTAATGTTGACTGTGCGAAAAGATAAATTGGAAAATATATTAAATCGCCAAATGGTTAAGTGTTGGGGAACTTGGCAGCCACAGGCTGCTTACCTCCTTCACAACCATTGAAGGTAGGAGAAATAGGGCATGTAACTGTAAAACAATAGAAAGTGATCGAACTGCATCTAACAAGAAAGAACGGCGCCTATGAGGAAAGACAACAAACATAGAATAAGAAGAAAATTGTTGAAATCATATGTGTGAGCACAGCACAGTATGCCTAGGAAATACGGGCAGTCTGAAACGCAGACAGAAAAACGGTAGCAGCCTTTTGAAATGCTGTGCTTCAGATGTATGAGGACGATAGCATGGACAGACAAAGATAATAACAAATAAGTTACAGAAATAGTAGGGGAACAAGGATATCTGGGGAAAAGAGAAATAGTAGGCGGAATACGTTCTAAGGCATTTTGGGGAATAGTATGTGATATATTACAAGCAGAGATAGGAAAAAGAGGTAGATGTAGACCTAGATCAGACAGTTATAGATGCAAACTGTGCATATTTCAGGGAAATCTGTAGGTTAGTTCAGAATAGGGAACAATGATGGTACGCGTCTAACCAGTTCTAGGACTGAAGACCTAATGATGATGAAATCAAATCTGCTACTTTTGACTTTATTATTATTTATATGCTTCTTAAGTCCATACATTTCACCTTTTTTACATGTCCACAAATACAATGTGCAAGTGCTCTCGTTCTCCTCAATCTTTATCGTTAGACAGAAAGCGGGAAAGAATATTCACCTTCCTTGGACTACACAATACTTGAAAGCTACAGTTTTACTAATATCACCGTTTGGAATTAACCATTGAAAACTTTTCCACGAACTGCTTTATCGATATGACAATATGAGAAATAATCAATACAATTCGCACTGCATTATTTTAACTTGAAGACGTTGCTACGTTCAGCGACGTAGTCTAAAACAAGAGAAAATAAAAACCAGGAGGAAAAAGAAGAAATTGACCGGGCTCAATCGGCGAGTGGGCGGGGTATTATATCTACAAAAAAAAATAATTAAGGGGGGCCTGAAATAAAAATATACTCACTCACGCACAATTAAACATTTACAAACTAAAAACCTCTAATTAAAAAAAAAAATTATATACAAAACAACTACCAAAAATGAACAATTTGTAGGTACACAATATACATATTTACGAATAAAAAAAGAATCATTTTTAACATGGCGAGCTGCTGTTTTTAGGTCACCCTCTATATTAATCTTCAAACAAGAAAAAGGAACAAAATTACCAAACTAAAAATCACAGCTCGAAATCAGCAATTTACGGATTGCTATACCTCTATGATTTCAAGCCTGCTTAGTTAGGCAGCCAAACTGTTCTTGGACATTTCAACATTAACACTGTTGGCTGCCTAATTAAGCGAGCTTAAAATCAGAAGTATAGCAATCCATAAATTCAAATGAGTTGAAACTGAAATTGTTTTTTAAAGTAAGGAGGTAGTAAATTTTCAAATATGAAATGGAACATAACAAATAGTTATATTGTGTGGGCTATTATTTCATTAATTTTTTAATTAGGCACATGACTAAAAAATTTGATGAGCACTAACCCGTGCTACCTAATTATTTAATAAAATGCTAATCTTGTGCTATTATTATTTACAGCTGTTCAAACCAATGAACGAAATATAGAAAAACCTCCTGCACCTACATTTAATTCAAATAGATCTAATACTCCCCCCATCGGTCAACGTATATCAAACAAAACAAGAGTGACAAGTGGTAGTAGGCGGCCAGACAGACCAATAACTCACTTAGTTCCTAAACATTCACCTCTTCATGCCAGTCCAAACTACCCTTCACCAGGCCATTATAAATCCCCAAAACGAGATCATCATATGAATACTGAGTAAGGATTTATTTTCCAATAAAAGCTATCTATAATTCTCAAATTCCAAATTTTTAGGGCTCATTCACACAGTGCATTAGCAAGCTTACCAATGATAGGACTTGATGATTTCTCAGATGCGCCACAGAATAGATCTTCTAATAGTCAAAAGACTCCGGAGAAATCACCCCTATTTCCTGTGGGAGGTTATGAAAATGGAGTTGAGGAAATGAGCAACAGTTCCTCTTCTTCCAGTAGTGATAGTGATATGGATCCTGATCAGACAATTATTAATAAGAAAACTTTAAGTAAGACTAATGGTTATTCCAATGGTGTACAGAATTCGAACTCGTCATCAAAAGTTGCTGTACCACCAGCTCATATTTTAAATGAAGATTTGTGCTTATCAGACTCGGAATCAGATTCTTGATGAGATCATTTTGTAAGTATTTTAAAAAGTATATAGAACCCCGTTCACTCGCATTTTAGGAAAACGTAGATAAATATTTGAAATTATAGGCTTAAAATATGAGTATCTTTATAATTTTTTAGAGCTGTTGTTCAACTTTGAAACATATTATATTAGGATACATTAGAATAGGGCAGATTTGAGTTCATAAGACATAATATATTTGTCAGTATAGGATTCAAGTCAATATAATTTTACTCCTTATATGTGAAATATTATTTTTGTGCTGCCGACATAGAAAACACATTTTCGATCGTTTTTCAGCTCGTAAAGGACGTTGTTCTTGAGCTAGATCGGTAAAGTGACATAAGAGATCGGAAAAGTGACACAAGAACTTGGAAAACGATTGCCATGCTCATATGTGACTGCTACATTAAAATCAAAGTAGGCATGTTACGTCAGTGGTCATGACAGTATTGTTTTTATCTGTCAGTTCTTGTGAATTAATTGTTAGCAGTGTGTAAATTATTAAAAAATTTAAATATTGTTGTAGTTCTATTATTGTCAAATTATTTGTAGCTGCACACACACTCGGGAAGTGGCTTTACAAGGGCTCGCATGCTCACCTACTTTCTAAGCTTGGCATGTAAATAACTATGTCAGTTTTTAATATTGTTAATTTTAAATATTTTGAGAGAAATTAAACAATAACATAATGATGAAATTACTTTAAAAGCAAATTTTAAGCAACTCGAATAAATTAGTTTATTTAAAAATTAAAAGTTAAATATTGTATTCAGTTACCAATACACTGAATTGTAAATTGGATTGTTTTCCATAATGTGAGAAATGATTTATTACTCCAAATGGGGTTCTTATATGATGAAATAAATGAATAGAATGACTCACAATCTGCCCATGCGTCAATTTAATAAAATTATTACAGTACAAGAAGTTTCACTACTTGTTTCAGGCTTATAATTCTTAGCCCATCTTCAGACAATTGAAAGTACCAAAGAAATTTTGATATATGAAGTACAAATAACGATTAGATTATAAAATCGAACACTAAAATATTAACCTTAAAATTATAGTGTATTACATTTGAAATACTTCTGAGGATAGTTTTAATTATGTATATATGTTTGCTTAATGTTTTAGAATGTCTATTTTTGGAATTTACAACCTACCATGAGGTCAAACCTCATAATAAAACCAGAAATTTCAAGTGATATGTTAAGTATTATACTGCATCTGCGGTCATCATGTAAAGGAATTTGTATAGGTGTTAATATTAAAAGAAGTAATTTGGATGTAACTAAGATGTCATTAGTGTAAATTTAAAATGTTTTGTATTTTGATGGTGATTAAATTTTGATCGAAGTCAGTGATTTCATTAATACATGTGAAATGAGAAGGTCTTTTAATTTCCAAAATTTCTAGATAGTTTAACTTATTGCCTTTTTTGTGTATGTGTAGTATTTCAAAATTGGTATCTGTGTATGTATGGTTGGTATTTATTATATGATTAGCGAAAGCGGATTTATTATTTAGAGAATCTTTATTATTCCGGTATCTATTAATGAGAGTTTTGTGTCCGTTAAAGCGTTGTTCAAAGCTTCTACCGGTCTGACCAACGTAGTAGGAATGACAAGTGTCACAAATAAGTTTCTTTAACGTTGGTATTTTGTCTTTGTTGTGTGTTAATATAGTTTTTAAATTGTTGGTTGTAGAAAAGGAAATATTGATATTGTGTCTATTGAAAATTTGTTTTAATGTATAGGATATATTGTTATAGAAAGGAATACTATAATAAATGGATTCTATGTTATGGTTAGGGATGAGAGTGGTTTGTTCTATTTTTCTTTTGATTTTATAATACGTCTTATTTATTAGGTTAATAGGAAATTTATTGTTCACTGCAATTTGTTTTAATATATTTAATTCTTTGTGATAATCTGATTTATCTAAAGGAATTTTGATAAGTCGTCTAAACATAAATCTGAAGCTAGCTAACTTGTGGGAAAGTGGGTTGTTGGAATTGAATGGGATTACGTTGTCAGTGTATGTGTGTTTTCTATATATATTGAAACAAATGCGGTTTGGAAATACTGTGAGGGAAAGATCAAGAAAATTTAATATGTTATTAGAAGAAAATTCTACTGTAAATTTAACGCTTGTATGTATAGTATTTATGAAATTTAAGAAGATATTGATGTCGGAATTAGATCCTGTGTGGATACATATTATGTCGTCTACATAACATGCCCAAAGTAATATTTTTTCTTTGAAAAAGGAAGAAGTTTTAATATGGACAATTTCTAGGTTGTTCATAAATATTTTTGACATTAAGCAGGATAGGTTAGACCCCATTGCTAGACCACTGTTTTGTTTGAAATATCGGTGATTGAATTTGAAAAAGTTTTGTTTGATCGTTAAGTTTAATAATGAAAGAATGGTAAAGGTTTCAAGATCGGTCAGTTCGGAACTATTTAGTAAACCGTGGGTGAATTGTACACATTCGCATGGTGGAATTGAAGGAAAGAGATTGATGATGTCGAATGAAACTATGTTGTATGATTCTGGTAAATTTAATTTGTTAATTTGCAATATTAGATCATATGAATTTTTAATTGAATATGTAGATTTGAAATGTAAACGGGTTTGAAGGAATTTATTTTGAAATTTTGATATTTTAAGGTGTTTGGGTGTAAGATATAATGGGTCTGAAACGAATATTGTTTTTATGTAATTTAGGTAGACCGTACATACGTGGGGTTGTTGGATTCATCTCTAATAGTTTGTGATATTAATCGTATCTAGTACTTGACGTGAATCAAATATTATTCTTCTTACTGTATTTATAAAACTATGTGGGATCTGTGGAGATTTCTGTGAAGTTTGAAATATTAATGAAATCAATGACTTTATTTATGTATTCTGATTTGTCTAGGATAACTACACAATTTCCTTTGTCTGCTTTGGTGCAAATTATATCAGCATTAGGTTTATTAAATTTTTTAAGTAATGATTTAATGTTAAAACTGTTTTTATTTTCAGACATTTCATTCTGTTGAAAAAAGATTGATGAAATTTCCTAAGAGAAATCAAAATTTCTGATTTTATAACATCAGTTTGATCTATATTCGCAGTTGAAGAAATGTTATCAGCGGTAACAGCTAAATCTGATAATATTAAATTTTTCGACTTATTGTTTGGAGGGTTAAATTTTAGGCCATTATTCAAAATATTCAATTCATAGTTAGATAAAGTTTGTGAACTTAGGTTTAGAACCCTTGGGTGAAACTACACATACACAACAAAGGCAATAAGTTAAACTATCTAGAAATTAAAAGGCCTTCTCATTTCACATGTATTAATGAAATCACTGCATTCGATCCAAATTTCATCACCATCAAAATACAAAACATTTTGAATTCACACTGATGGCATCTTAGTTACATCCAAATTACTTCATTTAATATTACATGCACGCACCCTCACTTACGCATGCACTTACGCATGCACTCATGCATGCATGCACCCATGCATGAATTGCGTAAAGGCGGTTGTCATTTGAAACACGTGTAAGTTATTTCTTAAAAATATGTAACAAAACAGCAGTCCTAAAACTTATATTTAAGTTGACTTAGGTTGGGTATTTAAAAATCGATCTAAGAGTAAAATGTCTTATAGGTTTTTGTTTAAACAATCAATATCTATCGCCTCTTCAATTTATCGACATAAAACTAATGCCATCCTGTATACATACATAACGCCCACATATACGTACAGGCATATATGTAAGCACTCTCTAATTCTATTTTTCTTGTTTGTATTTCTATCGCTTGCTTACAATTGCACTATAATTATTCAGGGTTTGGGTGGTAGAACAGGACTTACTTTCTAGTAGCTACTGAACTCTGATCTGGAATCTTTGTATTACCTTATGTTAATGACATTTTTATACCTATATAAATATTATTTGATAAAGGCCTGATAATAATAATAGTAATGATGGTAATAATGATAATAACGATAATGTAGGAGCACATAAATACATAAATAAAAGGGTTCAGGCGTTTTTAAACAAATAAATGTCAGGTTATAAATTATTTAATGAAAACTTCAAAACACACTTTCCTGATAACAACATAATCCACCATCTTCTTTTCTACTGCCGCCTAAATTCAAACTTAACCTTTAAATATTTTCCACTACAGCTCGGGCAATCCTGACATTTGATCGTCCCGATCATATTGCCAGATAAACATAACAGCCAGCTTTAATAAATCTTACCTAAGCATAAATCATGATAATAAAGTATCACATCATAAACCATAAACATTGGTGCATAAATAACAAGTCATAAAGTTGATAGTATGTACCATAATAAGCATAATTTTCATCATCTAGAAATATTCTAAGCATAAAGTACATATCGTGAAGTAATTTCATAAAAGCATAAGGAAAAACAACACTTAACATAAATGGTAGCTAATCCATAATGATGCCAAACGTAAGCAAAAACAAAAGTTCAGATATATATCATAAACAATTCCAAATAAGCCTTATTTCAGAACTTAGTAACCTACATAATCATAAAAGGTAAGTAAAATCATAATCAGTTTCAATTTTCAGAATTTTTTATTGTCAGGTTTGCTGTAAGACTTCAGTCTAGAGGCATTAAAATGCCATCATACGGAAATTGCGTTTGTTGGAACCCAATAATGTCATTCACTACATACCTATCATTAGGAAGAATTTTAACGATTTCATAAGGACCTCTGTATTTCGGGATTAATTTCTTATTAACGCCGGGAGTACTATCGACATTAGATACCATGACAAAATCTCCTACTTTATAAACACTAGCAGCTTTGTGTCTATCATCATAATATTTCCTAGTTTTGGCTTGCAGTGATCCTATCGATTCAGCAGCTTTTTCACGTAAATCTGCTAAATCGCCCACTGATTCTTGATACGATTCGAAGAAAGAACGACAGTGATCATCAATTTTTCCTAATTGATTCCGTCCAAATAACAACATTGAGGGTATTTGACCTGTAGAACGGCTCAGTGTGGTATTGAAACAAAACTCAATATCATCTAAAATTTTATCCCAACATAATTTCCGTGCATCTACCATTTTGGCCAGCATTGGAGTTAGCGTCCGATTCATTCTCTCTATTTGGCCATTGACCTTAGCTGCTCCAGTTGCAATAAGTACATGACCAATATCTTACATATTAAGAAAATTTTTGAAAGCTTCAGAAGTAAAACATGTGGCACGGTCCGAAATAATTCGCCGAGGACGACTATAACAGCGAAAATAAGAACTTAAGTGTAAAATCACTTCCTTGGTTTTAGTGGTTTTACAAGGGTAAAATTTTATAAACTTTGTAAATCCGTCAACAATGGCAAAAATGTATTTGTTTTTTGAATTCGTAGTCTCTAACGGTCCATAATGGTAAATATGTAAGCAATCAAAGGGTATATTCTGTTTGGGTATATTGTGTAAAAATCCCTCAACCCTTCCTGACTTAGGATTAAATTCGATGCACTTCAAGCAGTTTTGAATATGTTTCTTAACTTTGTCTTTAGGTAAGGAAACCAATAGGAACGAGTAATAAGTTCTAACGTTTTACTAACACCTACATGACCCATATTATTGTGATATGTGTGTAACACATTAGCTTCCATATCCTTGGGGATGTAAAATAAAATTTTGTTACCTGACTTGCGATATATCAATCCATTACGCATTTCATATAAAGCATGTTCAGATTTTTCTAGTTCGTTACGAATAGCAACAATCGTTGTGTCTAGATTTTGCTTGATCGCCAATTCCTGCTCAAAAGTATTTCCTTCCAGCACAAATATATTCTGTACCCTACTGAGGGCATCAACATGTCTCATTCTATTATTCGGTCTATGCTCAATTACAAAATCATAATTTTGAAGTAATAAACAACAGCACAATTCTGGGATTATATCACGTTTTGATAAGGTAAGTCTAAAACTGTCGCAATCCGTAACAATTTTAAAAGGAATACCCTGCAAGTAAACATGAAATCGTTTCAAAGAATAAATTATTGCTAGGCACTCAATCTCGTAACTGTGATATTTTGCCTCTTGTTCTGTAGTGCGAGTACTAAAATATAATACGGGATGGAATTTCCCATCATCCTGTTTCTGCATCAAGATTGATTCATACACAATTGAACTATCATCACAGTGTAATTCTGTTTCACGAGTAGGGGAATAAATTGACAAAATAGGCTTAGAAATCAACTTGTTTTTCAACGTTTCAAATGCATTCAATTCGGATTCCCCAAATTTGTAACTAATCCCCCTTCTTCAATAAATCATGTAGTGGTTTGGCTATGATTGCAAAATTATTTACAAACCGTCTGAAATAACTCATCATTCCAACAATGCACTTCTTTAATATTAGTAGGAACTGGATAATTATCAATAATTGCCAAAATTTCTTTATTTGAGCTAATTCCGTTTCCACTAATATCGTTCCCCCAAAAAAGTAATTTTTTCTTCAAGAATGAACATTTGTAAAGTCTTAACTCCAACAAATTCTCATTTAACATAAGTAAAACCTCTTTCAAAATTTCTAAATTTTCATCGATACTTGTCGTAGCGATCATAATATTGTCTAAAAATATCAGCACCTTTTCAGCACGAATTAAATCTCTAAAAATTTCATTGATAAAGCGCATGAAAGTGGATGGGCTTGAACTCATTTATTTCAACCTTATCAGTATAAGACCCTAAAATTTGCAACTTAGAATTATTAATACCTGTCAAAAATATAACCTTATCATTACATGGTTCAATAAATTCAGTTACTACATAAGTCTTGTAAATCAGCGAAATTGGGCTACCCGAATCTACTACCAAATCAAATGATAGCCCAATTTTTGGAAAAAATATGTGGAAAAAGTAAGGTGGATCTAAATCAAGTGATTCCTGGATCAGCATTGTAGATGACACAGACTTCTGCGGACAGTCGTTCGCTTTGTGTTCTGGCGATGTACAATTGAAACAACTACCTCGTTGTCTTTTAGGTTTGAGGCAATTAGCAACATAATGCCCAAAGTCATAACAATTAAAACACTTACAAGTGGCACCGGATCTTAATCGAGTTGCATATTTTGTATTTTCAGTATTAACTCGAGACTGCCTTATCACTGGATGTGAAGGTCCAGCTGCTAATACTGGCACCTCTCTCTTGTCATTCCTTTTATCCCGTCTAGCCTGGCATATTCTTTCATAAGCAATATCGTGGTATAATGCATCTTTAGGTGTCGCCGTGGATCAATGTAGTAAGCGTAAGACTATGGATCCCAAGGTCCTGGGTTCAAATCCCGACACGGCCGACTGCTTGAAAAATGGCAGGTGAGCATTTTTCACAAAAATTACGCCCTCGTTCGGATGAGAGGTTAAATGGAGGTCCCGTGTGTGAGTGTTGTCACGCACGTTAAAGATCCTTTACCTTGCCTGGAACGGTAAGGGTTTGGCAAAATTCTAAATTTCCAAGCAACAAAAAAACTCGCCTCCTGGCCAATGTAGTATCTTTGGGTGGAGCATTGGAAATGTAAATGAACGGTATAATACATCTTCATCACCGTGTACCGCAGACAACAAAAAACTGCTTAATTCACGAGATCATAATCCAATAATTACTTGCTCCTTAATTTCCGCAAAATCCAATCCTAACTGGCAACATAAAGCCACTTTCTCGTGGAAGTAAACACTAACATTTTCCTTCGTTCCTTGCATACGTGATTGCATTTGTTGCCAACATTCCGTCATGCTTCGTTCAAATATGAAAGTCCGTTTAAATGCAATTTTAAAATCTATCCAATTATTAATTTTTCACAACGACCATTAAACCAATGCTTTGCGGCGCCCTTTAAGTTACAAACGGCTGTTTGGTATGCAAATGCATCTGGCCACCTATTTAAAACAGATGTATTCTCTAACTGTGTAAGCCACAATTTTGCAACATTTGACTTGTTCACCATCAAATAGTTCGATAGATTTTGATGTCAGGCATTACATTAAAATTTGCTACTGAATTTGAACTTTCACTTTTCAATTTCTGTTGATTTCGCGTTTCCTGATTTTCAATTAAAAGTTGCAGCATTTGACTATTCTGTTGTAGTAACGCATTAACTGTATCTATAAATGCGGTGTTTGAATTTTGTCCATTATTATAAGTAGGACAGTTCGCAGCTCTTTCTGTAATAAGATTAACAGTATTCACCTGGGCTACATTTTCATAACTTTTATTCGCATTAGTAGGTCCAGCTCTCACTGCCTGTGTGTAAAACGATTCAAAATGCTCTTCACGAGAATACGTGAAATCACACAAAATTGCCATGTTCGAAAACGTGTTCACAATAAAGTTTGACACAAGTCAGTGACCTTAACAATCTTCCCTATTTCACAATTAAATTATTTGCAAACACCTGTTAAACCCCACACCTGATAAAACTGTAGGAGCACATATATACATAAATAAAAGGGTTCAGGCGTTTTTAAACAAATAAATGTCAGGTTATAAATTATTTAATGAAAACTTCAAAAGCACACTTTCTTGATAACAACATAATCCGCCATCTTCTTTTCTACTGCCGCCTAAATTCAAACTTAACCTTTAAATTTTTTCCACTACAATAATAACGATAATAACTATAACGATAATAGCGATAATAATGATAATAACGATAATAACGATAATAACGATAATAACGATAATAACGATAATAACGATAATAACGATAATAACGATAACGATAATAATGCTAATGATAGTAAGGATAATAATGATAATGATACTGCCAAATTCAGAATACAACTCTAGCCAGTTAAACATCTGAATATATGAAACAAGTTCCTACGTATAATGCTGAGTTTGCGTTATTTCTATGCAGTACAAAACAATTCCGTATGAGTATTATTGAAATATCACGCATGATTTGCTCCCTATCTTTATTATACTTCTTAGGAGATTGGTACCTCTGTGAATGTTTATACGTGTATTCTAGATTCAAGTAATGGTCACGTGATAGTCTTCTGTCATGAGCCCAACTATATCTATGAAGGAAACATCTTGATCTCTTCAAATTTATGGTATATATGTATATAGGAGTACAGTTGACAATCTTAAATTGCAATGACATACAACAGATAAATTTTATATCTGTACTTTAAATTATATACTAAACAGAGATATTATCTATCCAATATACATTTTTTCCTTACTTAAACATCACAAAATTAATTTTTATTTTAAAACATTATTATACTAAGTAATATTGAATGCTATTAGAATCCATTTAAAACGGTATATCTCATTTTTGAATTGTGATAATTTATGCTTACACTTTTACTACTTACTTTAAATTTAGAGGTAATTTTAATGTTAAGAATTATGGTAACAAATAACATCAAATGGTGTTGCAAAATCCTGGAGGGCACAGCAGTGGATTTTGAATATAGTTAATGTTTTATTTATTATAATTATATTTATTTTATTAGTATTAGACATTTTTTAGAATTTACTTTAAATATTAATTGACAGGTAGTAAGAATGCTTTTCCTTATTTTTACGTTTAACTATTTATATTTTTAAGATTATATAATACATTTGTAAACTAACTCTTGTCTTTTTTTTAGATACAAGAGTATATCACTATGTGTATAGTTCTATTGACCAAGCAAGACACATGGTAACGATTCTAATCATTTTGTACATTATTATACAAGCAATTATATGTATTATATTGAATAGGAAGGAAGTGTTTTATTTTAATTAGAAACAATTTGCATACATGTATATAGGGTTAGTTAAAAGTATGGAGATGGCGATTTATTGTCTTTAATATTTATTTTAGGAAATTATGTTCAAAACAAAAGTTTTTTTATGAGATTTCTTTCTACATTTTAGAATGCTTAAAATTTTTGTCTTTGCCGGTTCATGTAATTGTTTTAAATGGGAACTTGTTAATTTTACTTTACCATTTCGATGGCGATTTGACAAAAAGACAGTAAACACCATGTCATAAGGTCTGCAGTAACTTAAAAAATTGTTTTCTTCGATAGTATCGTCCTCTTTCATCGTGAAATCTATTGTTATTATAATATTTTGCTAAGGGAACGATATTGTAGTGTTCATTTTATTAAAACTAACAACAATAGAGGAAAAAATACTTCATTACGTCGGTTACGCCATACTGAATGTGATACTAATTCGTTTAAGCTTAAATTAATGGCGGTTACGTCAATATCCTTATATCTGAGCCTGGTGAAGATGACGCTTACTATGCAGTTACGCGAGAGCTTTTAAATCATCCACAAATAATTATTGTTGCTTAAGACAACCAGAGTATAGTATTATGGCGCTTATGGAACAACTGCTTCTTCTTAATCAATACAATAATGTCATGTAAGGGTCAGATCTTTTACCTTTTTATTTTTAAAAATATTCCATTCTTATACTAATTTAAATCTCGATACTACTCTTATGTAAAATTAGAAACAGTGTAACAAAACAATGATCTACACAAGTAATAATAAGTAGAAGTAGTATAACGTATAAAGGCAAAAGAAAAATCGCTTTTTAAAAAACAATCGAAGATAAATTGAACATTTAAAAAACGTTTTTGTAAAGTACATTACTCTTTAATCCAAAAACTGTAAACAAATTAAAAATTAAGTATAATACACATTTTTCACATCACAACTATTAAAATTCATCTTCAATATCGGTTTCAGGTAATGTATCAGGAACATTATTATGCGTTCTCAACGATAAGTATGTTACGTGCAAACTGAATTTGCACTTAAACATTGTTTTAGTTCAGTTTTTTAATGTACGGAAGTTTTCCCGCCATAATTTTAAATACGCAAGACGCGCGAACATTTTTAAATGAACTGGGCGGGGCTTCCGCACGTCACAATAGTGCAATTGAAGTGTGAATTATCCCTATAGGGGTATAGCAATGCTACAAAGAGTAGGGAGTTCCGCGGTTCTCGCGCGGAAACGTGGCTTTTTTACGCCAAACTTTGAAGTGAACAGTCGTGCCGGGTGTCGTGTTATCTTATTATGTAGATTTCCTTATCTTGAGTATCTTTCCTTAATTCCCTATTCCCGTCTTCCACTGCATATAGGAACGAAGATGACCCTGGACCATGACCCCGAGATAATTTGGATGTCCAACTCTACCAGCAGCGATGCCGAGGTTACCGTGGCGTGATTTCCTGCCGGTTAGCGGATCCTTCACGTGAGTAGATTATCTAATTTTTATTGTTTAAATTTTATGTACCTTCTCTTAATTATGGCGCAATATAAATTATCAGTGACGTCATGTGTATCTTATGAACTTTGGTAATTGTATTACCGGCTTTGAAGAGCCATCTATCGCCATTTCAATGTACCAGAATCTAAGTGTAACATTTTGTTAACTGCATTACCGACCAGGTAAAACTGTAAACGAAGTGTAGCAGATGGCGCCTTCAACCTGTTCAGGCTATGAACTTCAGGGCTTCTTCTTTGTTTTAGGTTAGAATAATTTCCTTTATAAGGATACAATGCATTAATAGCTTCTTCACTTAAAGAACTTTACTTTTATTCATGTAAGTATTTACCTTACCTTATGTCTTTAAATACAGTATTATAGAATTACCTATTAAAATATCTTTAGTTGCTTTCCTTAACTTTGAAAGGCCGTTTTTGAAACTTAAATACATTGTTCTTTATGTTACATTCTAAAATTGCATTATGGTTTATCTTTTACATGAAAATTTTGTGTTTAAAAAACACTTGAGTGAAATAAATTGCTAGTATACCTTTTTAAGAAGTGTTTGACTATACGTTGTTGCCTTATAGGTTAAATAACATATCCTCTGCGCCCATTTTCCATTTTGGAAGGCTTGTCTGTCATTATCTATAAAATATGTATTTAACTGAACATTGATTTCGTTTCCATATACCTTAAATGTGTTTCTTTGGTGTTATCGGTGACGTTCTAACAAGTTCTTACCTCTAAATATCGTATCGTATTACCTTAAAGTAACTGTAACGTGTTTTTACCTTCTAACCTGCGTCAAAATCGCATATTTTTATATCGTGTCTTGAATATTGTATTCATAATGAACGTATCACATTTAAAATCGCTGGAATTAATCTACGAGCTGGAATGTAGAAGTATCATAGCTGCGAGCAATCAGAATGATAGGCGATCTCAACTTAGGGCTGTTTTGTCACAGGAAACCAAAGGCGTTGCTATCTTAAAGAACCCTGTTGGCGATTGGCCACTCAACGTATCAGAAATTAAATTAACTTTAGATGATATATCGGGTATAATAAACAAAACAGATCCTGCGGCCACTAATATCGAATTAGGGAGATTGACTTCAAGAATAACCCACGTCAAACACCGTATCGAATCATTATCTTTATATAACGATGACCAAGCGACTCAAGCTAAACAAAGTTTGTTGTCCGAGGTGTTATTGCTTGAAGGAATTCTTTAGAAAGACTTAATCCTAACGCAGACGTAGATATATCGTCACCTTTTTCAAATCTTGCGCTTGCCGAACCTAAACCATTAGGAAAACCTATACCTGTATACAAATGGGGTCTCACCTTTGAAGGGTTTGATTCGAAGGTTTCTTTATCATCCTTTCTTGACCGGATTAACGATTTTAAAATTTCCGCGGGTGTACCGACCAAGATCTATTTATCTCAGCTGGTGATTTGTTCGCAGGCTCAGCATTAATATGGTACAGAAACATACGACACCAAATTTCTACCTGGAATGAGTTAGTTGCCTGTTTAAAACGAGATTTCCTACCTTATGGCTACATTAACGATCTTTGGAACGAAATTCGTAACCGAACTCAAGGTCCCGACGAAAATGTTGTGTCTTTTATTACCTCATTAGAAGCTTTATATAGCAGACTCGACAAAAACCTTCCGAATCCGAAATTATCGATCAATTACTTAGAAATTTAAACCCCATTTCTCAGAACGTTTGGCTTTACAGCCCATATCTTCGCTAGCTCATTTTAAAGACCTATGTCGCTCTCCCAAGAAGTGAGGTCAAGGATTGACAAATATCGACCACCACCCGAGAAATTATCTGGTCTTCTCGAACCTGATCTAGCTTGCCAAGTTCGAGCTTCCCGTAAAGTATCTACCTTAACGTTCCTTCTACCGTCACTAACAACGCACTTACCTGTTGGAACTGCAAGCGAAGTGGACATAGCTATACTGTCTGCACTTACCCTAAAAATATTTTTGTTATGGCTGTGGTCGCTCAAATATCTACAAATCTAACTGCACCAACTGTAATCCTAACGTATCGGGAAACTCCCGTCGAGATATTTCAAATCAGGGTGTGAATATCTCAAGAAACCAAAATCGCCCTCAACACCAATCATCCAACGGACACAGACGCCAATAAATTTAAATTATAAAACCACTTCTAACGTTGTACCGTCATTAAATTTATCTAATAATAATACCGCTACTATTAATGTACAAAATACCTTACCTTTATTAGAGGAATTATGCTACACTACTCCAGCCGAGTGGTCTAAGTGGTTACAAACCGTCAATTCCTTTTATCATAAAAGACTACCGCTGTTTCACAACTTGTTAAAAACCCTTCGATAACCGTCCACACTTATCTATCTCAATTGGTTCCTTAAATGTAATTGCTTTACTGGATACAGGTTCTTCATGTTCTCTTATAAATAACGAAGGTTTACATCAATTATCTCAACAAAATATCAAAATTCAAATTATTCCTGAAAAACTTCCATAAATTTAGCTGACGATAATCAAATACATGTAACCGGTTCCCTTAAGTTAAAAATTCGTGTAGAGTCTCTTGAACGTGATGTTTTATTTTGATTGTCCCTGCATTAGCGTATCCTTTTCTGCTAGGCGTTGATTTCTGTAAACTTTTAATCTGTCACTTTACTTTCAGGATTTTTCATGGCAAACCTCTATTAAAACGAACTCCTGTGCATCTACAGGAATATCTAACAAAATCTCTTACTGATTCCCAAGATGTAACTCTTAACGCTACAATCGACAAATTTCGCAAACTTAATACCTCTGAACTTGGTTGTGTTACAACGGCAACACACGTTATCTCTACAGGTGATGCCCTTCCCTTTAAGCAACGTCAATATCCCTTATCGCCTGCCTTACAAAAGCATTTACATGCGGAAATAGACAAAATGTTAGTATCTGGTGTTATCTCCTTCAAATTCACCGTGGACCTCTCCCGTATTGCTAGTTCGGAAAAAGAATGACGAATGGCGTGTCTGTTTTGATGGCAGGAAGCTAAATTCGGTTACTGTTCCAGACGCTTATCCTTTACCTAGAACTGATTCAATTTTGAGCAGGCTTCGTAATGCAAAATTTATCTCATCTATCGACCTTAGACAAGCTTTTTATCAGATACCTCTTGACTTATCTTCTCGTCAAAAAACTGCTTTTTGTGTCCCAGGCCGAGGTCTTTTCGAATATAATTTTTTGCCATTTGGTCTCTGTAACGCTCCACAAACTTTACAACGTACTATGGATCAAACGTTAGGTCCTATCTTACATCAAGAACGTGCCTTTGTATTTTTAGATGATATCTTAGTTATCTCAAGTTCTTTCGATGAACATATCGCCACATTAGATGAAGTTGCTGAACGTTTAAATGCAGCAGGTTTTAAGATAAACTGGGAAAAGTCTCAATTTTGTCGTTCATCCCTTACATTTCTTGGTTTTATTGTCGATGGGACAGGCTTACGAGCCGATCCTGCTAAAGTTGATGCCATTACTAAATTTAAAACACCAAAAACTGTTACCGAAATCAAACGCTTTGATAGGAATGATTAGCTATTATCGCATTTTTTACCTAACCTTTCAACTATATCTGCACCCATTACCGCTTTAATTAAAAATAAAAGAAATCCCAAACTATCGAGTGGAATTTAGAATCCCAACAAGCTTTCGAACAAATTAAAACACTAATCACTTCAGCACCTATCTTAATCTCTCCAAATTTCGATGATAAGTTTTATATACAAACCGATGCCTCACTTACCGGGTTAGGTGCAATGTTGTTCCAGGTAAACAATGGTTTAGAACATCCAATCGCTTATGCGAGCCGTGCCTTAACTTCTGCCGAACAAAAATACTCTGCTACCGAACGAGAACTATTGGGTGTTATCTTTGGCATCGAGAAATTTAGAGGATATGTCGAAGGTACACACTTTACCGTAATCACTGATTGTGCAGCACTCACTTGGCTTAATAACTTGAAACAACCCGCAGGTCGTTTGGCAAGATGGAACTTGCGTATATCTCAATTTACTTTCGATGTTAGGCATAGGCCTGGCAAATTAAATATCGTACCTGATGCGTTATCTCGAGATGTTTTTTCTCTTAACCTTCCAAATTTAATTCTGGATACCTGGTACCTCAATATGATAAAAAGTTTCCGATAATCCCGACAAATTTCCTACCTTCGAGTAACTAATAATAGACTGTATAAATTTGTATCCTCGTCCCCACATAAAATATCGAATATACCTGAATGGAAACTCGTTGTGCCCACTGCAAATCGCAGTGAGGTGCTCAAATTATGTCACGACGATCCCTTAGCTGCACACCTTGGTGTTACAAAAACTCTCGAAAATATCTGAATTGTATTACTGGCCCACACTTAAGCAATCTGTTTGTCGCTACATTAAAAGCTGCAAAATTTGTGGTTCCCATAAAAGTTCGCAAGATGCTCGCCCTGGTTTAATGGGTAACTTTAAGCGTGTATCTTATCCCTTTCAATTAATATCGCTTGACTTATTAGGACCTCTCCTCGATCGAAAAGAGGTAATCAATATCTTTTGGTTGTTACCGATTGGTTTTCTAAATTTGTTATGGTGCAACCCTTACGTAAAGCTACCTCCGCTGCAATAATTAAATTCCTAGAACAGAATGTCTTTCTTATCTTTGGTGTCCCCAGATTATTCTTTGTGACAATGGTGCACAATTTATCTCTAAAGATTTTCAGAATTTCGTTAAAAGTTACAAAGTACAAAAATTTGGTTTAACGCAAAATATCATCCCCAAGTAAACCCTACCGAGAGAGTAAATCGAGTGTTAATTACCGCTATCTCGTCTTATATTAATTCAGACCATACTACATGGGATGAACATATCTTTGAAATTGCTCAAGCTTTGCGTACATCTAAGCAAAGCAACCCAATTCACTCCGTCTTTTCTTGTTTTTGGAAGATATACCCCAATCGATGGGAGTTACTATGGTTTAGTGCCTGACGATACTAACGTAATTGAATTTGACGATAAAGTACGCTGGGACAAAGACCAACAGTCATTACCTTCTATCTTTAACGACGTTAGAAAAAATTTGTTAAAAGCTTACGAAAAGAGCAAGGACCATTATAACTTGCGTGCGAAATATTTCCTTTGCCTTAGGCGAACAAGTTTGGAAAAAGAACTATGTCTTATCGGATGCATCTAAGAAATTTTCTTCAAAATTGGCCCCTAAATTCATTCTGTGTAAAGTCACACGTGTTATTAGTCCTCTTATCTATGAACTTCAGGATACTGAAGGAAAACGCCAAGGCAGGTGGCATATTAAAGACCTTAAGCCATTCTCTGCTGACCCAAATGCTAATTAAGTTTTTCATGTCCCATTCTCCTCACCATCTACCTAATATTTTTTGTTCTCGTCATCAATTAGTATCTTTAATTACTTATTCCTTCTCTCATATAGTATATAATTTCTTACACGTTTAACTTTACTTACCTTAATTTAGCTATCTTTTTCTTTTCGTTGACTTTCCTCGACCATACCGTTACTCATATATCACTTCATCCTCTACACCCCCCAATATAGCTCTGTCGTTTCATTTAATTAACCCTTGAAATTTTCCTACTACATATTGTTCGGTCTTTAGTATTTCTCTTATATGGTTTAATTGAAAGGTAATTGTCGTAACTTTGGTTGAAATAACCCATTGAATTTTTATGACTGGTTTTGGCTGATGTTGAGTGAATGCTTTCTTCTTTGGGCTCACATAGGACACGCGCAGTCTATGCCATTGAAAGAAATAGTTCATATTCGCAGTTGCAAAGGCTAGGATTGTCTATTCCATGTGTTTTCTTCTGAATTACTGCAGTCGCCCACATTATACTACATCATTACACTATATCTTTATTTGTTTTTCTACTAAATCAACATAACGTATAAACATTTTTTTTCGTTGTTTTTTATTGAACGTTGTGGTGAGGTGCTATTGCTTCTTATTGTTATCTTATTAAATTCTCGGTTGTTTTAGCATATGGGGACAGTGTATCTGTATCTAACGGCTTTTAATTGGACATTTTGTGTGTTTAGGGTGCTACCGATTTAAAAACTACCTTAAAACAGTTTGTTTTGTGTGTTTGTATCTGTGAAGATACTTTTAAGTTGTCGTGTCTATCTTTGTCTGATTTTCTTATCGTAGTCGAAGCACTCGTTAGGAAAATTATCGTACTAGTTCTCTTAGGAGTCTAGTGAATTTTAAAATGTGTATATCTTATCTTGTCGGATTAATATCGCAGGTGGTCCTTCAGACTGCGCTGTGTTTTATAGGGACAATTCTCTACTTTCTCTCGGACGCTTGTCCAAAAACTATACTTTTCTTAACCCGCTATCTCCGCTATGCCTTATTCTTCTCTCGGTGGACCTGTTCTTGTCCCGGAACACCGTCTGCCTCATAAGAATGATGTTCCTCATTCCGAGCTACTGACCACACTTGTTGGTTGAGTAGCGCTTTGCTATCCACCTTTCCCTCTGTCGCTTTTGCTCAATGCGAGCCCTTCCTCTTCTTTCTTCTACCTAGAGGTGCCTCTTATGCACTTCAAAACCAACCTCCTTCTTTTTACCTTTCCTATCTCTACTACCTTTTCTTTTCTGTTAGTCACCGTGTGGTTGTGCGGGAGGTTTTCACAGACACCTGGACCATGTCTCTGCGAATCTTTCGTGGGGTCATGCGGTGCCGCTGTTAGTGCATAGGCTCTGGCAGTGAAGGTATGTATGAGTGTGTGAATGTGTGAGTGAATGTGTATATCTTTATACCGTATGGATATCGGGTGAATAGTTTCACCGATATCGATCAACACTGGGTGCAGGAATGCACCCAAAGGTCTTTGCCGGTCCCCCGTGCTGTTCTTACGAACGGACCTGCCTCACAGGTTTCTCTTTTGGAGGGCACGGGTCAATCCCATTTAAACGGCTCTACTGGAGCCACTCTTGTTGTTATCATTGTCTTGGGTAATAACTAGGCCAATATCTTTGTCTTCTTTATTATCTTCGATAATACCTTTAGGTTTAATATCGTTATCTTATTGATTACCTTTGGTAATAACCTTAGTTTAGTATCGTTATCTTACCAATTACTGTTAGTAATAATTTTGGTTTAATTTATCGTTATCTTACCGACTACCGTTAGGAATGACTTCTAGTTATGTCGCGTTATCTTACCGGTTATCTTGAGCAATAACTTCTGTTTAAATTCATGTTACCTACTATCTCTTATAATCACTTTAACTTAATATCGTGTTATCTTATCGAGTATCTCAAATAATAACTAAAGCTTAATACCGTTATCTTATTCATTACCTTTGAGGATAACAACTTAAGCTTAATATCTTTACCTTATCTATTATCTTTAACATCAATTTGAGATCTTATCTTATCTTTTATCGTCCTAACGTGTGGTATATATGACCAGACGTGGGAATTATCTTTCTGAAAATTAAGTGAAAAAGCTAACCCAATTTAGAAATGTAATTTGTCAGGTTAGCATATAAGGATTTAGTAGGCGGTACTTTTGGTAAATTTGTGGATTCACAACTGTGTCATGGACAAGTTAAATGTGCATCGGAGGAAACCAAAGTACCAGAAACAAAATTTGCTAGAGTGCAAGTGACGCCTCATGAACTTTTTAAATTTGGGCACTTCTTGCCAAAAAAGAAGAATAGTTTGATGCGACACTCATGTGTGTTTGCATATAAGAACTATATGTTAGCTTTAGTTAGATAAGTTTAGATAGGTTTAGATAGGTTAGGCGACTTGTCGCACCCGTGTTAGTTTAAGCAGTGTTTCATGCTCCCCGACAAATTTGTGCTGTCGGTAAGTAGTGTAGTCAAAGACTATCGGGCTACCTATTCCGTTTCCTGGTACTTCGGTAGACGTGTTATCGGTCGAAAAACCAGGTGGCGCCTTATATAAACATTTTGTAGGTTTTAAGTTAGGGTTTATGTAGGGTAGTAAGGACTTAGATTTTAAGCTGTTACTGTGCTAACAGACTTTTTCTTTTTAAGTTTTTCTTTTGTGGCTTTGTCGCGATTGTTACGTGCAAACTGAATTTGCACTTAAACATTGTTTTAGTTCAGTTTTTAATGTACGGAAGTTTTCCCGCCATAATTTTAAATACGCAAGACGCGCGAACATTTTTAAATGAACTGGGCGGGGCTTCCGGCACGTCACAATAG
The DNA here is from genome assembly GCA_036346225.1 of Platerodrilus igneus. Taxonomy (NCBI): domain Eukaryota; kingdom Metazoa; phylum Arthropoda; class Insecta; order Coleoptera; family Lycidae; genus Platerodrilus; species Platerodrilus igneus. The sequence goes on from JARFIW010000782.1 coordinate 2,554,000, forward strand.
TGCAATTGAAGTGTGAATTATCCCTATAGGGGTATAGCAATGCTACAAAGAGTAGGAGTTCCGCGGTTCTCGCGCGGAAACGTGGCTTTTTACGCCAAACTTTGAAGTGAACAGTCGTGCCGGGTGTCGTGTTATCTTATTATGTAGATTTCCTTATCTTGAGTATCTTTCCTTAATTCCCTATTCCCGTATTCCACTGCATATAGGAACGAAGATGACCCTGGACCATGACCCCGAGATAATTTGGATGTCCAACTCTACCAGCAGCGATGCCGAGGTTACCGTGGCGTGATTTCCTGCCGGTTAGCGGATCCTTCACGTGAGTAGATTATCTAATTTTTATTGTTTAAATTTTATGTACCTTCTCTTAATTATGGCGCAATATAAATTATCAGTGACGTCATGTGTATCTTATGAACTTTGGTAATTGTATTACCGGCTTTGAAGAGCCATCTATCGCCATTTCAATGTACCAGAATCTAAGTGTAACATTTTGTTAACTGCATTACCGACCAGGTAAAACTGTAAACGAAGTGTAGCAAGTATTCAATATAATATCGAGACTCAATGGTAAAATTTCTACAAAGTAAAGTTAAATCATCATACTCCTTTTTATTGATTGGCAATTCGGTGTTGTAAGCTTTCAGTACTTCTTTAACTGTTTTAACCTGGAATGGGACCTCAAATGGTATTTCGTCTTCCTGGTAGGAATTTTTGATTCTAATATTAGGTTGACCTTTTTCAAATAGCATTTCTGATGCATCACGAATTTTTAAATCATTACCATGAGTATGCTTTAATTTTTTGGTAGGAATTACACATTTGCAATCTAAAAATGAAGAATACGGAGTGAGAACAACGTCATAAGGTATTGATTTGGTTAGGGCGTTGCGTATTATGGTTGGCCATTCAGATGGAGCTTGTATGAACATATTTTTAATTTTCCTCTCTATAGTTGCATGCATACTATCAACTGGCATGTACGTGCGACCCGGCACCAAATATGTTACAGTAATTTTATTAATAACTCGTGATACACTTAAAAAATAGGAGAGCATATGCTTGTTTTTGTTCTGTCTAGACCAGTTATCGCAAAAGAAATTCACACCTTCAACTTAGCTTTTATGATCTGATTGTGTTAAGTAAGTAAACAAATGGGAAGAAATTTCATTTGCCTCTTGTTTACCGTCCTCTCCTCAAAAATAACAAATTCCATTTGCAACTCCACTTTCGTAAACAGTAAAATTAAAGCAGGCATATTTTCTTGAAAAGCCCAATAATATACTTGGACCACGAGGCATTGTCAAAACTTTTTCAAGATAAAAATAGCAATAACCATGGAAGAATTGTTAGTTTTCTTTTTTTCAAAAAATAGTTTTGGCGTCATCTTTACGTTGCACGTGCAATAAGTAATTTTCTTCCTCGTCTGAAGTTTTTAAATTTGGCGGCAAATTTTTGAACCGTTCGCATTTAATACATTTATCTTTCTTGGGTACATGTATTCCTATGTTATATTCCCATATTATAATTCTCTTAAAACTGGATACGCTGATTTTATTGTTAGGATTATCTTTTGAGTTACAAATTTGTAAACGATCCTATGTTGGCAGGTAGATACAACTTTAACGTCGACCCTCTACAATAGTTGCAATTTCTTGATAAAGTCTGAAAGATTTTATCTTTGTAGGTTACTAATTTTATGCACAGGCTCGTGTTTACCTCTGTAGCATCTTTAATTGTTTCCCGCTTTCCTTTTAACGCGCTTCTAATGACCCTTTGCGAAATTGCTAAAGTAGCAATAAAGAACTGTTGGCACACTTTTACTTGGCTATTCTGGTTCTTCATATAATGTTCATAGGTTAAAGATCTCGATTGACTATTTAGTGTTCATTTTCGTTTAACGGGATTGACTTTTATATAACCATTTATGTATGCTTTCTGAGAATTTGTGTCACCCATATTATAAAAGACTACAAATTTCTAACCTTTTTTTTGGTCAGTAAACGAGTTATAGGCAAATCACTTTAAGAAGAACCCAATGTCATCATGCTCACAAAGCAAAAATTGGTTAGGAACAGTTCATTAATTGTAATTAGGGATGGCAGTATTCAGGTTTTAGTGGCGTAGAGTTTTATGATCAACCAATCGGAAATTACCTTGTAAAAGTTTTAGATTTCATTACTATTTATTTTTACTTGATACACAGACGGACAGTTTTAAACTGCCATCTAACTAATATAAAATATCTTGTATATAACAATTAACATTAACAAAACAATAAGTTACTCAACAGATGTGTTTGCAGAACACTAGAATGAGATAGAAACCACTTAAGTAGGCCATGGTATTCAATCATTTGCTTTATCGGATTTTACAAAATAACCTTGCTATAGCAGTATTTTTTAGGGATATTGATGCACACAACTCATATGGCGATATTATATTAAAAATTTTAAATTATAATTTAATTGGTTGTTTATTTTTTTACTATTTAACGCCATATCTTCCGTTTATACTGTAATAACTCAACTACGCCACTGTTATTACATTTCTGCGCAATCTGGCATATGACGTTGGGTTCTTTTTAAAGTGATTTGCCTATACAACTATTTGTGCACCTTTTTCCATTGCAGGGGTTTGGAAGCGGAGTCCTTCCTGGTACTGACTTTCCTGTATAGTTTGTATATCTTAATCCATAAGCTCGTTTTGTTTTTCTCATTGTCTTTCTGGATGACTTTTTTTCTAGGTTTTCTTTTCCTTACTGTAGATGACAATGAAGACACCGATATGTTTCGCTGCCATGGGACAAACCAGAAAGGGAAAAGTTTTTGTCGTTATCAGATGATGATACGGGTTCAGTTTCATTCTCAGAACTACTGCTGTAAGGAACCAGTTTTTCTCCATATTGTTAGAAGTAGTCATTGAGTAGTTATCCTAACTGATTTGTTTTTCTCACAGTCGTTATCATACAGTTCAGGCAATATAGAAAGTGATTCCGGTAGTAAAACAACATTGTCTATAATTATGCCATCTTCTCTTCCACTAATGTCCTCTTAAAAGTCAATTACATCAGAAGTGGCCTCTGTTTCATAATTGCAGGAAGTCATTACGATTTTTTCTTCTTGTAGCTGCAATGGTCCATAATTTTCTAAATTCTCAGTGTTACACAAATTATCTATATCACGTTCAAGCAAAAGAATTCCATTTTCTAACGCATAGGATCATTTTCGTTTCCGCCGCCCTTTAACATTGCCAAAATTTTTTTACTACGGGTAGCCATTTGAAATAATGTTTTGCGTAAGTGCCAACCGTGAACAAAATTTATAAATCACTTTAAACAGTTGGTAATTATTCTTAATTGAAAATATGCTTTCGAAAATAATCCATATGCTGATAGAGATCAAATATAAACGACAATATCCCCAACAACCCATAAAAAGTACACACAATTGTTTTAAAGTTTCTACTAAGTTAACTGTAACTTCCTTGCACTTAAGCAGCAGACTATTATTTTATGAGCCACGTAAACACCACAGTCCAAAAAGCCACATTTTCTCTATATTTAATAGATAAAGACCATTGCTAAGTGGTAATAGAATAACGATTAACTATTTCTGTCACACTGAACATAAAAACTACAATATTATTCTACTCATTCGCATCTGGAAAAAAATGCTGTATGCACGTGTCACTTACGACTACTACTGAACGACTAAAACTAATGTTCCAATGAATCGTGAATAACTCTGTAAAGGGGCATTTGTCATTTACGAACTTGAACCAACCGATTTATCGTAATTCGATTCATACTGTACTGTTAAGAACTGTAAATAGTTAATAGTTGGTTGTGTTATTGTAGCATTTATTATTATTAGAAGTTATTTAAAAATAAGGATCAAGGACTGTAGAAATCAAAATTTAAAAGGAAAAATTTAATTTAATTATTTTGACAAGTTTAAAAATATTGGAGTAGATAGAAATCTTGTGGAGTTACACGCGGTTACAAGTAATTGTTAAAGGCCACAATGTAAGTGTATTCCAGACTAGCTATTATCCTGTATTAAGAGAATATTTTTTAGGAAATTTATAACGCTATTATAAAATTGACAACCTACAACATTTTGTGTGAAGTTGAAAATAAAGCAGTTCATAAATTTAGTGTCTTAACAAAAGCTTGGAACCAGTAGTCGGACAGCCCACCATAGAGAGCCAATCCTACATATTGTGATAAAGTTGCGACTTTGTACATCAACCGCAACGGCACCGCAACATGTACGTTAAAATCACAATTTTTGGTGTTTTGGTACTCAGTCTTTTTGTCAGATCGACATCGATTTGATAGAGCATTTTTTTCTTTTTAAAATAATTTTTTTTTTTTAAATTTATTTAATAACAATTTTCACGAAAACATCAGTTAAAGTATTTAATAAATGTTAGGTACACCTAAGATAGGCAAAATTATCTACAATAAAGTTGTTGGTCAAAATCTTATCGTTAAAAACAAATTAATAACTAAGTAAATTAAATTGTGTTCAAATTGTTCCTCCATTTGTAATTTGACAATGACCCAAGGAATGCCGTAGTAATCATATGGAATCAAAAGCGTCCTCGAGATCGGCGAATTCATCGGCCCGAAAACAGCGTCAGATACTAGAACTAGAAATTTTAGAAGAAGGGTGGAAATTACGAGAGGAGCGAAACCGGCAAGCTGAACTAGAAGAACGAGCTGCAAGAGAAAGACGCCTGGATCAAGAAATAGAAGAACAAGCTGCAAGAGAAAGAAGACGCCTGCATCAAGAAAAAGAAGACGAACTATATCTACGAGCAAAGCTCGATATTATCACAGGCAGTGCCAAATCATCGCTATGCTCCGCGACCGCTGAAACAGTTACATCGAAAGAAAATCGGGTAATGCAATGGGTTCAGGAGCAAGCCAATGTCAATGAGGAGGTTAGCAGAGAAAGAAAGGAACGAAATTTAGTAAACAACATTGATTTGACGTACCAATTGAACGTAGATTCGAAAGCAACTAACTACGTTCAACCAATGGACGATAAATCTAATAATAGTTACAGCTGTGCTAAATCGGTTGTACACGTGGAAAGTGGAGCTAAAACGCCATGGTTTAAAGAAAATAAGCCTCGCGATTATTTCAGTAGCGCAAACCTTCAAAGGCTACAGCTAGATAGTAAACAGAAAACGGGGCCCACGAAGGCTCAGCTATCGATGCGCCAAGCTCTCGCAAAATTTGAATCATTGCCCATCTTTTCTGGTGAAGCACATGAGTGGCCATCGTTTATATCCCAATATGTAAGAACTACTCGACAGTGCGGTTATACCGATGAAGACAACCTTATAAGACTTCAGCGGTGTCTAAAAGGTAAAGCGCTCAGTGCCGTTGGCGGTCAGCTAGCATATGCAGAAACCGTTCCACATGTAATGAACACCTTGAATACATTATTTGGCAGACCAGAGATACTACTGACATCAATGATGCAAAAAATAAAATCCGGACCACCAATTAATCCAGAACGTCTAGATACGTTGATACAGTTTTTACTATCAGTTCAACACTTATGTGCCACTATAAGAGCGGCGGATGTAGTAGCTCATCTGAACAATCCCATGCTGTTAAATGAACTAGTTAACAAAGTACCAGTCAGCTACCAAATAGAATGGGCTAAATATAAATCAGCACTAACGCATAACTGTCCCAACCTAGCAGACTTTAATGAGTGGTTACGCAGTCTAGCTGATACAGTCAGCACCCTAATCCCTCAGGTGAATAACGTCAGACTGGAGCCGGAAGAAAGACATTCTAAACGCTTTCAATCACGGCGCGAGTACGTTCATCACGCTACAAATCACCGAAATAAATCTGATGCTAGTAAAAAAATTGCAGCAGATGCTATGGAAGATGGAAAACATTGTGTTGTGTGTGATGCAGCGGAACATCAGAGCATATAATGCGCAAGCTTTAAATTACTAACGGTTCAACAGCGCTGGGAACAATTGCGAAAGAACAAACTGTGTAAAAAGTGCCTTCGCAGGCACAATCCTATGTACTGTAGATCGTATAAAGAATGTGGCATAAACGGATGCAAGTTTAAACATCACTACTTGCTACATGATCAGGCAACGCATACCGCCGAAGAACAATCGAAAGTCGTTTCGGATACAGCCAATATTGTCAGTATACACCGCCCTCAAAATGCCAAGTTACTGTTCCGTGTGGTACCAGTGATTTTATATGGAAAGTCAGTGAGCGTGCATACTTACGCGTTTTTTGACGAAGGGTCATCTATCACATTAATGGAAAACAGTTGGCGGATCAACTGCAATTAACTGGTGGACCTACCGAAAAGCTGTGTTTGACATGTACAAGTGGAGTAACACGTGAAGAACCCAATAGTCGAACGGCAACAGTAGCAATTTAGGCAAATACAGTGTAGCCAAAAGGTATAAGATTCGTAGTGTAAGAACAATTAAATCATTGAATCTTCCCACACAATCGTTAATCATCGGAAATATGCAGAGTGCATACCCTCATCTAAAAGGTTTGCCCATCGCCTATTATGAAAATGCAGTCCCTCGAATACTAATCGGAGTTCAACATGCAAATTTAGGTGTATCAATTCGTACTATAGAAGGCGATTGGGGGGAGCCAATTGCGACATTAACCAAATTAGGATGGACGTTGCACGGTCCCGTAAAGAAGGAACAACCGGTCGGAAATGGTTCTCCAAATGGGTTGTATCCGCACCTTCATATCCACGATAATTCCACTGACGATATCGACTTACATAACGCAATAAAAGACTTCTTCTCCACCGAAAACATTGGTATGAAAAAACCGGACGCAATGTTAGAATCAGCAGATGATACGCGAGCCCGTCGACTACTAATCGAAACGACACGCAAAATGGGTGACCAATATACAACGGGATTGTTATGGCGATATGACAACGTTAAATTTCCTGACAGTTTTAGCATGGCCCAACATCGATTACTTTGTTTGGAAAGAAAGATGGAGAAAAATCCCAATCTAAAAACAATTATTTCAAGACAAATTGACGAATACGTTATCAAAGGTTATGCTCGAAAACTAACACCACATGAAGTTCATAGGGAAAACCTGAAGAAGTGGTACTTACCTATATTTACTGTTGCGAACCCTAACAAACCTGAGAAAGTCAGACTCGTGTGGGATGCTGCTGCCACAGTGCAGGGTGTGTCATTGAACTCGATGCTGCTACCAGGACCCGACTTTCTTACATCGTTATTTGAAGTTTTGCTCCGGTTTAGAGAGCAACGATTCGCAATAGCAGGCGACATAAAAGAAATGTACCACCAAATTAAGATTAACGAAGACGATCAGGATTCACAAAGATTTTTATGGCGTGATGGAGATGCGAACAGAGAACCGGATGTCTACGTAATGTGCGTTATGACTTTTGGGGCAACATGTTCTCCGTGTGCGGCCCATTTTGTAAAAAACAGCAATGCGAAACTGTTTGATAAAGAGCATCCTCGAGCAGTCGCAGCAATCATTAACAATCATTATGTTGACGACTGGCTTGACAGTTTTGGTAGTACTGCGGAGGCCATCGACGTTGCAAGAGCAGTGATAAAAGTACATGCTTCTGCAGGTTTTAAAATCCGGAATTTTGTCTCTAATTCTGAACATATTTTAGAAGCTCTGGGCGAAGCGAGCGGTGGTGTACCGAAAAACATAAGTTTCAACACTGCTACAGATGGTGCGAAACTATTGGGAATGTGGTGGTCAGAATCCACAGATATGTTTTTTTATGTCATAAACTACAAGCGTATGAACATGGAAATCTTGGATGGCACTAGACGACCAACCAAACGTGAAGTTTTGCGAGTCCTAATGATGATATTCGATCCTCTTGGATTGATTGCCTTCTTCTTGGTATATATAAAAATGTTGCTGCAGGATATTTGGAAATCATCTATTGGCTGGGATGATCGTATAACAGAAAGACAGTATACTAAATGGATGAAGTGGATAAAGGTTTTGCCAAAGTTAAAGGACGTTAGAATTCCAAGATGGTATGCACTAAGTGATTATCATTCAGTTCAACTGCACGTATTTGTGGACGCAAGCAAAAATGCATTTGCTGCACTAGCATACTTTAGATTCGAAGGTGAAAACGGGGTTACAATCGCTTTGGTCAGTGCGAAAACAAAAGTTGCGCCTCTTAAACAATTGTCAGTACCACGTCTCGAATTGCAAGCAGCTGTTTTAGGAGCACGTCTTGCATGCACAATTTGCAAAAGTCATAACATCGTTCCAAAAAGTAAGACCTTTTGGTCAGATTCACAAGATGTCTTGTCATGGTTGCGATCACAGCATCGAAAATATCGTCAGTTTGTAGCGTTAAGGGTAGGCGAAATACTTGAGACAACGGAGGTAAAAGATTGGCGGTGGGTTCCCACAAAGCATAACGTCGCTGATGAAGGTACTAAATGGAAAGAGCAGCCGTATATATCTTCCACTAGCCGTTGGTTTCAAGGCCCCGAATTCCTAGCAAAGCCAGAATCCGACTGGCCACACAAGGAACTCAACATTACAGACACTGACAGAGAAGTAGTGCATCAACTGATCCATGTACTAGACATTTCATCGCAAATCACGCCAAACTTTAAGAACTTTTCTAAATGGCAAAGATTGGTAAGGACGCAAGCTTGGGTACTAAGATTTTTTAAAATTGTGAAAAGGACGCGTTTGAAGGACGAGAAGGGTGAATTAACTACTCAGGAGATAGAGGAAGCTGAAAAGGAAATATATCGAATGATACAAGCTGAAGCTTTTGGTGATGAGATCTGGCAAATAAAGCGAAACCCAAACATGTCGATCCACAAAACAAGCCGGCTATACAAACTGTCCCCATGTCTTGATGGGTCGTCAGTCCTAAGGATGAAGGGTAGAACTACGTTGGCAGATATATCGTACGAGGCAAAAAATCCTATATTCTTGCCACGGGACCACCCTATTACCGACCTAATTATTAGATATTACCACGAAAAGCATCACCATCATAATAGGGAGACGACGGTGAATGAAATACGGCAAAAATATGTTATACCTCAGCTACGAACTAAAGCTAAAAAAATCTGTACTAACTGCCAGTTTTGTAAAAATTATCGAACTATACCAAAGGTACCAGAAATGGCAGATCACCCTAAAGCGAGGCTCGCAGCCTTTACACGACCATTCTCCTACGTCGGAGACGACTACTTTGGGCCAATGGAAATTGTTAATGGACGAAAAGTTGAAAGGCGATGGGGAGTACTCTTCACTGTAAGAGCAGTACACATTGAAGTAGCTCACTCGCTGAGTAAATCATCCTGTATAATGGCTATTCGAAATTTTGAACTACAGCGCGGAATGCCAATAGAAATAAGGACAGATAACGGAACGAATTTTCGCGGCGTACATAATGAACTAAAAAGACAACTAAAGAACATACATCCGGACGACTATAAGAGGGCATTTCAAAATATTAATTGGAAATTCAATCCACCGTCGGCACCCCACATGGGTGGTTGCTGGGAACGTCTCGTACGATCTGTAAAGAAATGCGTGATGTTGACGATGCCAAGCAGACGACCAGATGACGAGACCTTAAGAAACTTTCTAAAAGAAGCGGAACACATCGTTAATTCTAGGCCTCTAACGTACATTCCTACAGACCCAGAAAATGAAGAAGCGTTAACGCCGAACCACTTTTTACTTGGGTCTTCGAGTGGTGTTAAGCCGACTGGCGAATATACCGACGACGTTCTAATACTGCGTAGAAACTGGGAAATCTCTCAAAGACTAGCAGATCATTTTTGGAAGCGTTGGGTGGTCGAGTACATGCCGGATCTGACTCGTAGAACGAAATGGTTTGAGAAAGTGAAACCTATTGAGGTCGGCGATGTGGTGATTATAATGGATGAAGACAAGCGAAATTCGTGGAAAAGAGGCATTAAATTGGAAACAGTGCGTGGCGGAAATAGTGACCAAATACGACAAGTTATTATACGAACGTCCGACGGAATTTTTCGAAGACCGGCAGCAAAAGTTGCTGTGTTGGAAGTTAGTAAGCAGAACCTCGGTGCCGGTTCAACTTACCAGGGGGGAGTATGTTAAGAACTGTAAATAGTTAATAGTTGGTTGTGTTATTGTAGCATTTATTATTATTAGAAGTTATTTAAAATAAGGATCAAGGACTGTAGAAATCAAAATTTAAAAGGAAAAATTTAATTTAATTATTTTGACAAGTTTAAAAATATTGGAGTAGATAGAAATCTTGTGGAGTTACACGCGGTTACATGTAATTGTTAAAGGCCACAATGTAAGTGTATTCCAGACTAGCTATTATCCTGTATTAAGAGAATATTTTAGGAAATTTATAACGCTATTATAAAATTGACAACCTACAACATTTTGTGTGAAGTTGAAAATAAAGCAGTTCATAAATTTAGTGTCTTAACAAAAGCTTGGAACCAGTAGTCGGACAGCCCACCATAGAGAGCCAATCCTACATATTGTGATAAAGTTGCGACTTTGTACATCAACCGCAACGGCACCGCAACATGTACGTTAAAATCACAATTTTTGGTGTTTTGGTACTCAGTCTTTTTGTCAGATCGACATCGATTTGATAGAGCATTTTTTTCTTTTTAAAATAATTTTTTTTTTTTAAATTTATTTAATAACAATTTTCACGAAAACATCAGTTAAAGTATTTAATAAATGTTAGGTACACCTAAGATAGGCAAAATTATCTACAATAAAGTTGTTGGTCAAAATCTTATCGTTAAAAACAAATTAATAACTAAGTAAATTAAATTGTGTTCAAATTGTTCCTCCATTTGTAATTTGACAATGACCCAATCGACTTACAAAACTCCAAAGAAAATTCTCTAAAAATTCATCGGAAATTTCTAGTATCGTTCCGATAATTCGTATTTTTAAATGCTCGATGTCATGGAGATTATCTTTGTAAACTTTATTTTTATGTATCATCAAAGAAAAAAATCTAAAGAACTTAAATCAGACGAATGGTCTGGCCGCTCGATGTTTCCTCGTCTTACAAACCATCTATTTGAAAAACGTTATGTGGATATTGACGAACATTTAAACCATAATGTGGTGGGGCGTTATCTTGCTGGAACCAGATACTGTTACTGGGAAGACGTTCATTGTTTTCATGTGGATAGAGAATAGCACAAGCGGGTATAATTTGATTTTGCAATAACTACAAATACAGAGCTGAATTTAAATTACTATTGATGAAATAGGTATCGATGGTATGATCCCATAGAATGCCAACAAAACTACCTTGTTGGTATAATTGCATATGGTGCTCCAAAACCAAAAAAGATTTTCGGATGACCAGTATCTACAGTTATGTCTGTTTACTTCTTCGATAAGGCAAAAAGTAGGTTCGTCAGAAAAGAATATTATTGACGAAATTTTAATTATTATTCAATATATTTGTCATTTCTTCACAAAATTGTACTCTCCTGTCAAAATAATCTTCTATCAACTCGCGTAAAAGTTGTACCTAATAAGGTTTATACTTTTTACTTCTTAAAATTGAAATGACTGATGATTGAAATATTGAGATTGGCCGCTAATTGGTTGGTTGATAAACAGGAATCTTCAGATCCAGCCAATAAAACGTCTTTTTTTATCATTGGTATTCATTGTTATAGGTCTACCACTCCATCGCAAATCTTTAACGCTACCCACCTGTTCAAAGCGTTTTAAAGTTTTATCTGCAACCCAGTTAGAAATTGGAATTTACTTTGATATGTATTATTAAATAAATTGCAAGGGTCCTTGTAAACTTCTACGTCTATCTTGATAACCTAGCATCTTAATATTTCAAATCTTTCACGTTCACTTAAATTCGCCATTGCAAATATTAACAGAAATAAATTGCATAAGTGTATTTGACATAAACAATAACCACTGCGAAAGTTACCCAACTCGAGTTCTTTTTCGCTTTGCTTTTCTTTATCAAAAATGTATTTACTAGTTAATAAGTACATTGTAGTGTTTGAACAGGCATTTTAAAAATTCTAATTACCAGGATGATACAAAAAATTCTCTGAATTTTTAAAGAATTTTCTTCGGAGTTTTGTAAATCGATTAGGTCATTAATTTATTTAGTTATTAATTTGTTTTTAATGGTAAGATTGCGAACGATAATTTGACTGCAAATAATTTAATCATCTTAGATGTACCTAACATTGATCAAATACTTGAATCGGTTTTCTCGTAAAAATGTTATTAAATAAATTTAAAAAAAAAACACATTGTAAAGTGAAAAAACGCTCCATCGAATGGGAGAGTAAAATTAACAAGTTTTCATTTAAAAAAATTATGCGGATAGGTCCCAACATCCCATAGGTCCATAGGTCCCAACATCTAAATTTACTCTTGTGCACCGCGAGTCACCGGTGAGTCATTGTTTGTTTTGCACATTCTTCGGTTTTTATAGCTTTGACGAGTTAAAACTTGTCGAACATGTTTATATACGCAGTTATATTTGTGCACTGGCATAAGATAGATGTGCGTAATCCTGTGTTGTATTTGTAAAAATTATTATTATATATAATTATAAAAAAAATTATTAAAATGACAAAACGGGGGCTTACTGAGAGTGAACTTGAACGCGAAATTGAACATTTGTTTGATTCAGATGAAGAAAGTGCGACTGGTTTTTCTGAAGATTCAGTTGGTGACAAGGATTATACAATAGGGTATACATCACCATCATCGGATTCTGCAGAAAGCATTGAAGCGTCTGCAAATTCATCAAACATATCGGATTCAGAAAACGAACTTCCTGTGCCTTCATATGTTTTGTCATTGTGGGATCCTGTTACTGGTAGTAGAAAAACGTTTACAAAAACTCCTCAAAATCTCAAGGTGGATGACGATGTCGCAAAAAAACTTACTGGGAAAGACCCAATTGATTTCTACAATTACTTCATAGATGACGAAGTAATTGCCTTATTTGGAACAGAGACGAATAGGTTCGCTTTACAAAATATAAAACCAAAGTCAAAGATAAAACCATGGTCAGATACTGACCCTGTGGAAATGAGAAAATTCATTGGAATGATACTATGGATGGGTCTTCTTCCGCTTCCAAAAATTCGAGATTACTGGTCCACAAATACATTATATGGAAATAACATATCCAAAATTATGACTAGGAATAGATTCGAACAATTCTCGAATAACCTTCATTTTTGCGATAATATGCAAAGGGATGAAAACGACCGATTATACAAAATATCCGCTATACTTAATATGATTAATAAAAAATTTCAACAGGCCGCCGTTCCAGGAGAAGATGTTTGTATTGATGAGAGCAACGTACCCTTCCGTGGGTGGATATATTTCAGACAATATATTCCAAACAAACGTCATAGATATGGAATAAAATTATTTAAGCTTTGTACTACTGGAGGATACACCTGGGAATACAAAGTATACACAGGAAAAGAAAAAGCAGATGGTGCTTCTGTTGGAGAAAAAGTGGTGATGGAATTAATGGATAGTCTACTAGATTCAGGAAGAAGTCTCTACACAGATAATTGGTACACTAGCGTACCATTAGCAAATGCGCTGATAAACAGAGACACGCATTTGGTTGGAACTTTACGTTCTAATAGAAAAGATATTCCTAAAGAAGTGATACAAAAAAAGCTAAAAAAGGGAGAAATAATATCCCGACAAAATGAAGATAAAACTGTAGTATTAAAATGGAAAGACAAAAGAGATGTTTCTGATGTTAAGTACAAAGCACGATGACTCTATGATAAACTTAAATATTAAGGGCAAAGAAATCCGTAAACCAGCCATCGTGATAGATTACACCAAAGGAAAGGCATTTATAGATTTGTCAGATCAAATGGCTGCGTATACACCATATTTACGAAGAACTATAAAATGATATAAACGACTAGTATTCCACATTATTACTGCTACAACTGTAGTGAATGCTCATTATTTGTATAAAAAGGTTTGTGGTAAAAAGATGCAACTTACCAAATTCAAACAACTTCTTGTCCCTGCAATGACAATTACAGACTCATCACCGACAATTCCAACTCCCTCAATGTCTACTGTACACATCTTGAAAGAAGTTGAAGAGCAGAAAAGGCAAACAAGAAAACGATGCCGTCTTTGCTACAAGCAAATGTCAATTTCAAAAGGATCTGCATATGCTTGCAAGAATGCCAAAAAAGTTAATACAATTTGCGAAAAATACAAAATACCAATTTGTATCGACTGTTTTCAAAAAAAATCATAAAAATGTTGCATAAAAGATATTTAGTAAGTTGTATCACAAATATTGAATAAAATATGTATTAAAAGTTGTGTTTTTTATTTTTATTTTACTTTGAAAATCTTATAAACACATCCATTTTGTTTGAATTTAAAAAAATCGTTTTAAAATGAGGCTATGTCAAATTAACTAATTCCGCTATATACAGTATCTCTTCGAGGGACCAGCGAATCGACTGCTGTACATAAATTGTATTGAAAACATACACACCGGTGCACAAGCGGTTCCCAAGTAAAACATGTCGTGTGCCTACCCGTGAGCACGCGGGTCGGTAATGTTGTTGAAGGGTGACCCGCCGGTGGGCATGCGGTCTTTAACGTTTTAAAATTATGATCTATTTTAGGACTAGCTGTCTAACCTAGTATTGAACTTGCCAATTCTGTTATTGGTCACCTATTAAACGTCACTTTTCTTTGAATGCATCATCATATTGTTGTATGAAAGAACAAGACGTTTTGTTCTATTCTCTAAGGAACTTCTAAGCAACTGACCTACACGAAAACGATTTCCAATGTTTTGTAATTACTGTCACAATAAGTAATACACGAATCTATCCCTAGTAGAGAAATTGGGAAATACCAGTTTAGTAGAGTTTCGCTAATGCATTGGCTGAGATATTCTAAACGATTTTATACATAATGTTTAAAGATGTTTTTCAAAATAGTTAGGAAGTTGTGATCAATGTATTTAATTGCAGTATTATTAGTTAATAAAGTGTACGCTTGAAATTAATTTAATATTCATTTTTAAAAATTCTTAAATAGTTTAGAATAATATTCCATGCTATTTTGAAACATTGGAGTTATATTGAAGCATGTTTATTTTCCAGAACTCTTTTATTTGAATACTTTTGACTTAGAATTATTTTTAGTCCCATAAATTTTCGTTTTGGTAAGATATTTAATCCTATAATTATAAAGTAACCGGTATATTTTGTTCCTCATAAACAAAGTTTCACTTTCAAAAAACTTCCAAGTATGATTAGTTTTGTGTTCAAGTTCAACTAAGGTTAAGCTAGAAATCGTGTTTTCGATACAAGGTCATGTTTGATGTGGTTGGTTTCAATACACGACACCGAGCTGCAACGTTCAAAACTGGTCAGTCGCTTCTTATCTGTCTTAGAACGAGGATATCTTTCCCTTCTTTTAGGGCAGGTGATTGGAGAATCGCAGAGTTTGCGACCTTTATTTATGAAAAACAATCGTTTGCAAATGCGCACCATTCACTTGTTCACACTCATTTAACCTGGAGCTATAATTTTCTATCACTCGCTGGAGCATCGCTCTTGGAATAGAGTTGATTTCTACAGTGATTCTTTCCTTCAAAACATTCAGGTAGGGTGGCAATGGATTGTAAACTTTACTTTTTAGGTAGCCCCATAGGAAGAAATCAGCAGGCGTTAAATCAAGGTTCCTCGGTGGCCAGTTCATGTCTCCTCGGCGATTTATCACTCTTCCAGGGAATAAATCGTGAAGAGGAGCTAATAAGTCATTTGTAACATGAGTAGTGGCTCCATCTTGCTGGAAAAAGGTGTTGTGGTTGTAGCCGTTCTGGTTTTGCACTTCTGTAACCAAAAAACTCCGAATCATATGGCAATATCGATGAGAATTAACGGTTCCTTGACTTGATATGGCAGCCCAAACAACAAGTTTTGGCAAGTGCAAGGGCTTCTGATGCAATTCTAACAAATTCTCGGGAGCCCAGTATCTGCAATTTTGTTTATTCACATGACCGTTGATGTGAAAATTCGATTCGTTGGAGAACCAGATGTTATTGAAACTCCTAAAACGATTTTTCCTTGTCCTGCAGAATTCGACTCGTTTATCAGGATTATCAGGCTTCATTTCGAACAATTACAATATTATATGGGTGAAAATGTAAATCTTTCGAAATAATGCGATGAACCGTAGATTTGTTCAAATTAAGAGAAGCTGCGCGCAATCTCAACGACTTTCGTGGGTCGTCCATAACAGACTGACGAACGCGGTCGACGTTCAAGGTTGTTCTTGATGTCCTTTTGCACCCAGACGATTTGTCCGGCATTGTATTCCCAGTCTCTTCAAACTTGCACACCCAATGCTTAATTAAATTGGCACATGTCTTAAGCTTGTTAAATTAAAATGTGTCCCGTAGAGACGACGAACAATAGTGTAGGAATCGTTATTTTTATAAAACGCTCGCACGCAAAACGTGCGCTGTGGTCCCGTGAAACGATTCATGGCTACTAAACTTAACAAGCCGGCCAAGCATTTGAGTCCACTCCCCTCCCTTTGCTACCTGCGGTTGGCGCGTATTGGTCAATTCAAAAACGAAAAACATTCTGAGACACCCTTTAGAAAGACCTGGCGTGATGTTAATCAATGCCCAGTTATACGAAGTTATTTTAAGTTATATCCAATTAGATCAAATTAATTTAAACTATGAACTTTCATAATCTTTACGGCTAATAATGTAATAAATTTTTACAACTGGAATGCAACTGTAAATGATGCTAGTCGTAAGAAAATTTCTATGATGGCATTTATGCGAAGCCGTAACTTGGTGGTGATTTGGATAAAAAAAATTCCTACCTCAAATCTTTTGAAGTGGTCATCAATGTCATTGGTTAGCACACCGGTCTGAACACTCGTTCTACCTTCTTCGTTAAAATCCGAGATTGATGCTAAGAGGCTTTAATGGGATATGGCTGTTATTTTGGTTCGTAAGTACTTCAAAGTCTGTTACATTTTGTGACGTAGCAAAACAGATGGTGAGTCTAGATAAGAAAAATCTCCCTTGCTGTCCAAGTCCAACGATTTTACTTCTGAAGTTTGTTAGAGTATAAAAATTTCATTTTTAAATAAGAGTAGCTAATCAGAGATTCAACGTGATAGACTGGAGGGTTGAATAAATTCTCAGTAGAAATTAAATAAATATTTAATTTGATTAATCATTGCTTATGTCAATTTTATGTTTCATAATAATATAAAATCAAATTCTGGTGTAAATCGAAGATATTAGATCTGCTCTCTACGATATAATTTAAAAATGTAAATAAAATTTTTAAAGGCCCAAAATTTAACTAGGGGCGACTACAAAATTTAAAGATCACTTAAAATTGTACTGATAATATTTCAATTATAATAAATGTAAATAGTTTTGTATTAACACTTATTAATGGTGTCCTAAACGACACGAGTTATTCATGAGTGAGAAATTATCAATCATAAAATTTTATCTAAAAGGTATTGAACCTAGCATGAAAATATGAATTCAATTTTAATCGTATTTACAGATCAAGTAGGTGTATAAAATTTAGGTCCGTACAGCTGCGGATAGTGGTATATCTTTCATATTTTTGTTGAGTTATCTAGGGACACAAAATAATGGTCCCCTGTGATTTAAATATATATAACTTACTTGCAGGTACAAGGTTAAGCGTGTAACAACAGAGCCTTTGTACTCAGAAGCATTGGTACACTAAGTGGTTTCTACTTATTCCAATTAGTGCTTTCTCATTAGAAATAAAAATTAACAAAGTAGTGGCGCCTTGATATTATCCGTTAATCCCTCCCCAAATAGTCTCTTGAAACAACCTCCGAAGTTAGAGTGAATATAGAGGTGAGTTGTATTTTCTTTGACAAACACTCCAGGTTCAGTGTTTCGACTTGAAATTTTTAGTTCATCTTAATTTAAAATTATTATAATTATAGTCGAACAGTAATGGTAATGCTCAAACGTTATAACGTTATAATTGTAAATGTTGTGAACAAAATAATTTCATTTACAGGCAAGGTTTCATAGTCTTATTTATATAGGTTACATATAAATCGCTAGTATTGTGCACTCCAAAACGGTAGTTTATCAAATACAAAAATATATCGCTAGACTTTTGATAATTTAAAATCAGAAACCCATATTCAAAGTGGTAATTACATATTTTATGTTACAATTATGTTAACACTTCAATAAAATGTGTTCAAAAATGGTTGCAGTTAAAATTTTGTATTGTTTTGATTTCTATAAGCATATAATACTATTATAAAATAGCATTTTAAAACATAAACAGAGGTGAAGTGGGGTAACAGTGTATTAAAAATATTAATGTTCACATATAGGTGTTATCAAAAAATTTAATTACAGAATTAAAATTGTTTTTTAATTATTTCAGTGCAATACATATACCTACTGCTTTTTGTTGTAGGAATAACAAATGGTAACATGTAATGTCGTGGATTTTACAGGCACTTTTTTTAAAATAAGGTTCATACTACACTCTGCAACAATATTTTTAGGATATATAAAAAATTTTTTTTTGAACCAATATAGAGATAAAAACAATAGAAAAAATACACCAAGTATATTTATTTGCAAATTTAGGCAGATTTTCAAATTCTTAATAAGTTCCTGAACCCATGTGAAAAACAAGCCATTTGTTATTTCCTATTTTGGTTATTTTCAACATTTTGTACCCACAAACATATAGAAAACACTTCAGGTGTTATGAAATCTGGTTTGTAATAAAGTTGTAAATAGCAATATAATCCATTTTGAATGGACCTGCACCTTGCCGAAGTTCTAGATTACTAGAACAGGTGAAATGGCTTGCGGTGTTCTAATGAGCTAAAGAGCCAAACTACAGGTCTAACCAAAGTAGTAAGGCCGTTAGTGAGGAACCAGACTAAGACAGGTTCCCGAAAGAGGGCAGTGGCTCTTTCAGTACTTACATTAGCAGAGACTATAGGGCAGTCTAAGACATGCTACCGCTATGTGGAAGGCAACAGGAACCCACCACATTACCTCCCAAGTACACAGCATACCTAAATTATAATAAAATGATGGCATTTTCTGGGGTAAAAGATTCCGCAGTTAAAATAGTCTCCCAGTCGGATCTCTGGGAGGGGACTACTTCGGAGGGTGCGATCGAAAAGGTAAAAATAAGAGTCGGGAACATTTTGCGAGTCGGAGGGTGGAATGTTAGAAGTATGAAGCAGCGAAGTTCGGTGGCCAGAGGCGGGGGATTTCTGGAGTGGAGACTTCAGGATAATTCATACAGGAGCAGAGGAAGGAAATTTGGGCGTGGGGATAGTTATGCGGAAAAAGATATGATACTGTGTAGAAAATTACTTACAAAAGAACGAAAGAGTACTCATGGTTAGATTAGAATCTAAACCGATAAACACAGTAATAATAGAAGTATACATGCCCACCTCTAACTACATTGACGAAGAGGTAGAAGCGATCTACAAAGATATCGAAGACATATTAAGATATGTAAAAGGACACGAAAATTTAGTAATTACAGGGGATTTTAATGCAGTGGTAGGTGAAGGTAGGGAATGAGCGGTAGTAGGTTTATTTGGTTTAGGCACGAGAAACTACGGGGGAAATAGACTGGTAGAATTTTGCGACAAGAACAATTTAATAATCATCACAAACACATTATTTCAACATCATGCTAGAAGACGATATACGTGTAAGATGCCAGGAGATCTAGGAAGATATCAAATAAATTACATTCTTGTTAGACAACGGTTTAGTAAAATTATGAAGGCTGCACTTAAATTTAAAAATTTGAAAAAAAGAAACGGAAAAAGGTACCTGGACTTAGAGAAACTAAAAGATAAAAATACTCAAGGAGGATTCGAAAAAAGGTCAAATGCGTTGCTCAAAGATATCGGGAAAATGTCTGATACTAAGGAAGTAGAAACAGAATGGAATAACATTAAATCCAGCCTAAACATGGCGGCCAGATATATTATGGGGTATACACAAAAAGAAAATAAGAAACCATGGATAACAAAGGATATCCTGAATTTAATAGAAGAAAGACGAAAATACAAAAATAAACCAGACGAAACAGGCAAACAGAGATACAAAGCCATAAAATGGGAAATTATTTGCAAATGTAGGAAAGCTAACGAACACTGGATTGATGAAAAGTGCAAAGAGGTACAAACTATGATGGAAGTAGGAAGGACAGATGAAACATATAAATTAATTAGAATCAATTTTAGGGATATAAAACCGTATAGCAAAAATATAAGGGACGTGGGAGGAAACGTCATTATAGAAAATGTAGAGAAAGTGGGCAGATGGCAAGAATATATAGGGAATATATATATATATATATATATATATATATATATATATATATATATATATATATGCAGGAGAGGTAGTAACTGCATTAGAACAGGAATCAGACATTGAAAATGATGGCTTGGGATATACTATACTGAGAGATGAGTTTGAATTAGCATTAAAAGGTCTGAAAAATAGTATGGTGCCTGGTACAGATAAGGTGCAAGCAGAAACTCTAAAAGCCGCTGGACAAACAGTAACAGAACGTCTCTTCCAACTTGTGAGCTATATGTATGAGACGGGTGAGGTACCCAAAGATTTCAAACGTAACATCATAGTAACTATACCAAAAAAGAAAGGCGCTGATAGATGTGAAAATTTTCGAACAATAAGTTTGACAGCACACGTGTCAAACATATTAACTAGAATTGTACAAAGACGAATGGAAAAAGGCTGAAGAAATACTAGGAGAAGACCAATTTGGGTTTAGGCGAAACAGGGGAACACGTGAGCCTATTTTAGCTCTGAGAGTGATAATAGAGAAAACAATAGAAAAGGGAGAAAGCATGTATATAGGGTTTGTATATCTGGAAAAAGCATTCGACCATATAAAATGGAAAAAAATGTTTGAAATACTCAAAAAGATTGGAATGAGTTATAAGGATAGACAAATAGTACATAGCTTATAGAAAGAGCAAACAGCAGTAGTAGAATTAGAGCAGGAACATAGAAAAGTAAACATTAGGAAAGGGGTGAGACAGGGATGTGCCCTATCCCCATTAATTTTTAAGTTGTACATTGAAGAGGCTATGAATACTGTCAAATGCAGAAAATCATTTGGAATTACTATGCAGGGACAAAAAATTGATATGCTTAGATTTGCAGATGATATAGTTGTATTAGTGTTTAGCAAGGAAGAGTTAGAAGCTGCTCTTAATGAAATGGAAACGGTTCTAACAGAGAGATACGGTATGAAAATTAACAAAACTAAAACTAAAGTACTAATATGTAAAGGAGGGGAAAATAAATCAAAAACAAGAATACAAATATGTAACACAAACTTACAAGAGGTTAAGGATTTCTGCTACCTAGGAAGCCAAATAACGCAGGATGGGAAAAGCACAAAAGATATAAAACAAAGATTAGTACAAGGCCGTGCTACATTTAACAAGAAAAAGCAACTACTGTGTTCAAAGACAACAAACATAGAAACAAGGACAAGATTGCTTAAAACATTTGTGTGGAGCACAGCACTGTACCTGGACAGTAGGAGAAGCGGACAAGAAAAAGGTAGAAGCCTTTGAAATGTGGTGCTACAGACGTATGATGAAGATTTCATGGACAGACAAAGTTAAGAACGAAGAGGTGTTAAAAATGGTAGAGGAAGAAATAACTATGTGGAAAACGGTAAATAATAGGAGAGATAGGATGATAGGCCACATACTACGGCATGAAGGAATTGTGCAGAATATATTAGAAGCAGAGATAGGAAAAAAGAGAAGAAGAGGTAGACCTAGGTTAGACTACTGCACACAGATAGTGAAAGATGTAGGCTGTAGGAGTTTCATGGAGATGTGTAGGCTAGCTTAGAATAGAAATCAATGGAGGTACGCATCCAACGAGTCCCAAGATGGATAAATTAATGAAGAAGAAAGTAACTGTGTAACAATTTTATTTTCGATAATAAATCCTTCCATATAATTTCAAGAATAATGTAACAATTTTATTAATAACAATAATAATTTGCATTCAACTTCAAAAGTAATACGTTAAGCCTGCATCGTCCTTTAATAATCTACTTATATTCAGATATCTGTGTCGTATACAGCTATTTACAAGCACATCTCTGTTTGATTGTTCCCCTCCTGACGGCGCGACCGCTCGAGCTGGTGATAAGATAGTGGGCCACAAGTGATAGAAATATCAACATGTACCCTCGGCTGCAGGCCGACAATCTGCGAATCCATTTCAATTAGTGAGGATATCTTCGAATAACGTGCGACAAGTAGGATGCAACTTTTAAAGACACACAAGGACACAGTAAAACACATGTAGGATGCTACCTTTCGAAGGTGACGTAATTCAACTTCGAGATTACGACTGCTGCAGAATGTAAGGCAACAGGATATGATTCGACACGTGGAACGAAGTAATTATAGAAGTTGGTTTGGATGAATTTGTTTCAAATTACAAACGCTGTTATCGTTGCTTGAAAAAACGGGGATCCCGTCTTTCTTTGTTACAATGCGACAATTGCAGTTTTGGTTCGTAGATAGCTATAAGTTCTTTTTATGTGTTTCAAAACTAGGAACACGTTAACTTGCTTTGATGCGTAATACATGTACATTGCAAAAGTTTCAACTAATTGCTGAGCTGGATTTACCAGTAGTAAAACGAAAGTTCATTGATTTAATGTTTTAAAAACAACACGCTTTGCTCCATATGAATCGTCGGTAATGTCAACAGGTGTTACTGACGTAATATTTTTCTGCTTTGTACTGCTGATAGATGTTATTTTAAAAGCAAATGCTTTGAACAGCTTTAGTACAATATATGTAAACGTGTCTATTTTTGTGATCAGCTTTATCTACATTAAAATTAGTATACGTAATTTTGAAAGCACAAATGCTAATATTGTTAGGAGCTATTAATTTGTTATCTGTCTGAACAGATCTGCACAGGTTAGAACCCTATTTGTACAACAAGCTCATCTTTTAAAGTAAAGTGTTTGATTGAAAATAATAAAGACAAACATGAAAGTTAAAAGTTTAAGATTGATGCAGTTAATGATTAAATTTTTTGTTACAAGTTATATTATTTTAAAAGAGATCTTTTAGTAAACAATTGGTTCAAGATTAAAGATTTTTATTTTGATCAAGTGTGATAAAATCTAATAACATAAAGCTAAAACCCTTATGAGTAAGAAATTGATGCCAATTTTATAATGGAAATACCTTTTTACTACTTCTTTATGTATTTTTGCTGGACACAAATGGTGTTCCACTTTTTTATTTATTTAACTATTACAATTTCTTACAGGAGCTGCATCTTATTTTATTAAGACAGGTTTTTGTCAGCGAAGGCGATCCTTTTTTCTTTGGGTCTCCACGTCCGCCCTTAGAAATATGCTATGCAATTATCATAATTACATCAGGACTTGGTGGCGCCTATTTGATTTAGCTTAGGTTTGATCTGCAAACAGATTTCGACTCCCCCCCCCCACTTCTCATAGCTCTACCCAAGGAATAGACCCCTAGTTGTGTTGGAAGATTTTTGGAACAATAAGTATCACTGACGCCACGCTTATAATAAAGAAAAAATTAGTTTCACTGTATAAAAAATATTAGTTTCACTGGCGCCCATGCGTGAGGCCAGCTATATATAAAAAAAAATTCGTTTCAACTGTAATTAAACATGATGATTATTATAAGCAACTACAAGAATTGGTGGGGCAATATTCTCAAATAATGTTAATTGTGTGAAAAGATTTACTGGAAAACTATTATTTTGGCAAATGTCTAAGTGTTGGGGGATCTTGGCAGCCACAGGCTGCTTAACCCCCTTCACTGAATCTCGATGAAATAGGGCATAAAATTAGAAAACAATAGAAGAGGAACCGAGCTGATGCTGTGTGAGAATTTCAGGGAACCGTGTAGTCTAGCTCAGATTATAAATAAGTGCAGGTACATGTCCAACCAGTTTTGAGACGGAAAACTTAATGACGAAAAAATAAGCGCAGATAAATCTGATGATTATTTTGAACAACTACAGGTGTTTTCTGTAAAATATCTGCAACTAATGTTGACTGCGAAAAGATATATTGGAAAAAATATTAAATCGGTAAATGTTTAAGTGCTGGGGAACCTTGGCAGCCACAGGCTGCTTGCCCCCTTCACGACCACTGAATGTTAGAGAAGGGTATATAATTATTAAAGCATAGAAGGGGACCGAACTGCATCTAACAAGAAAGAACAGCGCCTATGATGAAAGACAACAAACAGAACAAGAGGAAAATTGTTGAAAGCATATGTGTGGAGCACAGCACAGTATGCCTATGAAAAACGGGCAGTCTGAAAAGCAGACAGAAAAATGGTGGCAGCCTTTTGAAAAGCTGTGTTTCATATGTATGAGGATGACAGCATGGACAGACAAAGTTAATAACAAATAGATTATAGAAATAGTAGGGGAACAAGAATATCTGGGGAAAAAATAGAAGAAATAAAAGGGCAGAATACGTTCTAAGGCATTTTTGGGGAATAGTATGGGATATATTACAAGCAGAGATAAGAAAAAAGAGGTAGATGTAGACTGAGATAAGATAGTGATAGATGCAGACTGTGTAAATTTCAGGGAAATGTGTAGGTTAGTTAGGAATAGGAAACAATGAGGGTACACGCCTAACCAGTTCCAGGACTGAAGACCTAATGATGATGAGCAATATAATCTTTCAAAACTCCATGTAAACACCTTATTGTTCACAACATAACTCAAGGTTTTCAACTTATTTCATACACACGGTACGTGGGCATTAAACATTTGTTGTGATAAGATTTCCCCGGTTGAATTGTCCTTGTAAGTCATTTTCTCAATCCGTTCACTTCTATATCATCTTCGAGTCGAGCAGGATGGGGGAGTCGATGATAGTAGTGAAAAATTTAAGCGATTTGTCTTTATTTCAGCACAAAATCTCGAAGGGCTAACAACAATCTTTAGTGTCTACAAAATTCCGTGGGGCGGCAAATTTCATAGGGCCAGCAAATTCTATACAGCCAACAAATTCCGTGGAGCATAAAAATTTCTTTGGTCCAATAAGCACCCTCTAGTCGAAATATACCCTTGAACCTACTAGCGTCGTTGATGTCCAAGCATCTTTGATCTGACCATCATAATCAAGCTCACCAGTCACGTACTACGGAATGTCTGGAACCATCGCCTTTTTCACCGCAAGTAACCAGCTACAACTTGGCTCCAATCAATCTAAGGGTAACAGCCAGGGGTTAAGGTTGAGTTATTTTTACTGAATCTCATAAAGGATTGATTTCGCAATCTCCTTTTCCTCAAAAGGCTAAGTTTTGAGCTGCGAAACCTTCATCATTCTAGTTTGTAAGACCTGACATCCAACTGAATCAATATATATTTTTTTGTTGATTATTTAATTTTTATTTTATTTTTATTTTTTTTTATTGTCCAACAGCAGCAGCCAATAACAGGACAAAACAATTTACATAAATATTAGCAATAACGATGAAAAACTGTTCCATATTTATAGAAGATATATATAGTTAGCAGATACACAATAACTATACAGAACAATGTACAGTACGCAGTAATCAATGTCTTACATCAGCAGTTAAAAATATCACAGTCTGAGCAAAACTTATTATACAACGAACACATTTTTAACAAAGATGATTTCAATAATAGATTAGTGCTAGTAAACTGAATGTAAAAGGTAAGACTATCTCTATTACCTAACCTCGGCACAAGAATATCTAGTTTGGTTACTAAATAGTTACAATCAATTTGATGATGCAGAAGCTTATATAAACTTTAACGATGCTAACGAGCATCTACAGTTGAGAGACTCCATTTCGAAGGTTTGTAGTAATATTTCATTCGGTAGCGCCCTTTTGGGATATACCGAATATGTTTTATACCACAAAAGCTTTAAAAACTTACGCTGCACATTTTCCAAGTCATCTATATCACATTGATAGTCAGGAGATCAAACAATATTACAATACTCAAGGTGTGATCTAACCAGAGAGTAATACAAAATACTTAATGTACGGATGCTCGTAAACTGTTTGCAGTTGCGCATCAGGAATCCTAGCATTTTGTAAGATACACCAATTACTTGCAAAATATGCTTACGAAGTGATAACTCCTTATCAAAATACACGCCCGTCTTTAATTTTATCGCAAGGGTTCATTGATATTGAATTAGTACTATAATCAAAGTGTATAGGATTTTTCTGTCATGTATAAGTTACAGCTCTACATTTATCAATATTCAAATAGAGGTTATTTTTACCACAACATTTAAATATATGATGTAGAGTACATTGTAACTTTTCACAATCATATAACGATTTCACCGATGTATAAATTTTAACCTTATTTGCAAACAGTAACGTTCCACATTGAAGCAGGTAATTAAAGTCATTAATAAATAGTAGGAACAACAATAGACCAAGGGTAGATCATTGTGGAACCCCAGATGTAGCTATATATGATTTGGATGTGTAGCCATTATATGTAACAAGTTGCTTCTTGCTATGTAAATAGGATGCAATTAATTGAAGAAGTTGGCCAATAAAACCAAAGAATTCTAATTTTGATAATGGGAGAGTATGATCAATAGTATCAAAGGCTTTTGTCATATCAGTATAGATTGTCAACTTGCCCATTATCATCAATAACTTCTGCTACATATTGCATGAAACAACATAGGTTAGTACTAGTAGAACAGTGCTCCACTAAGCCATGCTGGTAAGGCGATATATAACAACTGATTGAATTATATATTTTTACGTAAAGTTAATTCAAATATCTTTGAGAAATTTGATAAGATTGCTATAGATCTATAATTCCGTATATCAGCCATATCATTACATTTAAATATTGGAAATATTGTAATGTTCCGTAGTGTTTCTAAGTCGATTTTCTCATTGGTTGATAATTATTACAAATATTATAGTGTATATTTCGATATTCGAAGGTATTTATTAGTAGCTCAGTATCCAATTGCAGGTTTTTGAACGCATTCTGTGATGTCAGATTTTACAGTATTTGGTGCGCATGTGTATGGGCGATCAAGCTGGTCGACAGAGTTGAAAGGACATTGTAGGTTTAAAAATGGCAGGTTGAAAAGCTTTCCTGGCGGTTAATTAAAGGTAATGTTTTATAAGTTTATATTGTACTTGCTATTTAGGCTAATCTGATTACATCGTGTGATTCCAGTCCTGTTTGAATATGATGTTGGTACTTATTGTAAAACCGTTATCTATGTAACCATTGAGGGAAATCTTTTTATGATTACCTGTTGTTTTTGCCTTTGAATTTACCAGTTGTTTTACTTATCAGATGTAATATGTAATCTTCATGTATTTACGATTTTTATTGAATATGTTTTATGTCTAAAGGTGTGTAGTTTGGTTTAACAACCTACAACTAATATTTATTTATTTAAATTGTTTATTTAATATCTAAATCGGAGTAAAACTAATATTTATTTATCTGAAATAATGTTGATTTTGTATTTAATGCATAGTTGGAACTACAATTGCGTCCCACTTATTGCAGGATCAATAGCAGAGGTACCATTACTGTAATTTTACGACAATTAATGATAAATACTGACATCATATTAAATCAAATTATTGGGCAAGCTTGAACATGAACAGTATTATATTTCTATGTCATATTTGTTTTGGTTTTAAGATAAAAATTGAATTAATTATTTTTTGTTCGTAATTTGTAATGACACGTTGTGTTTAATTTTTAAAAAGTATGTTTTAACCGATGCAATCATAATGAATAATTTTTAACGTTTTCTTACTAGATTTCATATATTTAACTAACATGCATTTATATAAACATTTAGCGCCTAAATCTGGGCTTGTATTTTGTGCTATAAAATTTTGAAATGTATTTGCTGCCTACATGTTTTATAATGTTTGATATTTGTGATGCATTTGACATTTTTATTTTATGTGTAATTGTTTTATTTCAGCATATTGACCACATATTCCACTGCATCGCTCATATTTCGGTTTAAACGTAATTATATGTTTGTTGTTGTTTATCATATTATCTAGCCGATGTACCTATATAGTTAACTAGTATTTAATGTTTGTGATAATTGTTGTGATGTAATTAAATTGAACCTCTGGTATGATCGAACATCTCGTACTTTTCGCGTTTGCATTGACTATGTTGGAGATAGTCTATTCAATGATAAGCGCCTTTTTAACTATCCTTGTCAATGTACTTGTAGTTGTACTCTTGCAAATAATAGGAAGTCGGCGAGTCTTTATGAAATATTTTGTATCACAAACTTGAAACTGTTAATGTATGTATGTGGGCGCGAGTGTTCAAGCCTTGTTAAATATTACTAACATTTTATGTCCGTGCGGGGAGGAACATTGGTAATCAAGGTGCAGGTCATCTTCTTGGTGTTTCCCCTCTTCAATTTTAGCCGGGTAGTATTGGTCTAGCCGACCTCAGTACCTACCAGAATAGACTAGCTGGTTTACACTAACGTTTCTTCAGTTGGCATGTGTGGTATGTCTAGGTAACAGTTGACATCCCGTCAAACGAATGTTGGTGATCTGGGGTGCTTGTACGTCACCTGTCCTTGTCGAGATGTGCCAATTGCAGTTGGAAGTGTTCTTTTTCCAATCGTCTAGGTTGAGTATGTCACTGTTTGTTTTGAATGTCATTTTTCTATGCTTTCAAGCCAATGATCTATTTACTGGTTATTATTTTGATTAAAAGTAAGGTTAGGTAAATGCTATAGTTTTATTTCAAACCTTTCCGTCTTAACTCCATCTTCGCAGTGTGAATTTGGGTAACAACACAACGTAGGAATCTTCGAGCCACTACCACTAGATGTTAGATCACATAGCCCGGTGTGCCGTATATAGAAGGCGTTTGGCTCAGCCTTCAGGTCGGTAACACTACAATATTTTAGTTTGTTTCAATATATCCAGATAAGTTGAAGTTTTTAATCATAAATTGAAAATGCTGAGTAAATGTGCCATGAACAAATCAACACATGCTTTAATTAAAAAGCTCGGAATTTGACCTAGTCCAGCTGTTGGTTTAGCCTTAGTTTTGGCAACAGCCAACTTATCAGTTTCAGACACAGCTGAAATATTGACATTAATATTGAGATTTACACAGTTTATGAGCGCAACTGTCAAATTCAGAATCAGTGGCTTTAAAAATGGAATTAAAATGGTCAATACTAACTTAGCACTACAACATTCTCCTTTCCGAAATACTTAACGCTTATATATTTCTTAATATTTTAGTGCTAATAACCTTGTCCTTACATTTAATCACAAATTGTTCCATCGATAAACCCTCAATAATAAAAACAATACATCACTACGATCTTCCATTAATATCTTACATAGAAAAAATGTTAAAACATTCCCGTCCTAACATACATATAAATTATACCGAATCATAAATAAGTCAATATTATTACTTACAGTTTATTCATCTAATTTAGCATTCTTCTTAATCTTGTTTGGGAATTAAACCACTTAGTTTTTAAAATCATCTTTATTTACGTTATTGGATTTATATGAAATTTATTAACATTAATGAGCTGATTTCACGTTAAGCGTATTGGCTACTTAAAAAAGTCGTTCCTAGGGCGCAACACAAATTGAAGGCAATCATTCTTTTAAACTTTACAAATTTTTTGCCTAATGTACTCAAGCCAAATATATCGAACATCAATAAATCAAAGTTACTTTCAATTTATGTCATAAATGTCAAACTTAAAAATTTTAATTATTTTGACAACTATCCTAGGTCATGGATCGAAACGTAAATAAAGATGATTTTAAAAACTATAAGTGGTTTAATTCCCAAACAAGGTTAAGAAGAATGGTAAATAAACCACAACAAACATACAGGGAGTACATCGAATTTAGGTAATGTCCAGACCACACCAGCTTTCAATTTTCTAAAACCATCGACACAACTGTAGTGTAACCGACCTGAAGGCTGACCAAACGCCCTCTATGAACGGCACACCGGGCTCCATGATCTAACATCTAGTGGCAGTGTCTCGACGACACCTACGTTGTGTTGTTATAATGTAACCCGAATTCACACTGAGAAGATGGCGTTTAGGCGGGAAGGTTTGAAATAAAACTACAGTATTTTCCTAATTGAATTTTAATCAAAATAATAACCCCTAAATAGGTCATTGGCATGAGAGTCAAGAAAATTGAAATTCAAAGTAAACAGTGCCGCACTCAGCCTGGGCGATTGGGGAAAGAGCACGGCAGAGAAAACCCCAAACTGCCCTCACACTTTCAACTGCATTTTACGCATCTCGACAGGGACGGGCAACGTATAAATACCCAGTTCACTAACATTGAATTTAACGGGATGTCAACTGTTACCCAGGCATACCACACTTGACAACTGAAGAAACGTTAGTGTAAACCAGCTAGTCTTTTCTGGTAGGTACTGAGGTCGGATAACCAATACTACCCAGCTAATGTTGAAAGAGGGAAACACCAGGAAGGTAAAAATCTGCCTTGACTACCAATGTTCTCCCCCTGCACGGACATAAAATGTTAGTAATATTCAACAAGGCTCGATCACACACGCCCACATACATACATTAATGGTTTCCAGCCCGTGTTACAAAATATTTCACAAAGGCTAGCCGACTTCTTATTATTTGCAAGAGTACAACTACAATGACAAAGATGACATGAATCGCTGAAATGAACTTATGTTATGATTGCGCTCAGTTAAAAAGGCGCTGGTTATTTACTAGACTATCTCCAACATAGTCATCAATGCAAACGCGTAAGGCACGTGAAGGTCGGTCATACCAGAGGTTCAAGCTAATTACATCACAGCACTTATCACAAACGTTAAATACTAGTTAATTATATAGGAACATCGGCTAGATAATAGGATATACAAAAACAACAAAATATATAATTAAGTTTAAACCGAGATATGAGAGATGCAGGGGAATATGTGGTTCATAAGCTGAAATAAAACAATTACACATAAAATAAAAATGTCAAAGGCATCACAAATATCAAACATTATAAAATATGTAGACAGCAAAACATACCAAAAGCTTGCAGCATAAAAACAAGCCCAGATTCAGGTGTTAAATGTTTATATATAAAAGCATGCTAGTTAATAATAGACATGAAATCTAGTGAGCAAACGTTAAAAATTATTCATTATGATTGCATGGGTTAAAACATACCTTTTGAACAATTAAACAACATCATGACATTGTAAAGTTACAAACAAAAAAATATACACAACATCGTTATGGTTAAATTCAATTACTATTGTAAAGCAAAACAGATATAACATAGAAATATAATACTGTTCATATTCAAACCTGCTTAATAATTTGATTTAATATATGGAAGGATGGTGTTGGTACAAATTGCTCGCACAATCACAGTAAGGATACATTGACTATTATTTCGGTAAAAGGTGAAATGCTATTGGAGTTACAACTCCGCATTAAACACTAAATAAACATTATTTCAAATAAATAAATATTAGTTTTGACCGTTTGAACAAATAACACTCATTTATACATAAATAATTTCGATACAATCGTAAATCGACAGGAAAGGTATAGATTACAGCTGATTAGTAAAAAAAATGGCAAAATTCATAGGCAAAAGCAGCAGGTAATCATAAAAATATTCCTTTCGATGGTTAACTAGCTAACGGTTTTACAATAAACATCAACAACCATTCAAAGCAAGGCTCTGAATACAAAGATGTAATCGGATTACCTTGAATATCAACTGCATTATTAATTTATTAAACATTACGTTTAATAAAACCAGCCAAGTGGAAGCTCTTTCGACCTACCATTTTCGAAACTAAAGACCAAGTGCTTTTCAAACCTGTCGATTTTAGTTTTTTTCCCCCATACGCATGCGCCCCTTCTACTCTGAATTGTGACATCCTGGAATGCGTTCAGAAACCTGCAAGTGGTTACTGAGCTACTAACAAATACCTTTGAATATCGAAATGTACACCATAATATTTGTAATAATTATCGACCAATGAGAAAACGATTTAGAAATACTACGGATCATTTCACAACATACCCCAAAATCCCATTTTAATGGCAGAATGAACTTAAACT
Organism: Platerodrilus igneus; assembly: GCA_036346225.1. Taxonomy (NCBI): domain Eukaryota; kingdom Metazoa; phylum Arthropoda; class Insecta; order Coleoptera; family Lycidae; genus Platerodrilus; species Platerodrilus igneus. The sequence continues at coordinate 2,586,334 of JARFIW010000782.1, forward strand.
GCCCTAATCTCCACCCCTGTCAAACGGTTACAACGATAAGCCCACACTTTGGTAATGAAAAATACCTCGTCTCACGCGAGGGTGTTTACATTTAATATCGTATGTCGTGTTTTTGTTGTCTCTGCGAGACATGCATCTTTAATATTTTTTGCAGCTACGTTACGTTCAATGTCGAGTCCCAATGGGACTCATATCAACCATTCCCCTCTCTCGCGGTCACGTCCGCCTCTGCATATTCGCCCGCGTCTCGCTACGTTTTGATGTTTTCAGATAACCGGGTTCTATATTACAGTTTCAATCTCAATTAGATTTATCCTTTTAATCTTTCTTCTACTTCGTATGTTGTCGAGGGTTTTTCATATTATTGTACAATTTTGCTATTAAGTTTATGACAAATGACACGTAGAAAGTTCCTGGTATCATATAATTTAAGTAGGTGTATTTGTAATTTCATGATTTGAAACCATCTAATTGCACACACTGTAGTCGAGTGTATAAAAGATTATATTTTGTTGGAACCCTATACTGTTGTATTCTCATGACTCATCGTATGGATGTTACGTTGTAATACAGTGTATTTCTGTTCTTTACTTTATGATAATTGCAACAATATCTATTGAAACTATATCATATTGCATGGAATTTATTAATCTAACTTTCAACTCTGTAGGTTTCCTAATAATGATGATCCTATAAGGAGCACGCAAGTCATATAACTTAATTAAAACTGTATCAAACACATAAACCATGTCATCTATGGAATGAATATTACCATTATTGATCCCAGGATATTTCTTTTGCATCCCAAGTAAATGTCTGAATTGATAAAACGAAAGCTATGCAGTGGTATTGCCTTTGGCCGTGGTTGTATACTTTTACAATTGAGGTAGTAATACACGAGGCAGTGATCATATAGGTTTAAAGTTTCAAGAGTACCATATTCAGCTAGGTTCATTTTATGAGTATTATATATAGCATCAATTAAAGATTATGAGGATGTGATAATTCGGGACAAGTTGAATGATTGCAGAATGTTATTAAAATAACTAAGTTCTGATATGTTTTCAAGAAGTCCACATTAGCGTCCCCCGTTAATACAACTTCGTCCACCATAGCACCCAGATTTTATAATACATTTTAAGACTATTTAAGCATATTATAGGAATGTGTAGGGGTTTATAAATAACATCAACAGCAGGTCTATTAACAGTAACGCATATCCGAAGTTGTTTTAGCTGGAAGTCTAAAAGATAATCAGTAGAAACAACGCGAAATCTTAAATTGCTTTTAAGATAGAATGCGACTGCTTCATCTCTATTTGTACGATCAGTATGTAAAAGTTCCCATCTTGAAATGCTAATGGAACTCAATGGAATTTCGGGGATTAACCATGGTTCAGACAAAGCAATAACGGAGAAATCATGGTTTCTGTGTAATCAATAAAAAAGCTAAAGTTAGTTAGTAAACAATAAATATTAAGTGACATACAGATAGTTTGTGGTAATGAATGATAGTGGTACGTTCAAAGCTTTTTTCTTAATTTTAAATTTTAAATTAGTGCAAACGACAAATATTCATAAATGTATTTTTAGTACTTTCATAACAAGAAAAATCAGTATCACCTTCTGTTTCTAAACAAACTTATTTTAATGCAAAGTGAGGTTATTAAACCGTATTCTTTCCATAAAAAACTGCCCAAATTTCATTCTAAATGAAAACAAACAGATATATCTATGTGTTTTTAGTAACTGTGATTATATTTTTGATCTTTGATACCTTTTTTGCATGAATAAATATTTTAAATTATTTTTTTAAAAATATCTACGTTGTCAACTATAACATTTGGTGACTGAAAACGTTGTCATAGAAGTAAAATAAAATTGTTCTAATCGCGTTTAATTAATAAACTAACGCAGCCAACTACTTCCATTAACTACAATAGCTAGTTTGTTACGTGCCAAAATCGGTCGTAAACATTTCAAATTTTAGTTTTAATTTGTAAGGATTTCGCGCCAATAGTTTTGAAAAGACGTGTGTGTATTTCCGTCACTTCAGACAGTGCGTTTGCGCGAGATTGCGCCGACGCGGTGTGCCAAGAAGGGAAGTGGTGGATTTCCGGGAGACGTGTCGAGACTGGTGACCGAGACGTGAACGAATGTAGTTTTGTGTCTTATCGTGTCTTTTTTTGAGATGTAGGTTTCCTTTAATCTACCCAGTTATCGTTCCTTATACCAGTTTCCTGTCGCCCCTCTATGAATAGGAAGAAGAAGACAAATTGGAATTTGGTTTCAACCGAGGCCAACGAACACCCACGCCCGAATAGGATCAACGGAGCCCTGCTGCCGCCATCATGGAGTAATGCTGGAGAAGCCCTACAGTTTACGTAAGTACTTTTTTGGTCTTTTATGTGATGGAGTAATTTTATATAATTACGTAACGTAATATCTTATTTGCGCATCATTTTTGCAATTATTTCGCATTGCTACCAACTGACTGTAGTGGCTCGCGTACCGTACCGGCGGGGGTATAATAAGTTTCAACTTAATTTCTTTCTCATATACGATACTAATATGAAACTTGTACAAAATACCTTTTGATGTTTTAAAATTAAAAATGCAATCAAATCACTTAGCTCATACAATTAGGAATTTCCATCTAAAACTAACTTCTGGCTATATGTTATATGAAGTTTATTATATGGTACCTGCATTTATTTAGAAAAAGTATGATTTTAATTGTAAATTTCAATACCTACGGCATATCAAAGATTTACAACCTTTTCGCTTTATTTCTACCGATTAATAAGCAGTCATATCTGTTGCCTGACCTTTAATTAAAAATTGTTACGTTTACGGTGCTTTCCGTATAAATTAAGCGAAATATAACTTCCCCGGCGTCGAATAATCATGCACAGCCCTGACGTAAAAGAATTTTGCTTACAAATTGGTTTCATAAGTAATCGTCGCGAGTAAAGTACATAAATTAATACAGCAAACCAGGACTTTACCGGGTTTTTACTAAAGCCACGGCTGCTACCTGAGTTTTAGGAATAGTCCTTCGGCTGGGGTTTTTTCGACGCGGTCCAGCTATCCCCGTCGACAAAGCCAAGATAATTTGTAGATATACGGGAAAAGGTACAGACAGGAAAGGGAATCACTTTGCCGAATTCGGAATTTCACAGACGTTCGTCTCCGTCAAATGTCGGTAGTGAAGTCCTCTCCTTGAAGAGACTTAGTTCTCAAACGCTGCATGTATTCTCTCCCACCATTTTTCACGTTCCTACAGCCAAACCGCAAACCACAACTGCATTCCTGTAGCCTAAAATGCGTGGGAAACTAATAATCGTGGAATTTATACGTAAAAGATTGTGGGTGCTCAGTTCACGATTTTGTGTTTTTGTGGGGTCATCTTTTGTTTGGTTAATGCATAGAGACAACAAATGCGCATAATTTATTTACATTGGCTGCAAGAAATATATACAACAACGAGCAATTATAATAACAGTTACATAAGATCCTACATCATATGCAATATGCAAATGTCCTTGAATTTATGCTTGAGAATAGAGCTTTTAAGTGAACAAATTTTTTAACGCTAGAAGTGCAAATGTCCTTTAGCGTTAGAAATAAAAGGAAATCGCGCACTGGATTCACTTTGAACTTTGCTGCGTGTTGCTGTTAAGAAACACGGCTTAAAAAGAAACCTATGTAATAGGTATTAACATAGGAATAAGTATTCACAGATACGTTGTCGCCTGGGATCTGCAGGTAGGAGCTTTGTTGGATCGACGTCGGTATACAGTGTGCTCTACGCGGCAAGTCGATCAGCGCCGGTGCCCTATACCGTGCGGGTTCCCTTATCGGTGATACGAGGCGTGCGGCGGCATATTGATGGCGGATTCTTCGTAAAAGTCGTTGGAATTGGCACGGGGTATGGTATTCACACGTCCAGGCAGCTAGGTCCGCTTCAGTTATGGTGGGCGGTGAAGATGGGTACGTCACGGGCGACTCGGACATCAGGTCTCGGTGAATCGCGTTCAGCAGTAAATGCTGATACCAAAATAATATTCGATATAACTTCATTTGGTGGAAGTCCAGACCCTGGTGGTAGGATTTGGTGCACCTTGCCGGCAGGGCGTGGAGTACCCACGTTAGTGCATAACGAACAACCTTCTGGGGTAACCTCCAGCCGTTGGTGTACCGTGATAAAAGGTTAAACTCGGAAAATCAAAAGTTATTGCTTGCTTCTGGCTATATTCCAACAACAAACCAAAGCTCGCCTGCTTGATCATTATAATTAATGTTTGTATTGTAATAATCGGAATTCTCGGGCGAGTTTATTCGATTTTAAGGTGTGTTGATTGGCGAGTCTATTAATGAGGGTCGTTCACGTTTGCGTTTCTGTGACGCCTACAAAGTTTGTTAGGCGCAACTTGGGTTCCATACCTACAAGCTTAAATTAAGGATGAGAAAGAAAACTTTCCCACAGTGGGTTTAAAAATCCCTTAAATTTAAATAGTAAAGTAAAAGGTGAAGCTTTAGATAAAAAAGACGCAACAGAATACACCTTGTCGTCTCTACTTCTAATTGAATTAAATTTTTATTTGTTAATGTTCTTTCTCTTGCATATATTCCACCCTGTGAGAGTTTTTATTAATTAGGGGCGCAGTAGAGTATTATATTCGGCTAGCTTTATGATAATCCCAGGGGTAGGCTTCGGTCATCTTTAAAATAAAGCACAAACGTAGTAACTATTTTTAATTAATGAAACTCAACCGATAAACATATAAAACTTAAGTGAGTGTTTGCACATTTTAACAAACTATAAACTTTATACAAAAGCAATGAACAATAATAGTTTGTATGGTATCTTAATATACAAAAGAAGCCGACTCATACCCGAAGCACGCGAGCACGCAAGAGTCGCTTCATCACGCCACAACGGCTTAAACAATACTAATCGATACACTGATAGCACACTACTCCACGGCACGGCACAGCGTATATTCACAACAGGTGAGGGTCGCGTGTTCTATCATAAAAGATATGTTACAACCCTTGAATTTTTATTCCGTTAACTTCTTCCCAGATTCAATTTATGCCTTTTACACTTATCCTATTGGTTATAAATATACCTTGCCTCTGAATCTCGAATCTTCTCAAATCTTTTTATTTCATAAATAACTCATTTATTTCAAAATGATAGTTGCCTCATTCCAAACGTTTTTTATTCATCCCTAATCTTAAATAATTTCCATTGTCCTTAAATTTTCATCTTTTACCTCGCCATTATCCGTATTATTAAATGACCTACTACATTTTTTATCGTGGTTGACGTATATTTCACTTGAACAACTCAGCGAACCTTTAAGAGTTGCACTAGCTGATGTCGGGTTGCTGCCTTATTCTTTGGCTATATATAAGATCGCGACCTATGCATCTGTAGTAAAAAGTCGATTTTCACAGTTGCCACCACAAAGAATTTCTATTCGATGCGTTTTTTTCCGCAAATATTTCGATCATAAATTTTTTTATTAATTTCGCTATTAATTGTTTTTATATCAACGGCCGTTAAAACATTATTTCTGCTTATTCCTGAACATGTTGGTGAGGAGCTGTCTATTACCTTTGCAGTTTTCAACGTTGTTCCATATTGTTTCTGGTGTATCGAAAATTTTTCTACTTCTATCTTCAATTAAATGTCTATTTTAGTATGTCTGTGATAGTTATTTGTCTTTGAAATTACCGTGTGAGTATATTTAAGTGATCGTGCTATTTTTGTCTGACTTTCTTATCGCAGTGGATGCGCTTGGTAGGAAGATAATTTGTCTAGTTTCTATTTGGAGCCTATCGACGTATTGGAAGAGGGCATATCTTATCACTAACGTGCAAATGGTCCTTTAGATAGGTCTCTTAATCGGAACATTCTCTACGCTCATTCTCTAGGATGCTAATCTTAAAACTATACTTATTCCTACCTCTATCTCCGTTTTCAACCTTATCTTTTCCTTTTGTGGATCAGTCTTAGTTCGGAAACAATCGTCCATCACATAAGAGCGATGCTTCCCACCCCGAACAGCTGACTACACTTTAACTAGTCGAGTAATACTTTGGTATCTACTGTTCTTTCTATCGGTATTGCTCAATGCGAACCCCCTTTACTCTTTTCTACCTGGTTGCTCTAAAGCTCCAAATATCCATCTCCCTCTTCTATCTTTTATATATCTTCTACTTTTTCTTTTACTTTCTACGTCGTTACATAGTTAGAGGATTGTTACCTCACGACATTTTGTTATTCGATTTGGCCTGCAGGCTGATTCTTTTTTAATCCCGCAGGAGTATAGGGACTGGATCCTCAATTGTACCTGGTCCCTCATGCTGTTTGTATGAACGGGTGCCGCTTCTAGGAACTTCTCCTTTTGGACATGTGTAAAAACCCCATTTAAGGTTCCTATGGGATCACTCTACTTCCATGGAAGTTCCTTTCTGTTATTACATTTGTGGGAGAGGCGGTGTACCTTGACAAGTGTAGGATTTACGAGCCAAAAGTTACGTTATCTCGTTGTTTGAATTTTTTAAGACCTAATTTTATTATTAGGCTAAAGCATACATCCTTTGTTTATATCTCTGTTTCAAAACATCTCGGAGATCTTATCTAATTAATGTATGAAACCATCAATGGTTGGTTAGTTATTATTCTCCTGTAAAATATATCTGTGATTTTATCTTACCTAATTAATATTTTTAACCACAAATGGTTTGTTCATTATCTTTGTCGTTGAAATTATCTTTGAGATTTTATATTATCTAAACAATACTCTAAAACATAAATAATTAGGCATCTATATTTCTCCCTGGAATTATCTTTGAGATGTTACCTTATCTTACCGTTGCTGTAAAGCAAATAAATGGATCTATATACCTTTGTCTTTGAACATATCTTTGAATAATTGCTTTATCCATTTGATGTTTTGAACCTTTGGTATTTATGGCCAAAGGTAAAATTTATTGCGAAAAAGAAAAGAGCTAACCTGATTTTTAATTTTGTTTTTGGTAGGATAGAATTAAGAAGTTAAATATCGTTAATGCAATAGTACTGGCTAATTTGTTAACTTAACGTTTTTACTGCTGCAACGAATTTTGTCTTTATATTGCAAAAAATCAGTAATTTAAGAGAATACCTTGAAGGTATCAATGAAAATTTGTATGCATGAACATGCAATGATAAAATGAACTCTGTATTTAGTTTTATAGTGGATTTAAGTATTGGTTTTAATTTTTTGAGTCATATTTTGCGACTAATTTTGTGCGGTCGCTGTGGCTTAAACAAGACCCTTGCGCGCTCAGATAATGTAGCCTGAAGATCGGGTGTCTACTTAGTTCCGTTTTATATCGCAAGGAATGTTACGGTTTAAAAACCAGGTGGTACCTGCAGACATTATTTAATATACGTTTTTTGTGTATGTGAGCTCTTGTACAAACAGGTTTTTTCTTTTATATAAATTTTTTAAAACTGATGCGATTGTTACGCTTTTTTGTCTGCACAAAGCTTTGCTTTAATATTAGGTATAATGATTCATTCGTTTTAAAAAGCATGTCAATTCAGCAAGAGCAATAAAAAATCGAATCGTTTTAGAATAAATAAATACAAGTTTTGGTTGATTGATTAGTTGGTTGGTTGGTTGGTGGGTTGGTTTCAATTTGAAGCTAACACATGAGTCATACTAGGATACATGTTGCAAAAAAAAACCATCGAAATTAATACAATATAAGACTCTATAATAAATTCAAGTCTCATGCAATAATCTTAAACTACGAAACCAAGAAGTTATTTATACATATTAGAACGAACTCAAATTCAAAAATTAATTTAAACCACAAAAGGGCAAACCGAATAGGTAGTTCAATAATCTTTCACAGCAGAATTGCCATTTTAAAAAAGCTAAAACTAGAAAATAATAATGAATTTATATGCATCCCAAATATGAGCTTTTGAAAATGTTAGTTAAATAAATTAAATTCAATATTGCATAGTTGCAGATACCAAGAAAACCACAAACATGCTTAAGTCTCATTTTATAATACAATGTAAAAACCAGATTATGTGTAGGGAGAATTCACGAGTTTTAAGTTACAGGTAAGGTGATTGAATCTTCTTCATACAATATAATTAAAATGAATTTAACTAATTACATAAAGAAAAATTAAGCACGTCGTATAAACCATTGACAGGTATGTATCTTTCAGGTACGTTAGTAACATATTTCTCCGAAGCAGAGAAAGTGGGGATGATGACATTGTTAGACAGCCGCCGAAATTAAATTATGTAATCACTTATAGGTCATAAGTATCAACAGATGTGGTGGTAAACAGTAAAAAAATCGGTTTGTCATAAAACACCCCGTTGATTAAGAAATGAGGGCCCATTTGGTACACGAAGACTTTGCACATAACCTACAAACATTGAAAAAGATTGGAACGGTTTGCTTTTCCAGCAACTTAGTTTGAAGCTAAATGCCCCGAATAATGAAATAATTACTCTTGGCTTCAAAGAACTTTGTAGTCACTTAAAAGAGAAACACTGTAATTTAACTTTTGTAGAATTAGATGTTGGTTTTGATGCATTTATGAAGTATTACTAAGTGTGTAGTATTATATCATTAGCAATATAAGGTATGGGCATTGCAAGTTTAATTGCAACTGATTGTCGTATTTAATCATAAACGTTTTGATGCATTTAGAATGAACGGAAAAGAATTTTACCATTTTTGTTTGTTGTATGTATTTAATTAAGTAAATCGAAAATTGTTATATGCATACTTGTTCGCAGCAATGCTGAAATAATGTTATTTTAGAATAGATCTAAGCAAGTTGAGTTGAGATTTGTGTTTTATTTGTTCAAACATACAGGTGACCTATTGTAAAAGAAATCCATTTCACTAAAGTCATAACGCGTAATTGAAATCCATTGGGTTACTCGTCATGCAGAGGAAATTTTATAAAACTATACGTGCTTAGCCTAACAGGGTAAGTGCTAGCAATAACGCAGCTTAAAATTGCACTTAGGTAAAATCTTAATTATTACTCGATTTTCTTCCATTTTTTTCAGACAATGTTTTGCTGCCAAAGGCATCTTTAACAATTCAATTAGTTTATTCGCATCTACACACGCACATAAACATAATACAAAAACAATTTAAACAATAAACAATACACAAAAAAGTTATAACGCCCGCCAGAAAACACTCTAAATTATAAGTTGATACAACAAAATGTAATACTGAGCAGGTGGAAAGCAAAAATTAAAAAACGTACAGGTTTTTGTTGGTCCTTTACAAAGTTTCGACTGAACATTTATGTAAATACACCTTAAATCTAAAACCAGTAGCGTAACTTAAAACTGATGTCCCCCCCCCCCCCACTGCAAGAAATATTAAACTAAATTTTGAAGCTGTTTAGTGGGGGTTAAGTTGTATTTGTAGTTGTCGCAGGGCCCTTTTGTGGACTGGTCCTCCCCGCACAGCGGAGGCTGCTGGGGTGAACGTTACGCCACTGTCTAAAACTAGAAAGTAAGTAATTATAAATAACCATACACACAAACAAAAACATAACGTTTTTAGATCAGCTGCAAAGTACATAAAAACTTAAAACCTTTATTAAAGCAATAAGTTAGTCTTTATTTTGACAACGATCCTAGGTCATGGATCGAAACGTAAATAAAAACAATTTTAAAAACTCTGAGTGGGTTAATACCCAAGAAAAATTAAGAGGAACAGTCTTTATATTATCTTAACTGATCCAAATGACTCAAGTGCTTTTTCACCTGGATATTTTTTAACGTTCAAGCCGTTGACCGCACTTCCGCACTCAGAATCATTTGAAAGTTTTGAGATTGTCTAGATGGCAACTAATTAAGTCACTTCATCATGACTTTTGGAAGCGTTGGCGCAATGAATATCTCCATAATTTATCAACGTAGCAAATGGAACAAAACTCGTGTTCTTGAATGGTGCTCATAAAGGACAACAGTCCCCCGTTACATTGAAACTGGGTAGAGTTGTCGTCCTACACCCCGGTCATGACAATATTGCCCGTGTTGCAACCTATCACATACTTCGGGCTAATACAAAAGGCAAATTATAAAGTCGTGTGCTTTGCCTACTCAATATGCCCTATTTTTAATTTTTTGTGTATATACGTATCTTTTGCGCACATTGCAATCTACATAAACACAATTTTATTGATTTTTGTTCCTTTTGCTTATATTTTTTGCATATAGTTTATTATAGTTAGGAAATTACCCATGTTTGATAATTTTGGTAGGCGGTGTGTTTTGTTCTTTTAACCCTTTTACCTGTCCATTCCTTATACAAAAGAAAATCATACAACGAGTGCGTGATGTATCCTGTATTAAATGCTTCATATTCAAGACATACTGACTTTGTTCAGTTGCCGCAGAGTGAAGACGTATTTTTGTGAAGTAACAAGTTTTCGTTTTGCAACGGATGTGTACGTCATAGAACCGGCAAGCGTAAGTGCAAACTTATTTACGAGGCTATCATTGTTAGTAAATTCTTAATTGCCTTAGAACTTGAATGCAAATAAACCTTTTCTATTTGAAACCCTTTTGGTGGTAAAAGAAGGGACAGGACGTAGAGTCCATGTTAAAGGAAATCTTGTCGTACATACAACATTAGACATTAATTGCATCCAAAGTCGTATTTAGTGGTTCTTTATTATTATCAAACATCTATTTCTTCTCCTTTCAATGAACTCATTCTAACCGCATACATTATATATTAATTAAGTTTGCAAATTTTTTATTTTACTTTTCTATAACACAGATATATAACTGGCATGTCCAGTAATTAATTAGCAGACGTCATAAATAACTAAGTTAAAAGTTAATTAAGTCAAAATAACACAGTTTGCATGATTATACAGTGTACCTTAGATTACATCAATATTTGTAATTATACTGTTTATTATGCTCTTGATGGTAACCACCTGCATCCCCTATTCTCAAAGACTTTAAAATCGCATCTGGAATTGGTGGAGGTGTAGGAAGATGAGCTCCAACGGGATGAAATCCATTTTCATCTGCTGTGTATGTTATTGAATACTGAACACCATCAGGTCCCGTGTATGCAAAACCACCGGTAGCTGAAACTGCTGGTCCTTCAGGTCCAGGTACTGAAGGGTGTCCTTCTTCATAAGCTGCTATACCATTTCCAGTCTCGTAATTAAACCGGTATTGACCATCTCCATTATTAACGTTGTCGTAACGTACTATTGGTATGAAAGAACCGTAATTACCACTGTACCCGGGTTGGTTGAAATTTGCACTTGAAACGATGGCAATTGCGATTGACAAACATACTAGTTGAAACATTTTGAACACTTGATGAATTGCTCTGTCTCAGTTTGGTTTTATATACTAAATTTGTTCAACCCCACTTTGCTGTAAATACTGTTGGAATGTGATTTATTTAAAATTGTTGCACTATGTGTTATTGGACTAGAATGATGACAGATGAATTCCATTTAAAATAATAATCAATAATTGCGGGTGTGAACAATGGGTGAGCCGAGAGAAAGGTGGATGATCATAATAGCTAATAACCAGAAATGTTCGTAGACTATGAGAATTACTCAACAATCATGTAAAAGATTCATCTATTAAACGGCACATTTACATTAAAATAAATTAATCGTGATTTGGGTAACCCTGACAATTACAATTCTTTTGTTTAAACTAGGCTTGCAAATCACGTAACTGGAATAATATATTTTTGCTGCAATTTTTTCATTTTAATGAGTTGTGATGTTAGATGTGTAATCAAAGCATACTGTTCTCTAGATTCCACGCCTGTTTATTACCTTCATAATAGATGTGCAATATTCTAATAAACTATACTTGGACAATCTTTTTGAATGTTTAATTATTATTTGAATTGCTGATATAACATTTCAAAATAGGGGAAACCGGGGATGGTTGGTACGATTTCTAGATTTAAATTTTTATGATGCTCTCGGAACTGTTATTAAAAAATGTGTACCACAGATTGAAACCAAACATGGTTCGTTTGTTAATTAATGAGCTTATTTTTATATAAACACTAGTGTGCTCAAATAGACCAAAGATTTTGGAGTCTCTAAGGCGCACCGACAAGTGACGTACTAGGGGCAGGTTGGTGCACACCAAGGGGTATGTTTGTACAACACACATCATGTCAACCTTTAAAACTTAGCAATAAAAATATTTTAGGAGTTAAACAAACTACACACTCTGCTAAAAACATCAGACACCACGTTATCTTTGCCTTTTCGATACGTAATATCAAAATTATAGCAGGCTAACACTAGCCTCCATTTTGCAATTTTCTCATTTTTATTTTGCACTATGTTTCTGGTCAAACATGAACGAAACAGATCGCTGATCGGTTTATAATTGAAAGTGTTTTCCAACAAGAAAATGCCGCCATTTCTTCAAGGCCTCTACAATAGCATGCTCACTTTTAGATAGCGTACGAGAGAAAAACGCCACAGGCCTTCTTTCTTGGCTCAGAATCGCAGCTATACAGTGCTCCGAAGCATCAGTTTCTACTATAAACGATACATCATTACGTATGCTTGTAACGGCAGACATTGCAATTTCTTGTTTTAAGCTTTCAAAATCCGAAACAACAGACGGGAAAGAAGAAGCTAATAGTTAACACAAGTTGCCGAATTTTTGTTGAAAAACTTGGTACCCATCGAGAGTAATGCGCGATCATTCCTAAGCACCTTTTTAAAGAACCACGGTTTTCAGCTACTGGGAAAATTAAAAGAGCTTCTAGTGTTATCGTTGGAGTGGGAGGCGTTTTAAAGCAAGTAGGCTTGGCTTGATGAATTGTTCAATAACATAAGCAAAAATTATTATAGGTTCCAAAGAGTTATTATTTGAAACTAAAAACTACTACTTTACAATATTTACAAGTATGGAGGGTTCGGAAGCCTTCGGTTGTCTTCGGAACTCCTCGGAAGGCTTTGGAATTGAATAGTGAAGTTCAATAATAACGTGAATAGCAAATATTTCAAATTAAAAACTACTAATGTACAATATTTACAAGTATAGAGGGTTCACAAGTCTTCGGTTGTCTTCGGAACTCCTCGGAAGGCTGCGAAATTGAATTGTGAAGTCCAATAGTAACTTGAACGGTGGTAAATAGCGATTAATTGCAGGTTTGGAAGGCCCAGACGTCTTCGGTACACTTCGGCAGACGTCGTGGACGTGGTGCCCCAGACCCGTCAAACTCTACTGGGGTGTTGTCCCAGAGGTAGACCTTGCAGATGCAGTCGGCGACATTACAGTAATCTACCTCTTGGGATGTGTTTGTAGTAGATTGAATGATTTCCTTCGGCTACGACGGTAGTGGAGACAGAAGTCTCGGATGCGGTCGTATGTGAAGGATCGCACGTCGAAGGGCGTTCTGCGCTTGTTTTCGGGCTGCTTGCTGTACAGAACGAGGCTTACTACCCATACGTAGGTTGTTTGATTTAGACCAATGCATTATTATGACGGCCCCAGGTACGGCGGCGGTCAGCGTAACGTTGCAGGCTATGATGAGCGCTGAGTTTAGAACTATAGCAGGCTATGGAGAGCGCTGCTCGGAAGGTTATTTGCAGACTATGGAGAGCACTGCAAGGAGAGAATTCCTAGGCTATGGTGAGCACTACGAATGTCTTCTGCACCTAGCTTGTCGAGCCTGACCCTCTCAGGTTCAGCTTTCTTAAACAGTCTGAATCTTTGGATTTTTGCTGCTTCACTGTAATTTAGCTTCAATTTTCTTTGTTGTTTATGGCTGTATCTATGGTCTTGGTCTTCGTCTTACCCGTTCTGGAACGCCGTCTCTCGGTGCGATGTTTCTTATTGTTTGATGTTCGAAGTTGTCGATGTTATCAAAAGTGTTCGCTGCCAGCGCCGCACAGTGGTCATGGAATGTCATAATCTGCAGGTCGTTTCGTATGGTGTCGTTTCTGACGTACCATGGAGCGCCAGTGATTAGTCAGAGTGCGGTGTTTTGAATAGCTTCCAGTCTTTATTTGTTAGCTCTTGTTAGGTATGTGTGCCAGGCCTCCGACGCATAGCTCAGGATTGGTCGAAGGTACGTTTGGTATATCTGTAGTCGTAGGTCCAGTGGAATTTTGTTCTTGCTGTTTAAAGTAGGGTGTAATAATTCTTTTATCCGTCGTGCTTTGGATAAAATTTGTTTCGTGTGTTGTTTGAAGTTCAGTTTTCTGTCGATGTAGACACCCAAGTATTGGATGCTCGATTGCCACCGTAGTCTTTTGCCCATTAATCTCGGAGGTTGGTGCAGTGATGGTTTTCGCTTGGAGAATAAAATTGTCTCGGCCTTGTCTGCGTTTCATTCTCTAAGTGTCGAACCATTTCGGTAGAAAGTCCAGTTGTTTTTGGATTCTGGCTGTTGCGGTTGCAGGGAGAAGACCGTCCTCCAGCAGGATGGTGTCGTCTGTGTAGAAGGCGCATCTCACTTTCCTCTCAGTCGGGAAGTCGTGCAGGTATGCGTCGAACAGAGCGGGTGATAAACAACCGCCTTGTGGTACGCCTGCTTGAATTGGCGTAGAGTTGAAAAATTGGTCTTACACTCTGACTTGTAGCGACCTTCCACTTAAATAGCTGTCCAGTAGTTTCAGGTAGCTGGACGGAACTCGATAGATAGTTTTCAGTTTATATAGCAGTCCAGCCTGCCAGATTTTGTCGAAGACCTTCTCCATGTTTAGGGAAACCGCTAAGGTGGTTTTTCTTCGGTTGTAATTGCTGCTCTTCTCTGATCTTTAGGTGTGGCTTCAAACGGTGTAAGAGTAGTCTTTGCCATGGAGTTCAGCAAGGATATAGGACGGTAGTTTTTGGAGTCTGTTTTGGTTTTCCCCGGCTTGGGGATCATCACAACTGTGGCGTGTTTCCATGTTAGTGGGAAGTATTTTAGGTGTAGGATGCTGTAAATTCGGGTTAATCGTGCCAGTGTGGGTTTGGTGATGTTTCATAAGGCTTCGTTGGTAATGCCGTCAGGTTCTGGGGCTTTCTTGCGGTTATGTGCTGTAATCGTCTGTTTGACTTCCTTTGGGCTGATGAAGGGAATGTCATCATCGGAATCTTCCTGCAGGATTCGAACGATGTTTGTTCGAATAGTGTTTGTTTCGTCTGTGTTAGTTGTGGGAACGTTGAACGGTGAACGTTTCTTGCCGTGTCCTGGCGAATTCGTTTGCCTTTTCGTCAGCGGCATAACAGAAGTCCTGTTGGCCCTTGAAGTGGAGTCGGAAGTCGTTCGTCTCTGTTTTTGAGCGTCTTGTTCAGTTGAAATAAGTTTTGTTGCTTGTCTAAGGTGGTTTTAACGTGTGTGGTCCAACATTCTTCGGCGAACTCTCATAGTAAAAGTTTTAGTGCTTGTTGTTTGTTGTTCAGTCTTGTCTTCGTCTCTGGGTCTCTCGTGAGTTGCCATCTTCTCACAAGTTGGCGCTTCTTTTTAATCAAGTCTTTTAGTTAGTGTAGTAACTGTGGTTAAATTGTCCTTGTACTGTGTTGTAGGGTTGTTTTCAGTGTGTTTCTTAGGTCTGTTACTGCTGAGTCCAGGTCTGTTACTGCTGAGTCCAGGTCTGTTACTGCTGAGTCCAGGTCTGCTGTTGAGACGATGTTGGGGTCTTCGTGTGGAATGTGTCGTTGAAGAAATTCGTTGTATTTCCTGCAGTTTGTTGTGTGAATTGTCCTGTTGTCCCGTGTTGTAGGGTTCGTGTGAAAGGTGGCGATGACTGGGAGATGGTCGGAGTTTAAGTTCTCGATGACTTCTGTGGATATATGGTAAGGGATGTTCTTAAATACCATGATGTCCAGTGTGTCAGGTGGATCAGTGGCTCTTGTTGGTATTCGTGTCGGATGGACCGGTCCAAGTATGTCGAAGTCTTTTCCCATCGCGCGTGTGTAGAGGATGATGCCGTCCGGGTTGTTCACTCTGGAACCCCATAAACTATGTTTAGCGTTCAGGTCTCCAGCGATTAGTGTCGGTGTGTCATCGTCGAGAAATAAGTCTATGTCTTCGGGCCTTAAGCGGGTGTGTCCAGGACTTCTGTATGCAGCCACCAATTTTAAGTGTGTGGTTTCGTTCTGATGTTCACTGCAACGGAGTCTATGAATGTGAGCGGGACGTCGATTGGTAAGTGATGTATTCGTCTGTGTACCAAGATTGATGTCCCGCCGTGTGCTTGCTGTCCAGATTGTAGCGTTCTGTCTTTCCTGTAGGTCGCGTAGTTGGCAAATCCAGGTTGTCTCGTTGCAGTGAGTCGTGTTTCTCCTAGTAGCGCCAAGTCCACGTCGTGTTCCTGCAGGAAGTGTTTAAGTTCGGGTAGTTTGATTTGTATTCCATTGGCGTTCCAGTAGAGGATGTTCAATTTTCTTTTTTTGTGCGGCGTCAGACATTAAGAGATGAGAGAATGTCAGTGAGGGCTGTCCAGATTACGGAAGTAACGGATTCTCCTGCCATGTATGCGCTAATGCCTTTGTGAATTATTTGCTCCAGCATGTGCAGTATTTTGCGTAAGGTCGATGTGTCGTCATTGGTAGTAGGTGGTGCTGGCTTGACGGTCTTGTGAGGGATCAGACGGGATGAATGAGGAATTTGTGGTTCAGTTTCGGATTCAACTATGGGACTTGTTGTTTTGCGGCGGTGTCTTCGTTTTTTCTTGGTTATCTTTTTGTCGGTGGCGTCTTGCGTCAGTTGGACACTCATGTCGGAATCGCTGGAATCATCAGCTGGTCTTGGTTTGGGAGCTTTGTCGGTTGACTGTCTGGCGGTTGCTTGGGCGTAGGTTGATACGTGAGCGTCGATTGGTGCTATGCGTGGAGGCGTTGTAATAGTAGCTTGCCTGCTTCTTCCGTGCGTGACTCGCGTCCAACCTTCTTCGTCTGTATCTGGTGCTGCTTGTGATCGGGGAAGTGCTGGAGCTGTTTTGTGTTTCATCTGTAGTTGACGTTGGTACGCCAGGCAGTTTCTGTAGTTAGCCGGGTGAGGTCCGTTGCAATTAGTGCACGTGGGTTGCTCTTCCCGTCTCTTCCTGCATTGCGCTGCATGGTGTGGTCGAGAGCACTTCACGCACCGAGGGTTGAATCCGCAGTTGAGACTTGAGTGGCCAAATCTTTGGCAAGCAAAGCATTGCGGAATTCAACTCTCGTCTCGAAGGCGGTGACGTGAATTTTGGTGCAGTAGAGTAAGCCCGTTATCTTGTATATCTCCCTGGACATGGGCTCGTTCTTTAGAATCACCAGGAAGGTATTTTAGTAGTCTCGGGGTCCGGCTTTGTAGCTTTTCCACGTGCTTAACTGGATATCTCATATCCACAAGCTCGTCTTTGATGTCGTCTGTTGTCAGGTTGCTTGCGAGTCCGCGCAGCACAATTTTCAGTTCCCGTTCTGTTTTGAGTGTGTACGTATGAAATTCTATTTTGTTCTTCTTCAGATAGTCCTTCTCCAGAAGCACGTATATCTATTCGTTTCTCGAGTAGGTCGTTAATAGCCTTGGCGTGAATTTCGGAAACTTCTCCACATATATGGGCGGGATCTGAGGTGTGTTGACTTTAGTCGTCGTCGTCGTAGGGTCTTGCGGTGCTCGGAGGACGGTGAGGTCGGGTCCTGGCAGGACCGTTTATTGTTGTCGGAGGCGCTGTCTTCTTTTTGCGAGTTGGTCGGGTTTCAGCAGCTGTTCTTTGGATGTATTGATAGTGGCCCGTGTGCAATTTCTCGGTTTGTCGGTGGTCCCGAACATGCCCGTTGCGGTGCCTGATTGTTGAAATTCCATCTCGGCGTCGGTGTCTTGCATTATTGTGTTGTTCGTCGTCGGAGCTGGTGCGGAAGTTGTCGGTGTTTCTTTGTTCATAGCTGTACTAAAACAACTGCTTTTGCAATGAATATCCTAACGTTGCACATTAATCCGGAGCTTTAACGTAAACCGCCTTCTTGTATCGGTATATTCAATGCTAGGAAGTGCTCTCATACAGTTTTGGTAGTTAGACGTTGTAAAATCTTTGAATACGGAAGTTGAGACGGAGATAAAAAACGCGATGCAGTGTCTTCCAATGCTGAAGTAATACTTGTCTTCTGCAGAATTTGAAATTATATATATACAGTTCTAGTTCCTATTCTTCTTGTGTTGAAAAACGTTAAAGATGTTTTTAACCAATGAAATGCGTTTTCGAGTTTTTGATTTGTAAAAGAATCCCCAAATTTAGTTTACCCAATGAAAGTATAGATTTCTGGGTAGCACAAAAACTTAATTGGAATTTCTCGTGATTCTTTGGTTTGATCTATTTTCAGCACGTGTACTCTGATATAGTCAACTGCAATTCCTCAGTCGGTTTAGCGCTTCGCGTGTGGTGAAGTAGTTAGCATTAGCTTTGAAGGATCATGGCTAAGAACGTTATCTTTAATGTAATAGCTTAGTAATGTAATGGAGTTTACAGAAAAGACGCTTTTGCTTTCGTTCAACGTAAGGTTGTATTTTGAGAAAACTGGAATAAGATTTTGGAGATTTTCGTCGTGTTCGCTTTGGTTTTTGCAACAGACTGTTACGTCATCGAGATGGGCATATACGCTAGTAAGTTTTTCTTTAGAGATTATATCGTCTAAAACTCTCTGGAAGCGAGCTACTCCATTAGTTACCCCAAACGGAATTCTGCAAAATTGCTAGAGTTTTCTGTTAGCTTCAAAAGCAGTATACTTCTTTTCGTCTTCAAGTAGTGGCATTTGATGATGAGCATTTCGTAGGTCAATAGTACTAAATATATTGAACTTTGCTACCTCAGAGACTATTTTTCTATATTTGGCACCCGATAGGCATCAAGGTAATCCCGTTCTGAAGCAACTGTCTAACTTCTTGGGTAATGAGCTTTTCGTCCTTGTAGGAATACTTCCTCGACTTCGTAGCAGCAGCTACAATTTGCTCAGAATCATCTATGAGGCAAGCATTAATCGTTTTATTCATATCCTTTCCCCATTTACACAATTTATCAAAATGCCCATACTTTTTGCATTTCCTACAAGTCACATTTTTTGCAGGGCAATTAGTACGAAAATGTCCTTTATTCCTACAAAAATAACATTCTTGACTAGAAGAGATCGACATGTTATGACAGTTCTTAAGTTTCAACGCCTTTTCGCTAACGGTATTGTATTCGCCAGGTAAGGCACTTAAGTTATCTAACGGTTGAATATAAGCTTTAGCATGTTTTAGGGCAGATTCAAGAGACAAGGCTTGCGTATCATCAGAATAACAAAGATAGCCTTCTACGAAACTAAACACACTATGACTAATGTGATTGATGAGCAATACTAGCGCTTTTTTTTGATAACTTTGTGTACACAGCGAATGCCATATTTTTCTCGGAGGGTTTCCAAGTTCTCACTTAGAGTACTCTTGATTTTTATGATTCTAGGACTTTATAGCGTTCTTTTTAGTGCTATTTTAATTTTTGTTTCTATAAAGTGAGAGAGAGAGAGAGAGAGAGAGAGAGAGAGAGAGAGAGAGAGAGAGAGAGAGAGAGAGAGAGAGAGAAAAGAGAAAGACTCCTACCTACGTCGGAAGACTTTTTCCTTTATTCACTTTTCTTACGAAAGGGTTTTTCTAGTCATCGAACTGCTTCAAGTGAGTTTACAAATTACGTTTAAACAGTTCTTGTAAATAATTACAGTTATGATTTATAAAAAACAGCAGAAAAGCAATATTTCTAGTTTCCTACAGAACAATGTAAGACCGCAGGCCTCATGTTAAATGTAAGAAGCTCATCTACTCAGTCAGTTTTCGAACTTCATAAGTTTAACATTATTAGGTATTCAAGCTACTCATTCTTAATTATTGATTAATTTAAATATTAACTTGTAATATTTTTCAATTACATTCACTTTGCCTTTAAAGAATATAAGCGTTCAAATCCATTGTAAATGAAACAAGTTATTTTTGTAATGAATAAAATAAAATAAATTTGATTGTTGTGTTTTTGGAAATAAACTTTTTAAGAAGAAGCTCCCAAGGGTTCAACATCTATCTAGTGGACTGTATTATCGTTATGCGATATATTCATTTAACACACAGGTCGCAATTTTATTTTATGCATCTGGGCGAATTTTACCTAGATGCACCCTTGAATACTACTATTATAGGGTTTTAAAATCTCAGCAACTTGCGCATATACCCCAAATACTACTCAAAATAGTAAATACCATTCTGAATAGCTATACAACAAAAATTTTTTTTCGAAACAACGTAGAGGTATTAAGACAATAGAAAAAATGAAAAAATTTCCCAAGTATATTTATTTACAAATTTATATAAATTTTCAAATTCGTAAGTCCTTGGTTCTATATGGAAAACAACATGCGATTTGTTATTTACTAGTTTGATTAAATTGTACGGCTAAGTTTAACATTTTGTACCCACAATCATATAGAAAAACATTCAGGTGTTTTGAAACCTGAGTTGTAAAGTCGTAAATAACAATATAGTCTTTCAAAAGTCCATATAAACACCTTGTTCACAATATGCATTAAGGTTTTCAACTTGTTTTATACACATAAGATTTTCCCCAGTTGAACTGTGTCTGTAAGCCATATTCTCAATCAGCTGACTTCCACATCATCTCCGAGTCAAGTAGGATGGGGAGTCGTTGATGGTGAGTTTTAGTGGTAAAAAATTGAAGTGCCTTAATCTGTCTTTATTTCAGTGCAAATTCTATAGGGGCAACAAATTCTTTAGAGTCTACAAAATCCTGTAGGGCCAACAAAATTGCGCAGAGCCAACAAAATTCCTTAGAGTTAATAAACACCATGGAGCCAACAAACACTTCCTAGCCAACATATACCTTCAAACCCATTAGCATCGCTGATTTCTAAGAATTTTTGAGCGGACAATCATCTTCGAGCTCACTCGTCACGTACTATAACATCGTTCTGGAACCATAGCCTATTTCACCGCAAGCAACCAGCTGGAACCTGGGCCCAACCAATCTAAGGGTAACAACCAGCGGTCAGAGGTTAAGGGTGAGTTGTTTTTCCTGAATCGCACAACTGATTTATTTCACAACTCCATTTTCCACACACGGGTGAGCTTTGAGGCGCAAAAACCTCCATCGTTCCAGTTTGTAAAACTCAGTACCCATCTGAATCGACTTTTTGTTGATTAATTAAGTTTCTTACCACAAACGTTTAATTTTTTGAAAGTAATATCTTTGTTCAAACTTTGTTATATTTAAAACGCTCACTCATAAATATTTTTAAATTACTTGAATTACAGTTTTTGATTAAATTTGTACGTGAATATTAAATCTGATGCTCATTTAAAAATTAAGTAACGAAATTTTGTTTAACTAATAATTTTTTTATACGATTAAAATATGTGATATTATTAATTTTTTTTGTTAAATATTATTATACGATACAAATTATTTATTATACAATAGAAACATTCTGATTTTAGTATAGTCAATTTTCCAAAAGGTTAAATTAAAAAATTTTAAAATTACGTACACCGAAAAGGTTTCTGTATCTATCTAAAATTATATTTTTTTAATACTTGTTCGATACAGTGTTGTCCAGCCTCACTTTATTTTGTTTAGCAAAGAATATGTTAACCCTACCATTCTCACACTCTCACTTAGGGTAATGGCCGAGTTAGCCGTTGGCACAAGAGCGTTATATCGTTTCATCTCGTATGCGTAAAAGTCTTAAGTCCCTCTGAAGTTCCGAATTACCGCACCTCACGTGCACTATTATTTTAAAGGTGTTCATTATTATAATTAAAAATATAGAACCGTTACAAACTTATAACTCTAAAATTTCAAATTTTTTGGAAAACTGTTACAATTGCGCTCGCATCGTGAGGCCTGAATTGTTTGTTGTTTTATCTCCTTGATTGGAACAAGGTCTCGAAAACGTCTTCAATGAATAAAATAAAATTCTTACAATAGAGTCCAGAGCGCAAGGCCCGAATTGTTGATGTATTTCCTCTCTTAGGGGCATAGTCATGTAACGCGGTTTAAATTAATTAAAGAAAATAAAACTGCTACAATATATAATATTTATAAAAATATGCAAGAGCAGAGGGATGCTGGTCAAAACGTCATTTGTATGAACAATTTGAGCAAAATTGTGTAAGAAGCAATTGGTGTTGGGTAACGACTGTTAAGAAAATTACTAAAAAAGGCAAACGCAACCAGCTATAGGAGGAAACGTAGAAGATAGATGGAAAGAAATAAAAAGGGCTGTACATGATACAGCAACACAGACTATAGGTAAGAAAAAAGTAGAAGCGAGAAAACCCTGAGTAACAAAGGAGATATTAGATTTAATAGAGAATAGAAGAAAGCTTAAACCTTTCAGCGAATTGGATAGTGAAAGTAAGCAAAAATATAATATAGTTAGAAATAAGATAGTACATGAGTGTAGAAAAGCTAGAAATAAATGGATGGAGGAGAATTGTAAGGGAATTCAAAATGATTTGAGAGTAGGTAAAACAGACAGGGCTTACAGGGCAGTTAAAAAGTTTTTGGAAGAAGATAGGAAAAAATATAATGGTATTAAAGATGAGAATAATGAGCTTCTAATAAACAAAGTTGAGGTAGTAGATAGATGGAAAAGATATTTAGAAAATTTACGTAAGGGATACGATATGGATGAGTTAGAGAACGACCAAGAAGAGGATATAGAAATAGGGTTCTTAATAATAAGGGAGGAATTTGATAGAGCTGTTAGGGATCTTAAACTAAATTAAGCACCGGGGATAGACGATATATCCGCAGAATTAATAAAATATGCAAATCAGAAAACTTTAGACAGATTATATGAACTTGCAAAAGTAATATATGACACAGGTGAGCTCCCAATAGGGTTTATCATTTGTAGTGTTAAAATTGACTGACTAAAGTTGAAAACAACAAATTGTTGAAACGTTAGATACAACTGGAGACCAAATCATCATATGTAAAATTTTAATAATTAATATAAAAGGAAATTAAAATTTTACATTGCATGGTGATTTGATCTTAAGTTGTATTTGAAGTTTCGAATAAATTTTTTCTTACAGCTTATTTAAAATTCCCGCCAAATTCCGCACCTAGTAATTTGAATTAAAAAGTTTCCCGCTATTTCCTCCCACCGACATTTGTGGCGCCCTCTCAGTACACTTTAAAACTGTGTAAGAGAGATGAAAGTATATAAAAATTGCTATCTCTGTCTCTCTCGCAGCGGATAAAAAATTAGCATTAAGTTGACTCTCTGAAAGTTACTCTATGTTACAATTGCATTTGTAAGTAAAATTCTCATTAACTTTGAATAATTAAAATATATCACTTTAAAATAATCTTTCGGATTTCCCTGAAATTATCTACAAAAACTAAAGTTATGTTATTTACAATGCAAACGAAGGATTTAACACTTTCAAATCACCCTAAAATTTGTGATGATCATTTCACTTCTGATTATAAGTATGCAACTGACTTGAATATGTCATGTTTTCAAAGCATTTCCAACAACTAAAACAATGTATGAGTAAAGGCTTTAAAGGAACCAACTTTGGAAATCTTATAACCAAAAAGTTCAACGACTAATCTTTCGATGGAATTTTTAAAGATATAAACAGCAGTTTGTTAAATATGCAAAAGCATGAAGGGACAAAAATCTTCAGAAAAATAGGCATTTACTTTATTATTTTTTGAGACCAGGTAACGGAGTAGTTTGAAACGAATAATTCAATATACAATTTACCATTTTTTGTAGATTGGTGTAATATAAAGACTTTGATCTTACCTGTATTTAGCACTTTCAAAGTTTAAGCTAGTGTAGTATTGACCAGTTCGTCACCAGTGTGTTTATTACAACCATTGAAATTGAAAGCTGTAGAAGCTGTTAGGATAACTAAAACCCAATATCCTGAAGATTAATTTGCAACTCATGTTTTAAAGACAAGTCGCTCAAGAATTTAACAAGTATTAAAAGCTTGTAATTTAAAAATAAAATATATATGGTAGTACTTGTTTATTATACATAAAGTTTGTTACGTGCCAAATGGGCCCTTAAACATTTATTTTAGTTTAATTTTGATGTGCGGAAGTTTCGCGCCATAAATTTAAAAGACTAGGCGCGTATTTCCGCTACGTCACAGTGCGTTGCGCCAGATCGCGCGACGCGAGTGGAGTAGGAAAAAAGTGGGGACAAGTGTTTCCGTGACTTTATGTAACGTGATTTTTTTGCCCGAACCTTCGAGTGGAGTGGACGTTTTAGGTATCGTATCGTGCCTTTAGCTATATCTATGTAGATTCCCTTGCCTAATTATCTTGTTTGTCGCCCTATACCTGGTTTCCTTGTCCATTCCTACATAGGTAGATGACAATTTGCAGCCGTTGGCGAACCGTACTGCACGACCCTGGATGGACGAGCCCATGACTGCCGGAGCTGGTCCGAACGCTTTGGAAGAGCGTTGGGCGTACCATCTTTAACTACCTAAAAAGGGCCCTCCGTAGCCCTGATGGATTTCAGCAGAAGCCAACTTTAACCCAGGGACATATTCATGTGAGTAATTGCTGTATAACCTATTGTCTTAAATTTATATATTTTTTCAATTATTCCGTAATATCATTTGTGCATTGGTGACGTCATTGATAGATGGGCGCGCCAAATCTGTAAAAAGGTTAGCGCTACCAACCGCCGGTGACGTCGCTTATTCCGCGCTTGCGCGATGTATTTATCGACTTTTTAACTGTAGATTATCGACGTTTATAAATGTAACAATTCACGTTTAAATTGTAAGAAGTTTAAGATAGTTATAATTAAATTAGAAGTATATCGTGTAAAAACCTTTTTAATTCTAAGTAGCCATGTATTTGGTTGACTAGTTCAATTTGATTGAAAATCTGAATCACTGTCATCACCAACGTTAATAATTAGAGGTGCATTATCTTCTTGATCAAATTTGATCTCACGTTTCCACCAATCTTTGATAATTTTTTCTGCATGTTCTATCGAATGTGCCCAAATCTCCGGTGTTATTTTTTCTAATGCTTCTTTCCACATTTGTAAACAGTTTTCAACAGACCTACCATCTCTTCCAGCATGTTGATTGTAGTACCTCTTACTAACACCCCATACATTTTCAATTGCATTGAATATGCAGTGATACGGAGGCAATCTTAACACCTTATGTCCATATTGTTCGGCCAGCAAATCCGCTTTAAAAATCTTTGGCGGTTTATACCTAAAATTTTTAATAAATACTGATATGTTATAAAGCACAAAATTTTGACTCACATCATGACAAGTTTCAGAAGCTCTGCTTTCAAAGCATTGCCATCAAAGGAAATTGTTTGTTTTGTTAACCATTCTGCGATGTGACTTTTTTCCAGGAACTGTTAGGTATTTTGTTTAACACGGTAGAATGATAGGAAGCGTTGTCTAAAACTATTGCAGATGGTGCTTCTAAATTCTTCAATAATTGATTTTCAAACCAATACAAGAAATTCTGTTCATTCATTTCTCCCTGGTAATCTGGGTCGTTTGTGGACGAAGAAAAAATCAATTCTGCCCCATCTATGAAACCATTTACATTTCCTGCATGTAATACTATGTACCTAAAAGATTATTTACATTATTCTGTTTTAAAAGGAAGTATATGACACAAACCTTTTTCCATCAGTTCGTGTACTCTTTACAGTTCTTAAATCACTGTCTTGCCAGGAGCCGCTCACAGCACCATTCTGAAAAATCCATGTTTCGTCCACAAACACAAACTGATACAGATTCTCTTCTTTTATTCTCTTGTATGTCTTTAAGAAACGTATCCTTCAATCAACAATATTTGGCAATTCCATTAGACCTCTCCGTGGGTTATCTTTTTGCCATTTAAATCCTATATTGTGTAGGATTGTATTCAGGGATCGTTTAGAACCATTAAAAAGTTCATCGTGCTTCAGATTCTGCCACAAGGTATGAACAGAAATATGTTCATCTAAAATAAATACATGTAATACTGTACATTAACTTGGAAATGAGTACTTACGATTGTCATATAACCTATAAATCACATTACGAATTCCACTTTTGGTAAATTCATCTACGTCAGTGACAGGCTTTGTGTGGACTCGCTTTTTTGACGTAAATGGTTCGTTTTTTGCAATTTTTTGCGAAATCGATATTACGGTGCCAATACTAAGACCCAGGGCAACCGACACTCTCTAAAAATATGGATAAGAAATAGTTTTTGAAGTAAATAATGAACCAAATTACCTCACGAACTGCTGTTAACGGAATAAACGGTCCACCATTATCCCTTTCTTTTTCAAAAAAAGTGATTAAACTAGCAACAAGTTGTTTAGCTCTAACGCCTAAACTAATTCCACTCATTATCTTCGGTGATCAGAGTTCGGTGTAACACTAATATGAGTTCTGAAAGGAACTGTTTGAAGCAAAAACTGATTAAATTATGAACGAATAAAAATAAAAAGTGCACGAGATGTAAGAATAACTAAACAACATATAAACCTAAAAATTAAACGTCAAATCAATTAAAATTCCGCTAGAATTGTTGGCAACGTTGCACATTGCTACTATTCAAATCAAAACCGTAGCATAGCATTTTACGGTTTATAATGACAAACGTCTGTATAAATAGTTAGTACGTGTGTGACGTCGCGAATGACGAGGTCTATTTAGAAATTGCAAAAACTATATCTTCCATGATTTTTAATGTTTATATTGAGGAAGCTTTAAACTTAGCTAGAGAGAGAAAAGAGATAACATGTTACGTTTGCAGATGATATAGCCATAATATCACATTCTAGAAAAGAGTTAGGAGAGTTTTTAAATATTTTAGATGAGATACTACAGAGTAACTATAGTATGAGAATTAACTCAGGAAAGACAATGTTAATGGCAAGTGAGTTACAGCCTAGTTCTAAACAAAAATTAAAAATAGGTAATACCGAGTTAGAGGAGGTAGATGAATTTTGCTATTTAGGTAGTATAATTAGAAGAGACGGACGTAGCATAAGGGATATAGTAGCTATAATAGCTCAAGCTAAAAAAATGTTTTTAAAAAAGTAGGACTTGCTAATAATTAGTAGTATTAGTTTAGATAATAGATAAAGTTTCTTAAAGTCGTACGTATGTAGCGTTCTAGTATACGGTAGTGAGACTTGGATAATTAAAGAGGTAGATAAGAAAAAGATAGAAGCTTTTGAAACTTGATGTTATAGGAGAATGTTAAAGATTAGTTGGACAGATAGAGTAACAAATGAGGAAGTTTATAGAAGGATAGGTGAAGAACCCTGTATGTGGAAACAATTAAAGGTCATGGGAGATAAAATGGTAAGACACCAGTTAAGACATGAGGGACTATTTAGGAAGGTCTTAGATTATAGACTACCAAATAAAAATAGAGTAGGAAGGCCTAGACAAATCTATATTAGTCAAATTATTAGAGATTTAGGTTGTGATGGGTATGCAGACATTTTTAGATTAGCTCAGAATAGAAAATAATTTAGAGCTGCATCAAACCGACCTTAAGTAGCGATTCGTTGCTTAAGCCTTACCATAACATATAATTTAACACTTTTCCTTTTTTGTAGGGGATAATCAGGTAATATTTCATTTTCTTATAAATGGGAATCATGTAAACATGTTGCAGTTCTTTAACAACCATCAGGTTGCTAATATCTATGTAGAGCCAGTTAGATAGGAAAAAGAATATAGGAAGACCTAGACCAAGCTATATTAGTCAAATTATTAGAGATTTAGGTGGTGAAATGTACGTAGACCTTTTTAGACTAACTCAGAATAGAAAAGAATTTAGAGCTGCGTCAAACCGACCTTAAGTAAGGTCGAAAACAAAATGATGATGAGAAGAAAATAATTTTTGGCATATAATTTAGTTGTTATTCGTTATACTGAAATTAAATCTTATACCAAAATATTCTGTGGGGTTATCAGCAATGCTATAAGCTATTTATGATGACATTTCTTTAGTTCTTATGAAATTTTGTATTTCTGAATTAGCTTTCACTGCTATTTAGCACCTGCAACAATTTGTTCCAATCTTTCTTAAGTAAATAAACATTATATTACTTAATATGTGACCGAAATATCTGATATCTGCGCATCTAGTTTATTAATAATAATAGAGAGGACGTTGTCATTATTCAATCTTTACAGTTTATAATTCTATCAAGGTACTTAACAACGTAAGTTGCTTTAAACGTTTTCAATGACAATAGACCTAGCGTAACGCAATATCTTCTATAAAGATATTAATTAAACGAATTAAAATTAACGAACGATCAATTTAGATAAATTGTTCGGTGAATCATGTCATTTACATGCAGCAAGTAGTGCTTAAACGAATTTCCTGAAAGACTACAAAATAAAAAATAGCTAATTTAATTTGTTATGAGTGCGCATTATTAAGCATTAGTAACATCCTTCTCAACCGTATTAAACGACCTGACATGTTTGAGTGCCGCAACGTATTCGGTATTAAAAAACAGAATTAAGATTTCCTCTAATAGTTCTTAATTGAATTCAACATAGGGTTAAATTGCCAGTGCAGTGTCAGTACATGCACTTCATGTCTTACAAGTAACATGCTAGAACTGCATCCACTGCAATATTTTTGACTTGAGTTTTTTTACAGATACTGGTTTTAATTATGGGTGTACAGTTGTTGAAGACCATTTTCATCGTGTTGACATTTTTGCAGCAATATCAGGTAAAGAGTAAGATCTGTAAGATGTATTTAATAATTAATGGGTCGTAGTTATTTTCCTTACTAAACGAAGACAATGCAATTAATACGAGACCTCTGCGTTATGATCTAAGTATTCAAATATTTCCAGATGAAGATAGATTTTCAGGAGAAGTCGTTATAAGTGTGTTTTGGACTGAAACAACAAATGTAGTAACGCTTAATGCACATGAAAGCTTGACGATAAATACTACGCAAGTCATAGTTACCAAATCCAATGATTCCAAAGCGAGGTAAATACTATTATGAGCTGTATCACGTAAGTTAACTAAAATACTTTAAACTCCTAGTAAAATTTGTTTCTTTGCACACATACTAGTAAAAGTGGGCTTTTAAAATTTCCGTTCAAGATTAAAAATATCATTCTATGCCACTATTATTAAAAGTTGTCAAGCTTAGAATCAACTTTAAAAATGTTTTGTAAAGATAATTAAAACAGAAAACGTTTTTCTTCCTAATTGAGGCAAATATTTATTTAAAATGTGAACAATTTCAGCTCTACTCGGAGCGCCTCTCCTTGTTTTCTGTATAATAACAGAAATGCAAAGGAACTTTGCACGCAAAATTTTTCTTACTAGTCCAGCAGGCAGGTACTTTCTACCTGGGTAGTTTTCCGAAGATATGATATTTTGGTATGACGTTTGTAGGTAACCTGTGGAGTAGAATCTGAGTTTTGATCTGGAAGACCCTGTGTTAACTTGGAGGACGACAAACCTCAAAATTTCGAACTTTTTTTAGTTTTTCTGTTATAACAACTAAATCATGCCTATTTACAAAGTTTAAGAGCACAAACTCTTGTTCAAAACTTTACTGGTCAAAAGTATTTTTTTGATCCAATAGTTACCGAGATACATATGGTTCAACTTACTGAACCTAATTCTACTTTTAAAATATAATCACGCTATTCACAACAGCAAATCGCTTTTTATTTGGCGCAACCGGGTGACTTCTTTTTATTGGCATTATCCTGTCACACACTTTATTTTTAATTTCATTGACGAATTCCTCCGATACTAAACTCGCCTCAGCTCCTGAATCTAATAATGTTCCTAAATTTTTTTCAAAAATTTTAATATCAATTATGGGCAAACAAAATTGTTCTATAATTTCTGGCTCAATTTCTTCCTCTATTTTTAAAAATTCCCTAGGATGTTCGTACTTGTACACAGTAATGTCTAGTGATTTGTCCTGCTCTAAAAATCCTGTCCAGGTGTGGTCTCCCTACTTGGTCCTGGTCTGGCTACCACTTCTGCGTATGTCCTTGGCGTCTCAACTCTGTCCGTGTTGTTACCTTCCCTGCTTGTTGTAGATGTCCCCCTCATGTCCGGTGAACTGTTCTGTCTCGTTAGTCCCGGTCTAGGTGCAGGTCCTCTACCTACACTGTTGCTCCTGAAAAACGTCCGTCGAGGTTCCCAATTTTGTCTCTGGTATAAAAAAGTATTCCTCCGTCTTGCGTAGTTGTCCCGTCGTTCAAATCTTACTGCATTGACTTGTCTTTCCCTACTTTCTCTAGGTCGTCCACTGTTAACCTCATCGTACTTTTGCAGGTACTCCAGAAACATCTCCCTGTCCAAAATATTCTGCAACGCTACATGTTGCCTCACCTCAACCTCAAAGCGTCGTGATAAGTATTTAATAATCTGTCTGTCCGTCAGTGGAGGATTAAGTTGCTCCCTACTTCCTGAAAATTCCCCTTTAAATTTACCTGTGAACAGATCGTCTCGTATCTGGTCCTGTCTATGGTCACTCCAGTAACGTTTCTGAAACCTGTCTTCAAAGTCAGTGTAAGTGTCAATTTCTTGTGCAATTAAATTGTACCAAGCTTCAGCATGGTCTTTTAGTAAAGTTTTCACCACATTTAGTTTCGCCTGTTCGTCATATAAATTATTTATTAAACCTCTAATGTTATTAATGAATATCTGAGGGTTTACCCTACTATCCCCATAAAATTTCATTTGTTGCTCCAGCGACATATTACCTGTTACAAATTTTGGACCATCCCCCATCAAAGTTGCCACATTTTGTTTAATCCCGGTCACTTCTCTCTCTACCCTACCTAACTGATCCTTACATGAGTCCGTTACCTCAGTCATTTTAGCATTAATCTCATTCTCACAGAAAATCCTTACTTCTGTCCTTAATTGTCCCATTTCCTGATTTAAACCTCTAATATCACGTTCATTTTTATCAACCCTATTTTCGACTTCCCTCATTTTTATCGTCAAGCTATTTTTGAATTTCGAAACTTCTTTATTCATCTTATCTATTTTTTCACTTAGGGTTTCCCTAACTCCCGTTAATGTTTCATTCATCTTTTCAAATTTCCTATTTGAATCTTCTCTAACCCCGCTTAATGTCTTACCCATCTGATCAAATTTTCTATTTGATTCTTCATTCATCCTCTCTAGCATTCTCAAAATTAATTCATTTCCAGCTTCTCCTGATTCCGTCCTCGACTGATCCCTACTACCTCCAGCTTCCTCCATTTTCGAACTTTTATCACACAAGGCACTATCGTCACTTCCAATTTCCACTTCTTGGCTCCTTAACCACTCCTTTCTCTGCATACGTTCAAATCACTCACACACACACTCAAACTAATTTTTAAATTTATACAAAACAGACTCTCTCTCTCAGATCGCCAGTTTCCTGGAATAAAATCGCTTAAATTCTATTTGGAGCTCTTGCCTCACGTTCGGGTCGCCATAAATTGCCGTGGGATGTGCCTTTTGGTCACAGGAACAGGTACTTTCTAAAAAATATTCGAGCCCTACAGATTGGGCGTCATAAATTGCCGTGAAATGCTCATAAAGACCTCGCCAGAGTAAAAAAAACATTCGAGCCTTGACGTTGGCCGTCATAAATTGCCGTGGAACTCTCTAATTTAGCTCCGTACCTCACCAGTTTTAAAAAAAAAACTTTCAAAAATTTAAAATTTTTACAAAAATTTCTTACCCGGATTCTGCTTCATCAAATTAATTTCTTCAGCAGCTTCCCTGGCTATATCAGCTGTGCCTCCTCTCGGATACCTAAATTCACTATCATTCTCTTTACCGCTTACACACCATTCAATAAAATTACAAAATAATACAACAATTATACAATATTTATTTACCACTATTTACAAATAATAATTCATGGTTATGTACAGTTCGGTGCTCAAGTTATACCTCAATAAATGCTATCTTTGTAAAGTCCTTGTTTTTAAAATTAAAATTTCAAACACATTTAATGCAACAGGAGTAAATGGGCCCCAAATAATACCTTATCTTTATTTATTATTGCACACTGGAGTATGGTGAGCTCATGATAACCCAGTTTATTAATGTATGCTTTCCACTTTGCATACTATGACTACAAACTTAATAAACCCATGTACTCTTAACAATTAAATTTAAATTCATCAAGAAATTTAATAAGCTTTACGTACACCTTTTGTTTTATATTCCAAAATACCACAATAATAGTCAGTTATACGTATCCTTTTCAATACGTTAAATTACCAAAAATAACCATCAAAGTTTAGTCACACATCACAAATAATTTCAACAGTTTATATAAAAAAAACAGCAAATTCAAATGCGTTACCTGGAAAAAGCGTCAAAAGTCCATTTCCGTTGAAGATCTATATTCCTGAGCCCCTCGGCTTCGTGATTATGCTCGCGTTCCAGCAGCTATTTATAGATGACAACTCAGTTTAAGCTGAGCTGCGTGCTACCAATTAACACCAATTCCAGCATCCAAATTCATGTATATTACACTTGTTTATTATTGCATTATTAATTTACGAGCTTGTTAAAGTATTCGTGGACCTCAGTTAAATTTAAATACACTCTATTATACTCGCGTTACTAACTATAAGGCCACAAATAATCTAATACTATTTCACTGAATGTTACAAATTTTTAATACTCACAAGCTTGGTCAGTTGATTACAATACATTGTTAAGCGATGCAAAATTAAAGAGAGCCCTCCTAATTCTCCCAGAGTATTTATATTATAAAAGTAGGCCCACTTGGCCACACATTATGCGAACTACTTACTCGAAATTAATATTTCCGCAAATTTTGTCTAACCGTTTTAAACTTCTAAAAATATTCCCCCGTCAACACGCTATAGCAGACAAATTATCACAACCACCTGTCGCGTTTTCGTCTGTTCTAAAACTATCTATTTCGACCAATCATACATTTCAGTGAAGTCTTAAAACTCCGCCTGTAATATCTCTATTCCTGTCTTATGCATATTTGATGGTCTCGTTCTAACATTGCTTGCGTTGTAGAAAATTGATATAGCTGCCCGCGTCTTCATGGACTCTACGTGGATCGAATACGTGCCTACTAAAATGAACGCTTTTATGCCGTTTTATTCAGAAGCATATCATTGATTGTTCATCCCTTCTGCTTTTTAAGAAACTTTTGTTAGCGTTTATGCAAAACCACCAACGGTTTGAACAATATTTCCTTGAAGCTCGCCTCGTTATCTTCACAAATAAGCGGAAGATCACCTTTCCAACATGCAGGTGTGCTCAATTAACGATCGTTTAAAATAACACTTCTCGGAGCCTACATTTCACAGTATTTTATACAACCGACGTCTGTTTGTTTGTTAAGAAAGCTTTTCGCCTCGCGATTATAGATTTTTCATGCTCGGATGCGTTTTCTGACGTTATAACCCGTTGAATTAAACTAAATTAAATTAATTAATAATTTCTATTGGCTTATAAAACTGATTTTCTTTATGAACCTATTAACTTTTAATCCCTAATTATAAAATTATGTCAATACATGTTACTTTAAATTAAATAGATGAAATAAATTTTGCACGTAAATATTATGTTCCTCTCTCTACACAGGGTGCTTGAAATTGCATTGTTTATACCCAAATTTAACCCTTTAAATCCACTACAATATGTATATATATACAGGGTGCCCACAATCTATCTCCGTATATGGGTAACTTTTTTATTATAGAAGATACAATGTTGGTTAAATTAGCAAAGTTGAAGAGAAATTTACGAGTAGTATGATGCTTTTTTGAAAACTCACCTAGATGCTCAACTTTTTTAGATATTTGAAAAAAACTGAAATTTGCCATTTTCTTTAAACGCTAATAACTTTTTAACGGTTTAACCTATAGAGAAAATAAAAACTGCTTGTAAGGTAACTTTTTACGTAGAATTCAATAGCGTATATGACAATTTTAATTGGAAATGGGTTTTCAAGCTACAAACATAACCTCACTTTTTTAAATAGAAACCATAGTTCAATATAACCCAAATGGAAAGGTTTTTCTTTCTGATTACCCTGATGTAAGGGTTGATGTACTTATTTTCAGTAGTTTCTTTATAATAAAGAAAAACGATTTATTTATTTGCGGACATCAAGGAGTCCATGGATACATATTACAAACAAACAAAATGTGTAAAAATCAATAATGGAAACACAAGTTTATTGTAACTAAATTTATTATAAACTAAGAAAAATAAAATACTTAAAAATAAACTATCCATACAATACAAATAACTTAATCAAAGGAAACAAAATTAATTAATGCGAATATGCCCACTCCTACATTAACATATGCTCAAAATGACCTCCATTAGCTTGCAAACACATTTCGCACCTTTTAATTAGGTTTTGGTGCACCTTATTTAACGTTTGTGGTTTTATACTTGTAATAGCTGCTGTAATACTATCTTTGAGTTGCTCAATGTTATTGGATTTTTAGCATACACTACATCCTTTACAGTACCCCAAAGAAAAAATCCAGTGGCGATAGTTCTGGTGACCTTGCCGGCCATGGAACAGGACCTGCATTGCCAATCCAATTTGGAAAACTATTATCAAGATATTCAGAAACGGCTTGAGCATTGTGAGCAGGTGCACCGTCATGCTGAAAATAATATAAGTTTTGCAGTAAATGAAGTGGCAAATTATCGAGCATTTCTTGCAATTCGTTTTGTAGAAAATTTAAATAGCGTACACCATTTAAATTATAATTATAGAAGAAAGGCCCAAGTATTTTATTACCAAAATGGCACACCACACATTTATCGAAAATTGATGTTGATCCCGCCTTTCTTCTGTTAAATGGGGATTTTCCTGACTCCAGTAGACTGTATTTTTCTGTTAAACATGCCTTTGTTAGTAAATTTTGCTTCGTCGGTAAATATAATAGTGTGACTAAAACCAGGATTATTATTTGTTTCATTAAGAAACCACCTACAAAACTGTTGTCTTCTCTCACAATCCCCATGATACAGTGTATTGCTAACATGGGTTTTGTATGGTTTGTAGCGGTTTTGTTTTAAAATTAGGCGAGCTTTTTCTGTAGAAGTAGCGCACTCAATTGCAGTTTCTCGGTGGACGTTGTTGGCTTAAAATTTATGTAGGCTAACACACGTTCTTCATCATCAGTTTTGAATTTTCTTTTATCAGTACTGGGTTTTGTAAAAGCACCAAACCTTTTTAAATTGTTTTCTAATTTAGAAAACAATCGTTTATCTGGCTGCCTTCTTTCCAAATATCTTTCATAATACATATCACCAGCAGCATCACAATTTCTGTTACAGGCATAGTAACAAAAGAGCATGTCATTTTTTTCGTCGTTTGTATACATTCTCTATTATAATCAAATAAATTTAAGTCTTCTACACAAAATTTGCAACCCAGAGCAAATAAACACTAATTATATCTGACAAATGCCAGTTGTTTTTTGTTTATTTAAAATATGTATCCATGGACTTCTTGATGTCCGCAAATAAATAAATCGTTTTTTCTTTATTATGAAGAAACTACTGAAAATAAGTACATCAACCCTTACATCAGGGTAATCAGAAAAGAAAAACCTTTCCATTTGGGTTATATTGAACTATGGTTTCCATTTAAAAAGTGAGGTTATGTTTGTAGCTTGAAAACCCATTTCCAATTAAAATTGTCGTATACGCTATTGAATTCTACGTAAAAGTTACCTTACAAGCAGTTTTATTTTCTCTATAGGTTAAACCGTTAAAAAGTTATTAGCGTTTGAAGAAAATAACAAATTTCAGTTTTTTCAAATATCTAAAAAAGTTGAGCATCTAGGTGAGTTTTCAAAAAAGCATCATACTACTCGTAAATTTCTCTTCAACTTTGCTAATTTAACCAACATTGTATCTTCTATAATAAAAAGTTACCCATATACGGAGATAGATTGTGGGCACCCTGTATATATATATATATATATATATATATATATATATATATATATATATATAAAATTAGTAATATTGACTGTTCTTATAATGTATATGTAAGTTAAATATTGGGGATACAGTCAGATTGCGTACTTATTTAGAATAAACTTCTTTTAACCATTTCAAGCTTTCGAAAATCGTTTATTTTCTTCATCAGGATACTAAAAATCTATTATTTAACATTTATATAAAAAATTATGTGAGTTACTTACGATTATAAAGTTTACAATTATACAAAAATAATATGACATCTATATGACATGGACAGGTTTTTGTTCATACGTGCACATTTAAAAGTTTCTTATAAACATTTGCAAAATTAAAGTGAATGTAGCAAAAATATTAAATGAACTAAAGTAAAATAGTTATTATAGGTCTAGTTGATAAAAATAAAAATAGAAAATAAAATGTGTTATACTAGTTCTTAAAAATACAGCTAATCGTATTGTAATAAAGGTGTTACAAGTCTGTAAAGTGTGGTAGTTTTATAGAAGTTTGGAATTATTTTTATTCTTTATTATTGTCATAAGGTAGGAATAAATATTGTTTAAATTTTGTGTGTCGGTTTTTTTATTAATAGGGTTGTCTTCTAGAGAAATCGCGATCATTTCAAGAAATAAACGCTTTCTATAGTTTGTTTCCCTGAATATAATTTTGGTGTCATTATAATTCATTACATGGCCCGTATCAATTACATGGGAAGCAAGCGCGCATTTTTTGTTGTTAAGTTTGCAATCACTTTTGTGTGAGGTCAGTCTTGCATACAATACCTCGAATCCGTATTATGTCCAAGACTCTTTTCAGTTTGCAACTTTCATCAATAACTTGGAGATACCCCAAGGTTTTGTTATCATTAGTTTAGATGTTATTTCGTTGTTCAGCAATATTTCAGTAGACCTGGCAAAAACAGCATTGAATCACATTGGGAGACTATTCAAAATAATTGTAAAATTACAAAAACAAATTTTCTTAAGCTTATAGATTTTTTATTTGATAGAACGTACTTTTCATTCAATAACCAATTTTATCAACAAACACTAGGTACTCCCATGGGAGCCAGCGTATCTCCCATAATTGCACAATATGTTATGGATGATCTACTAAACGACCGCATCACCAAATTTGATTTCGAATTTCCATTCATCAAAAAATACGTTGATGATTTGATTTGTTGTGTACCTTCTGATAGTGAGGAATACGTCCTTCAAATAATTCAATAGCTACAATCCTGCCATACAATTTACCATAGAAAAGGAATCAAATTACTCAATACCTTTTTTAGATATGAAAGTGTTACGCACTGATAATATATTAATTACAGACTGGTATCGCAAACCGATATCTTCTGGTAGGTTTTTGAATTATTACTCGTTTCATCCGTTAAGCATGAAAATCAACACAGTTTTAGGCCTAAAACGAAAAATTGAATCTGTTACACACCCTACCCTGCGATACAAAAATCTATT
The DNA here is from genome assembly GCA_036346225.1 of Platerodrilus igneus. Classification (NCBI taxonomy): domain Eukaryota; kingdom Metazoa; phylum Arthropoda; class Insecta; order Coleoptera; family Lycidae; genus Platerodrilus; species Platerodrilus igneus. The sequence goes on from JARFIW010000782.1 coordinate 2,623,866, forward strand.
ATTACTCAGAAACCTACTACTTACTAATTCATATCCGAAGCCTCTAATCAACAAACTAATTTTTAACACAACCGCTAGAAAAAATACCACAACAATTGAAACTTTCTCCAACAATACTACAGACACTAATACCAGCTCCACGTCTCCTACAATGTTTATCGCACTTCCATATATTGATAAACTTACCGATAAACTAAAACATCTTTTTAAGGATCTTCCAAACATAAAGCTTATCAAACAACCAGTTATAACTTTAGCTAGGGTATTATATAGTAGTCTTAAAGACCACACACCTACACTCCGACAGTCAGGAGTAGTCTACAGTATACCATGTCATAACTGTAGTGGTAGGTATGTTGGTCATACATCAAGGTGGTTATCTGCAAGACTGACCTCACACAAAAGTGATTGAAAACTTAACAACAAAACATGCGCGCTTGCTTCCCATGTAATTGATACGGGCCATGTAATGAATTATAATGACACCAAAATTATATTCAGGGCAACAAACTATAGAAAGCGTTTATTTCTTGAAATGATCGCGATTTCTCTAGAAGACAACCCTATTAATAAAAAAACCGACACACAAAATTTAAACAATATTTATTCCTACCTTATGACAATAATAAAGAATAAAAATAATTCCAAACTTCTATAAAACTACCACACTTTACAGACTTGTAACACCTTTATTACAATACGATTAGCTGTATTTTTAAGAACTAGTATAACACATTTTATTTTCTATTTTTATTTTTATCAACTAGACCTATAATAACTATTTTACTTTAGTTCATTTAATATCTTTGCTACATTCACTTTAATTTTGCAAATGTTTATAAGAAACTTTTAAATGTGCACGTATGAACAAAAACCTGTCCATGTCATATAGATGTCATATTATTTTTGTATAATTGTAAACTTTATAATCGTAACTCACATAATTTTTTATATAAATGTTAAATAATAGATTTTTAGTATCCTGATGAAGAAAATAAACGATTTTCGAAAGCTTGAAATGGTTAAAAAAAGTTTATTCTAAATAAGTACGCAATCTGACTGTATCCCCAATATTTAACTTACATATATATACAGGGTGTTTTTTTTAAGTGGGAGGTCACCTGTATATGGAAGACCAATGGTAGAAGGAAGCTGAAAATTTGCACTAGGAGGTTATCGAATGTGCCCTACACGTCTAAAATAATTTCGATACGATAGCACTTCCGGTTATACCGGAAGTCGGTATTACTATTGTTATTTTAAATAGAACACCCTGTATATTTATGCATTTTTGAATTCCTTGTCGAATTTTATGTGAACTTTTATAACACAACCATACCTCTATCTAATGCCGTTTTCGAGATATTTTGATTTTTAGTAGATTTTTTTGACATTTGCACGCTGTCACATAAATTGGAATAACTAGAAATTGAACGAACTTACAAAATTGTTTTTTTGCAATCACATTCATAATACTTGATATTATTTCTACGTGCAAAGAAAATCTGATTACAATGTACAGGGTGCTAGAAAATTCATTTTATAATTTGACTAATAAAATGTCAAATATTCCGTTTTTTAAATGGAACCTACCATATTTTGTTATATTAATCGATTCTATGGAAAAAATACCTTGGGTATGTAATTACAACAATCCATTTATTGTAAGCCGTTTTGAGTTATTTGCATTAAAAGAGAAATGCACTAGTTCAGTAACATAATAACATTTGCTACTATCAAGTAGCTTTTGTCCGATACATTAACAAAAGAATAATTGGTTATTTTTACAAAACGTCAAATGTAGATAATTCTACGCAGATTGCAATTCCCGTACTGTAGTTATTTATGAGGGTTAATCGAAACTTTACAAATCAAGATTATCTCGAAATGATAATTATTTATGGCGAATGCAACAGAATTCTTCAAAGAACTTGCGATGTCTTTCATCAAAAATGTCCTGAAAAGCCAGCGCCGAATGTTAGGCTTCTTGAAAACTGTGCGAAGAATGGATCATTTATTACAAAGAAGAACAGGATCAGCACCGTGACGGAGGAAGTAATTGGAGTTACTAATGTATTGGCATATTTTCATGCAGCAGAGCTTAACTAAATAATGCTGTACAGGATATAGGAATGAGCCGTAGTTCTATATACAATATTTTGAAAGCAAATAATTTTAAAAGTTGGTCACTTTATCCTGTTCAGCACCTTAAGGAAACCGATTTCGAAAGAAGGATGTTGTTTTGCGAATTTGTATTACTTAGAACGCAAGAGAATGAACAGTTTTTGAAAAATATTATTTGGAGCGATAAAGCAAAGTTTACGAAAAACGGAGTGTTTAACCGACATAATTCACACCATTGTTCCACAGAAAATCCTCACCAAGCATACATAACAAATTTTCAGGAAAGATGGTCTTTTAACGTTTATTGTGCTATTAGAGATTCGCGAATTGTATGTGTAGTGTTTTACCAGGAAAATTGAAACGGTAAAGTACATATTGTTTTAGTAATTCTTTTTCTTCTCGATGAACACTTTTACAGGGGAACGATATTTAGAAATTGGATTTTTTCTATGGGTATGTAAAAGATACGGTCTTCTCCTACGCTCCTACTACTGAGGGAGATTGCAAAAGACGAGTATTAAATGCTCTAAATTCTTTAACTCCAGAGCATATACAAAAGGCAACAAATGAAGAGTTTAAAAGGCATTTTAAAATGCTTGGATCAAAATGACCGCCAAATAGAACATTTATAAACAACCTCTTATGTTTTTATTTATTTTTCTTTAGGTAAAATATTGTTAGATGAAATACATTGTTCCATGTTTGTGTAGCTTTTAAACATTATTTTTCAAAAAATGTTCTTGCGCTGCCATTTTTGGCAACCAAAATGTGCAAAAGCATTTCCTGCTTTCTAAGTACTAAGATATTAATTCCATAGAATTGATTAATATAACAAAATATTTGATGAAAAATATCGCAAGTTCTTCGAAGAAATCTATTACATTCGCCATAAATAATTATCATTTCGAGATAATCTTGATTTGTAAAGTTTCGATTAACCCTCATAAATAACTACAGTACGGGAATTGCAATCTGCGTAGAATTATCTACATTTGACGTTTTGTAAAAATAACCAATTATTCTTTTGTTAATGTATCGGACAAAATCTACTTGATAGTAGCAAATGTTATTATGTTACTGAACTAGTGCATTTTCTCTTTTAATGCAAATAACTCAAAAACGGCTTACAATAAATGGATTGTTGTAATTACATACCTAAGGTATTTTTTTCCATAGAATCGATTAATATAACAAAATATGGTAGGTTCCATTTTAAAAAAACGGAATATTTGACATTTTATTAGTCAAATTATAAAATGAATTTTCTAGCACCCTGTACATTGTAATCAGATTTTCTTTGCACGTAGAAATAATATCAAGTATTATGAATGTGATTGCAAAAAAACAATTTTGTAAGTTTGTTCAATTTCTAGTTATTCCAATTTATGTGACGGCGTGCAAATGTCAAAAATCTACTAAAAATCAAAATATCTCGAAAACGGCATTAGATAGAGGTATGGTTGTGTTATAAAAGTTCACATAAAATTCGACAAGGAATTCAAAAATGCATAAATATACAGGGTGTTCTATTTAAAATAACGATAGTAATACCGACTTCCGGTATAACCGGAAGTGCTATCGTATCGAAATTATTTTAGACGTGTAGGGCACATTTGATAACCTCCTAGTGCAAATTTTCAGCTTCCTTCTACCATTGGTCTTCCATATACAGGTGACCTCCCACTTAAAAAAAACACCCTGTATATATATATATATATATATATATATAATGCTGTGAATCCACTAAAATCCGGGTACTCCGCTTTCGAATCGTGCCCCTACGAATTGGATGCCAAAGAATGCTGTGAATCCTACAAAAAGCTATTCATTACCTTAACTGTGCTGGTCCATTGACTTTCTTCTGTTAATCGCCTCGGCTGCTCCTCTAGTTAAACCTTCATCCTCATTCATAAAAAAAGACAAACACATTCCTACCACAAACATCAACGTTAACTCTATTTACATCAATATTCACAATACATTAAAATTTCAAATTAAAAATTCAGCATAAATTTCAGTTTTAAAAAGAATTTCAAGATTAATTTTATTATCATTTAATGTGCATCCAGAATTAAAGTCCTTGTAGGATGCCTACTAATTAATATAACAATATATGCAGACCGGAGTCTGAGTACAAAGGGAGCATCTACCACCCCTTTACGTTAATTAACCAGGTTCGTCTAATTGAGCTCAAAGACATACCCAACAATTTTCATCATAATCCAGAACATCAATACTAAATACCCCTTTCTACCTAAACAAGCAAATTTCACCTTAACATTAAAATTTTATGGTTAGTACAATTTCACTAAGGTCCATTTAAAGTAAATCAATTATAAAGTAATTCAACACACACAAAAATATCAAAGTTCAACCAAAATAGTATAAATTACCTGAAGGTTACTTGCACTCGTAGCTTCAATGTACATCGTCCCTTTTGTTAATCACACCATTCCAACTGGGTTATATTTACGGCTTCTGATTCTCAACGCTTTAAAAATTTTCTCCATCACCATTTATTTAAAGTTGTTTCAGGGTTTTTCCGGAACTAATCTGTGTATATCTGAACCTTGTTTTGTGGATCCAGACCCGTTTATGCACCATTTAAGTATTAATACCCCCGAAAAATAACAAAGAACTTCATACTTCTTTCACCAATATACGCCAAAACTGCCTACTTTTGTGTATTTATTTGTCGTAGTAAATTTTACCAATTGGTACAGTGATACTAAACTTTATTACCTTGTATCTTCTTTTCTAAGTGCACTAACGTACATTCATTGTAGCACGTAAAGAACAAGCTGTTTTAAATCACATAATATTTGAGCAAACTGTTTAAATTATTTAATATTAAAACCGGAAAACTAAAAAAACACCGTTTAACGCGTTCAATCAAGTCGAAGATCTAACAGAGCTTGTTTATATTCCCCTGGGTATATATAGAGGTTAGCCTGTCTGTCGGTCGAGTCCTCAAAACGGCCAGTTTCTAGAATTTCGCATGCTCTGTTCCCAGTCCGTAGCTCGCGCGTCGGTTTTTACGAATTTTGTACTCGCCCCAGTTAAATCTCAGAAATTTCAACACGGCACGCAATGTCTGGAAATAACTAATTGACTTTTATACAGAAATCGTTGTTTCTACCTCTGATATTTGCATCCTATTTTCAACCAATTGCGACCCTCGTGACGTTGCTTAAATCACGCCTTTTACTATATGTGTCTTTGCTTGACGCATTTTCTCTTTCCTTTTCTAACCTGTTCGTATTGGTGCAAATTGATATTCTTTATTATCGATTATTTTAGTCCATGTGGAATGTGAAATAACTCACCTTTAGCATTTCTCGTGACTATTAAGCTACGGTTTCTCCAAGATTCTTTGAAACCATTTGTTATCTACAAAATTTTCGCCGTACATGACATTTAAACTACGCAGGTGTTCAAACATAATATTAATTCTCAGAGCTTTATTTTCTGGTATTATAATCTTGGATTTTCACAGACTTTTATGCTTATTATTAATAATGGTTTAATTAACTCCAACTAAAATTGACTTCTATCCTTTCATTTTTAGCGAATACAAATTAAATGTTAATTATTATGTGTACACTTTGTTTAATACCGGTTACTTAAAATAGGGTTAATTAATATAAATTTTGCACGTAATTTCCATTTGTTTCTTTCTTAGGAATAATTAAATTACACGTAGAGCTTTTTAATACTGTTTCTTTTGATATAAAGCGTCTTGTACATGATTTAACTCTCTTATTTTTACTGAAACGAATGAATTTTTATTCTCCACGGTGTTTTAATAAAGCGTATTATCTAATAAAATTCCTTATACACGGTGATTAAAATTATTTTATGTAATTCATTAATTTTCTACCCTGGTCTAAATATGAGTAATATATATATATATATATATATATATATATATATATATATTAAAGTATAAACTTACAGGTAACAGCCGCATAAAAGCAGTTGAAAACAAATGCACTATGTACAAGATTAACATGGGCGCATTTTAATAAGTGCAAACAAGAAACATTGCAAGTTAATTAAGGCTAGTTCTGTACAGTGTGAAACAGCCAAATGAAAAGATTCATTATTTCGGTAACTGTACATATATATATATATAGAAAATCTCGAAACATGGCAATTTTAGATTATGACTTGATATCTTGGAAAGAAAAAATTTGATCCTTATATTGTAGAACCCCCTTCGAGTGACAGTTGCAAAACCTAATTTTTTAAATGGGAAATATGGGCTTGTGATATATCATTTGAAAGGTCTCCTCATTCTGTATTCAAAAATGTTATTGTTTCTACATTCATTGCAAAAATTAACATTAAAAACATAAAATAATCCAATTACGGAAATTTGCTACAACACATTCAAAAGTTAATAAGTAATAGTGTTTTTGTATTTATAATTTGAAAAACAAAACAAAAAACATGAATGTCAATGAAGTAGATGTTCAAAATGCTCGCAGCGAAAGTCTGGCAACATCCTAATTTTAAATAAAAATGTTTAATTTTATTTAACATCTCAGACGTGACCGACGATATTCGTCTTTGTAAAGCATCTAAACCAAAGGGTTTATTTTTGCACACAATACTCTTCACATACCCTCATAAAAAGAAGTCTAATAACGTAAGATCAGGTGATCAAGCTGGCGATTCAATCGATTCTCGTCTCCCTATCCACCGATTTGGAAACATTACGTCGAGGTACTGGTAGACATTGCATTGGTAATGTATAATGTAGCGGTGCTCTATCCTCCTGGAACCATGTCGTATTCGCTGGAACTTGAGGGTTCTCTGGATCAGGATATAAATTTGCCCAAGGTGGTATGACATTATTTTGGAGTAGTACTAAATAATCAGCGCCATTCAAATTGCCCAAGGGACCAACGATATGGTTTCCAATAATCCATGCCCAAACATTAATCTTTTGAGGGTGTTGCATGCATTCTTCCCCCATCCAGTGAGGATTTTCCGTTGACCAGTTGCGACAATTGTGACGATTAGCATGACTGTAAAGTGTCAAAGTGCACTCATCAGAAAACATTTCCATCATTTGTTCATAAAAATAAGTCTTCCTATCTCCATTGACATTCATATTTTTTTTGTTTTTTAAAATTATACACATAAAAGCAGTATTACGTATTAGCTTCAAGTGTGTTGTAGAGAATTTCGGTAATCGGATGATTTTATTTTTTTGTATGTTAACTTTTGCAATAAATGTGAAAACAATAACATTTTTGAATAGAAAATGAAGAGACCTTTTAAACGATATTTTACAAGCCCATACTTCCCATTTATAAATTTAGGGTTGCAACTGTCACTCGAAGTGGGTTTAATATAGGGATCAAATTTTTTCGTTGCAAGATGTAAATTCATAATCTAAAATTGACGTGTTTCGGGATTTTCTGTATAAAATATGTACAGTTACCAAAATAATGAATTTATTCGATTTGGCTGTTCCATATTGTATAAATACAAGATTAACGCGAGTACGTGATAATAAGCACAACGAGAACAAACGGGAAATAGATGTAGAGTCTATTTTGCAATACATATACAAACTTAACCTAAAGACATGTTATTATGGACTAACAAAAGATTATTATTAGCCCACAGGAAGATTTAGGCTTTCAGCAAGTGACTGTCGGCGACAGTGGCAGAGCCGGTGCTTCCACGGCTTATTGTTGTACAACGTGGATGCGCTGATAACACCTAACTGGCTGACGGCGTGGCCGGGATGGTGCTCTGCGTTCCAGGTGTAAGCAAGTAAAGTGGGGTAAGAATGTAATTACTGACCGTGTAATAGAATAATTTTGTGCCGCCAGGGTACAGATCACTGGCTTTGTAATGATGCAGTAACAGCGTGCTGCCGGAGTAAAAATCACAGACGGTGTGCTATTCGAACTGGGATAACAATCACCAGCGCTGTAATGATAGAGTAATGCGTTAATCCGAATAACAATCACTGGTTGTGTGTAGTGTGATTTACTTAGAGTAGGCTTGTACATAGCATAATGTTAGATTCTTGGAAACCAATCACAAAAGCGCTAGAAGGTACTGTTCCAAGGACTGATTTTCTGCTCGATTTCAAGCTGTTTGTATATGCTTTTTTTCCCTTCTGATTGCAAGCGTGGTTATCGTGCTCGGAGCAAAATGAATTACGTTTGTCTGGGTTTTATGTTTGGTAAATAAGTATATCTGGTAACAAAGGCTAACCGCTACGATTTATGTGGAGAAAACAATTACCACTTAAAGTTGCCCCATCTTGTAAGTATTGTCTCTTTTATTTTCCTTGAATAATATCATAAATATTTGTGTTTAGGAGAACTAAAAAGTTTTTGAAGAACTAAAAAAGGGTTTGATTTGATAGATAACCTATAAAGCATCTTTTCGGTGTTAGCAACTGCTAATGATAAGCAGTTTGTAAAAAGTTACATTTTGAGTATCTAAATGTTTGAAAAATTTACTAGTGCATTTTTTTTAAGTGACTAACAATTTGACAGTGTGTTTTGTTTTATTTTTTGACAGAAAGCCCAAATATTTATTGTTCCGGGCTGGGACCGTGTTATTTTATAAACTAATGTCAACGTTTTATAAAATGACACAGTTCCAACCCAGAACTATAAATATTTATAATGACTCAGGCCGTAAAAGCTTCCGACAATATCACAGAAAGTCCAAGATTAAACAAGCAGCTTCTTTTGATTCTAGCAAATTTTATGATTGCAATTGGGATTTGTATTTTGCACAAACCTGATTCTTGCCTGTTTCATTAAATTTTCTTGCGACGGAAACCTTAGAGCTACACACAGGTACCAAAAGGGTATTATTTATAAATTTTTCTCATGATTCTGTAAGCGTATTACTTAAACTTTTAACCCGCTCTCTTTGTGGCTGGCGATACCTTGCTACGCACAGTTTTGATCCCAGAAAATCTAGCCGGTAATCCACAGAAAAAAACCGAGTGAAATATTCTGCTAAAAATCATGTTTTGGTAAAATACCGAAAACCTCGACTCTACCAATAAAAATGGTTGCCGACTAACTCAGTAGGACGGGTGGTGTAAGTGTTGAAGAGGGTCCCGGAAGGGTTTCTAGTGAGAAGTTCCAGAAAAAATAACAAGAGGGTGCCAAAACCTTGGAACAGGAGAGTAGTTCTGGTTTAAAATTCATCTGAGAAATCGTTAAGAATACTATTGCTTAAACATAAAACAAACATTAACCATAAGAACACTAATAGACCAATTTAAAACTGCTAGCTGAAAGGAGGGTTTTTAAAATCAAATATTAAATGACCTGACTTTTCAATCACGCCTTTTAGTACGAGAAGTTGCAAAATAATTTATTTCAAGGAAACTATAACTATACGTTCATATAAATTAAAAAAGAAACAAATATAAACAGACCTTGACACTATTATATACGACTGTATTTTCAACTATATTACACACACGTGATCATTACAAATACATGTTAGACCTTCTTAAGCAGATACTATAAATCAAATATATCAAAATTTTCTTAACTATATCTTAACTAAATCACACAAACGTACTATAGGTACGTTTTTCTCAGTTCAAAAATGTTCATTTATTTACAAACTTTCTCGGGTATAGTTTTAGAGCATTTTATAAATACCCGATGAGTGATTGTTGCCTGTAACTAATGCAGGCACTACTAAATGACTCCATCTACTTTAACTTTGAAACTCGTTTTCAAAATGTTTATGTCCAACATAAAGTTGTCGATCCGGGCACTAATGTGTCCTTAAAATTAAAAGCAACCATCTTGGTAAAGAATTATCCAAACACTTGAATACTTTCAGTCTGTTTTACAACCTATTCGTCAAGATAGCCAACCTACTCAAATTACTTGTCTGTTTTGATGGTAAATACGAATTGCACTAAAAATAGATTTCGCATTTGTAAAATAATTCGGGACGTTTTCAGAAAACTCAGGGCAGAGATTAAGACTATTATAAAAAATTAACTTGCGGAAAAGATTAATTAAAACCAGATATCATGACTTTTTATTTATTTGAGTCGGCACAAATTTGCCTGTTAAGTCTTCATACTCAGACGATGGGGGTCATAGGCGTCAGTGGTATACATTATTATTCAAAACAAATGAATTATGAAACTGTAATATTTTATAATACAAAATATATTGCTTATATATGCTTTCTAACATTATAAAATCGCCATAATGAATTTGACAAACTTTGATGATGAACAATATAAGATACCAAAAATAATTCTATCTTAGATTAAAAATGTATGTAACCTAAAAATTATATTTCTTAAAAGAAATAACCTAATCTAACTTTTATATAGAAACTATTAAAATGAAATATGATTTTAAACATTTCAAAGGAAAGTCACAACCTTAGTCTCAACAAAACCTCCTTCTTATGAATTACCTTGCTAATAAAAATTCCCTTTCGCTTTCTTAATGTTTATTCAATTTTGACCCATAACAGATGGGTTGCGTATACCATACAACTATGGCAGATACATTAAAGTGTCAGTAATTTCTATCAACTTTACCCTATGACTAAATTGTACATAAATACAATATACGATTAACCAGTTAATTACTAACTTGTTACTTTATTCTTTTAGAGAAGAGATTAATGTTCAAAAAACCGAGAAGCTTTTTGACACAAGCACATTAAATTTTGCTCTTGAAAGACCATTAGATGCTGGAACAATATGCGATATAAAACTAACATTTTATGGAGAGATAAGTTCACAAAATAAAGAAGGACTTTTTAAAAAAAGTTTCACCGAAGCAAGTTCAGAAAAGCCTAAGTGGATAATCGCTTCGAACTTACAACAGGGTAATGCAAGCTTAGTATTTCCTTGCTATGATAATCCAGCTTTTAAGACACATTTTAGTGTTAACATCCAACGGCCTTCCAACGTGAATACCCTGTCTACAATGTCGAAAGCAACATGCCAAGATATGTACGTAGCTAAGCGTGTTAAGTATGTGGTATAATTTATTTGTATTTCAGGGGAAATGGATGGGTTAAGGACATATATTTAGAATCGCCTCCAATGGTTGTAAATTCTTTGGCGATATTTGTGTCTGATTTTACTCCTTTAACATATAATGAATCAGGTAGGCTAAATAATAATCTTTTACATATTCTATAAAAGTATGAATTCTAGGTATACAACTACGAATTTGGTCTGCACCTGAATTGTCACAGACAATCATACACAATAGAAGTGATTTAATATTCAACTCATTAAAAACGTTTGCTAAAGTTTTTGGAGTTCCGTATCCATTGAAGAAGTTGGATTATGTAGCACTGCCGAGTTCAATGGCTATAAATATACAAGAGAGTTGGGGCCTCATCGTTTCCAGGTAAATATAAGGAGTCAACTCAAAACTTCAGTTAAAAAAAAAAAAGTGAATAGTTCACTTTGGGCAGGTATTGGCGTGGGTATAATAATTTGGTGGTTGAAATAAGCAAGCTGTCCTAGGGTGGAAGCAGGAATGCATTCTTTGCAGTAGATAGGCTACTGTCGTTTTGCCTCAAAATTGGACATTTTACAAGTATTTTTCCATGAGAAAATCTAAGGTTATTTTTGTACCGTTTAAGTCATCCTGATTAACCGTTCAGTTTCTAAGGTCAAAGTTTAAACCTATACATATACCTATACCTATACCTTCCTTTTCTTGTCTCGACTAACGGGAGAACTTAATAAGCATTTCATAGAATAAAGTTACGACTTCAAAATTAGACAACAAGTATGAAAATTAAACTAATTACATACAATTTTAATAAGAATACAAATATTCTTATTTACAAACATACACATATATTTATATATATATATATATATATTGCTGTGATAAGGGGTTGTTTAGAGGTGTATTGAGTAGTAAGGGTCGTGTAGCAACTATAAATAGCAATAGGAATCAGAAAACTGCATTTATCTAGCAGAAAAATAAGTAATTCGTACATTATGTAAATAGCAAGCATTTAACACTCTGTATATAGACCGTAATTAATTTTAAGTAATGTCAGTAAGCATATCTTTCAACAGTAGAATGCGTATTCAGCAAAGAAATAATCGTACATGTAATTAAGCATACGTTCAGAAGTGTTCTACAAATTATAAAATAAAATACGCCTAAGAGAAGAGAAAATCTAAGAAATCGTTATGCAATTACGCTGGAACCATGAGTACTTTGATAAGAAAACGCAGTTTCAAAGATGCATAAATACATGAACGAAAACAGCACTAGAGTTACATCATTTATTTTTGTACAATTATCCAAAAGCATATCATTCTTCCTTCCCACTCACACATCATTCAATAAAATCACCAAATAATACAACAATCATACAATCTTTATTTACCGCTATTTACAAACAATTATTCACAGATATATACAGTTTGGTACACTAACTACAACTCAATAAATGACATTTTTGTAAAGTCCGTGTTTTAAATTTTTAATTGCAAACACATTTAATACAACAGGAGTAAATGGGCACCAAATAATACCCTATATTTATTGCACAGTGGAGTATGGTGAGCTCATAATAACCCAGTTTATTAATGTATGCCTTATACTTTGCATAAAATTATTACAAAACTAATAAACCCATGTATCCTTAACAATCCAATTTAAATTCGTAATGAAATTTAGTAAGCTTCACGTACACCTTTTTGTTTAATATTTAAAATACCCTAATAATTGTCAAGTACACGTATCATCTGTAACGTGCATTTTTGTAGTTAAACATTTTACACTACCCAGTTCGTAAATACTTTCGAATAGTTCAGATTTGTATGCAATTTAACTCGTGTGTATTAATTTAAAAATAGATTAATTGAAGATTGATTTTCATTAATAAATAAATTGCGAGGAACGAATTTTAAATTGGATTATTCGTAAATTACTTTCCAACTTATTGGAAATGATAAACCGCTGTAATTAATTATTTAGATATGATTGCGGCATTCACGTTTTGGATGTTCCTTATGTTATTATCGAAGACGAGAAGAGTCGACAAGAGTTTATGGTACAACGAGTTTATATAAGAGATGAGAGTGCAGAGTGTAGTTCGGATGGTTTTTGAAGGAAGTATGCTTTATATGTAACGTGTTTGATTGACCACAAGCGCGGTTTTAAGGTCATTGACTGACGGTTTTAGTGATACGCGTAGCTTTACTAATTGTTTTTTTGTTGATTTTCTGTTGGAAATAAAAGTGATAGAACTTGTTGGACTCGACCTGCACGCGTTTTTGTGCGGAGCATTTGACGGACTTGCTTAGCGTTTGTACGTGCTTTATTGATTGTGTTTTTTTGTTGATTTATCTTTTTATATTTGAACTGTGTGTGCGATCTAGTTTTCGTGATCCTTATTTTTATTAGTTTAATGCATTACATCGTGCCTTGAAAGCCCGTGATTCTAAATTATTATTACCTTTTTTTTTCGATTTGTGTTACAAAATATTTCGAAATTATTGTCTCAGGAAATAGAATTAACAATAAATTTATCAATGCTACATAGTTCCATCAGCCTGATAATGTTTGCTGCTAACACCAGTGAAATACGTAGGTGTGATTAGTTTAAAGTGTAAGAAATTCCATCAACACCCTCACAGTCAAGGGTGAAGTGCTTCGTTAGTGCAGGACATCGTGAATCCCACACTTCCATTGCAAGGAAGCGTTACGGAAGGACTTTATGTAAGTTGAACTATTTCCTACTTGATATGACTTTAAATATCTATCCGTTGTTTTGCCATATCTTTGTCGTTCTGATACCTTTTACAATAGAATTGCATGCTATTAAGAAACAAAAAAAAAAGAAAAACAAAACAAATTAGTTTGAGTAATTTGAATATTTGGACAGGAAAGAAAAAGAAATCAATACTACTGGATTACTCATATCAATTGTGTCTTATCTATTTATCTTTTGTTAACATTTTGTCTGATTTATGTTTAATTGGTGTGTGAGGAAACGTTTCTGCTACTCCCCAATATTACCTCACTTTGTGATAAAAATTTTTGTAATGCTTTTATCGTGATTATATTATATAGTTTATCTAAACAGTTTTATTTACATTCTACAAAGTACTGAATAACTTAGACTTTTCATTGCTGCTATGCTTATTCTTTTTTTTCAGGTTTGCTTAACTAATTTTCTTGCAGGTATTGTCACTAACTCCTTACCGCCGCATACATTATATGTCAGTCTGCTCTCTACAACCCCCCCTACTCTCCGATTGAGCCCGGTCATTCCGTGATATCTTTGTGTTACGCACGGCTACGTGCCAACGTAGCATAAATTTGGCGCCCAACGTGGCTGCCACGAATTAACGTAACACTTTTCCAATACGTTAAATAACCATAAATAACCCAAAAGTTCACTCACATATCACAAATAATTCCAACAGTTTATCAAATAACAGCAAATTCAAATGAGTTACCTGGAAAATGCTTCAAGACTCCATCTCCTTCGATGATGCTCTATCCTCCAGAACCCCATTGCTTCGTGACTATGCGCTCTGATCCACCAGATATTTATAGATGATAATCTCAGTATACGCCGAGCTCCTTGCTACCAATTACCATTCCATCCCAGCATCCAAATTCACGTATATTATACTTTTGTTTATTGCTTTATTAGCTTGTCATGGTATTAGTTGGACCTTGATAATTTAATTCACTCGACACTACTTACGTTCATAACTATAAGGCCTCCACTTACCACGTTATAAGTGCTAATACTACTTTTTAAGAATTTATAACTTTTTTCAATACTCACAAGTCTCTACTATAACGTCGGTTTATTGCCTAAAGCGATGCAAATACAAAGAGAGCGATCAAAATACAAAGAGGGCGATGCTAATTTTCTTAAAGTATTTATACTGTTAAAATGCCACTTCTCGGCCACTCTTTCCGCGAAAAACTTATTTTAAAATAATATTTTGACAAATTTTGATATAACCGCCTTAAAGCTTCCAGAAATTTGCCTCGTAGACGCGCTATATAATCCGAAAAATCGGCATTCACTTGTCGCGTGTTCGTCCGTTTATAAACTACTCGTTTCAACCATTGATACAGTCCTGTGTCGTCATAAAACTCCGCCTGTAATATTTTTATCTCCGTCTTATACATATTTGATGTCGCGTTCCAAACCCCACTTGAGTTATAGAAAATCGATATTGCTGACCGCGTCGCATGACTCCACGTGGATTAAATACGCGCGTTTTGAAACCAATACTTTTATACTCGTCTTTATCTGTAGCATATTATTGATCGTGCATCCTTCTGCTCTTTAAGAAACTTTGTTAGTATGTTATTCGAAGCCATTAACGGTTGGAAATATATTCTATGAAACCCGCTTTATTATGTTTATAAATACGAAGAAGGTAACCTTTCAAACATGCAGGTGTTCTTAATTATTGATCGTTTAAAATAACAATTCTTGGAGTCTATGTTTCACGGTATTCGATACAACTGACGTCTTTGTTTACTACAACGAACATTTTGCCTTGGGATTATTGATTTTCTATATCCCGATGTGTTTTCTAATGCTACTACAGGTTGAATTAAAATAAATTAAACTAATTATGTATTTCTATTTGTTTTTAAATCTGGTTTTCTTTATGAACCTATTACTTTTTAATCATTAATTATAAAATTTACGTCAATACATGTCCGTTTAAATTAAATAAATGAAATAAGTTTTGCGCGTAAATAATTGTTCGTTTCTCTATACAGGGTGAAAATTGCATTGCTTACCCCAAATTTAACCCAATGAATCCATAACAATATATATATATATATATATATATATATACATATATATATATTACTCATATTTAGACCAGGGTAGAAAATTAAATAATCACATCAAATAATTTTAATCACCGTGTATAAGGAATTTCATTAAATAATACGCGTTATTAAAACCATGAAGCATAAATAAACTCGGTTGTTTCAGTAAAAATAAGAAATTTAAATTATTTATAAGACGAAGCAGTAGTGAAAAGCTCTGCGTGTAATGTAATTATTCCTAAACAAAGAGAAATTACGTACAAAGTTTATATTAATTAACCCTATTTTAAGTAACCGGTAGTAAAACAAAGTGTACGTATAATAATTAATATTTAAGTTGTATTCGCTAAAAATAAAAAGGATAGAAATCAATTTTAATTGGAGTTAATTAAACCGTTAATAACATATAATACCTATAGAAACTTGTAAAAACCCAAGATTAAAATACCACGGAATAAAGCTCTGAGAATTAATATTATTTTGAACACCTGCGTAGTTTAAATATCACATTCGGCGTAAATTTTGCAGATAATTAATGTTTCAAAGAATCTTGGGAAAACGTCGCATAATAGTTACGAGAATTGCTAAAGCTGGTTATTTCACACTCCATGTGGACTAAAATAATCGATAATAAAGAATATCAAGTTGCACCAATAAGAACACGGTAGAGAAGGAAAGAGAAATGCGTCAAGCAAAGACACATATTGTAGAAGGCGGGATTTAAGCAACGTCACGGGGTCACAATTGGTTAAAAATAGGATGCAAATATCAGAGGTAGAACAACAATTTCTGTACAAAATCAATTAGTTTTCTCGGACATGCTTGCGTGCCGTGTGGAAATTTTCTGAGATTTGAATGGGGCGAGTGAAAATTCGTAAAAATCGACGTGCGAGCAACAGACTGGGAACATGGCATGAGAAATTCTTTAGAATTACCCGTTTTGGGGAACCGACCGACAGACACGCTTTTTGCTATATATATCGAGATGAAGATAAACAAGCTCTCTTAGACTTTTGACGATTCGATGCGTTAAAAACTCGTACATACGCGACTTGATTGAAGATGTTAAACCGTGCATTTTAGTTTGATTTAAAGTTTGCTAGTATATTTTAGTGATTCAAAATAGCTTGTTATTTACGTGTTAACATGAATGTACTTCAGTGCACTTAGATACAAGGTAATAAAATTTAGTTTCACTGTACCAATTAGCAAAATTTACAACGACGAATGTATACACAAAAGTAGGCAGTTTTGGCGTATATTGGTGACAGAAGCAGGAATTTCTTTGCTATTTTTCGGGGGTGTTAATAATTAAATGGTTAAAATACGTGTCTGGATCCATGAAACAAGGGTCAGATAAACACAGATGAGTTCCGGAAAGGCCCAGAAACGACTTTGAATGGATGGTGATGGAGAAAATTTTAAAAGCGTAGAGAATCAGAAGCCGTAAATATAATCCTGTTGAATGGTGTGATTAACTAAAGAAACGATACTTTGAAGCTACGAGGACAGTAACCTTCAGGTAAATTATACTATTTTGTTTGACATTTTTGTGTGTATTGAATGACTTTATAATTGATTTACTTTAAATGGACATTAGTGAAATTGTTCTAACCATAAAAGTTTAATTTTAAGATGAAATTTGCTTGTTTAAGTAAAAAGGGGTATTTTGTTTTGATGTTCAGGAATATGATGAAAATTTGGGTATGTCTTTGAGCTCAATTAGACGAACCTGGTTAATTAACGTAAAGGGGTGGTAGATGCTCCCTTTATACTCAGACTCCGGTCTGCTTATATTGTTATATTAATTAGTAGGCATCCAACAAGGACTTTAATTTTGGATGCACAGTAAAATGATACTAAAATTAATCTTGAAATTCTTTTTAAAACTGAAATTTATGCTGAGTTTTAATTTTGAAATTTTAATGTATTCTGAATATTGATGTAAATAGAGTTAACGTTGATGTTTTTGGTAGGAATGTGTTTGTTTCTTTTATGATTGAGGATGTAAGTTATCTAGAGGAGCAGCCGAGGCGATTAACAGAAGAAAGACGACGGACCAGGTAATTCAAAAGGTTTCACAGCATTCTTGACGCCCAAACTGTGGGGCTCGAATGTTTTTGAAAGGGCCAGTACCAGCAGATATGAGAGGAAACACAGCATTCTTGACGCCCAAACTGTGGGGCTCGAATGTTTTTTTTTAAAGGGCCAGTACCTGTAGATATGAGAGGAATCACAGCATTCTTGGCGCCCAACGTGGGGCTCGAGTTCCAAATAAAATTTTTGTTATTTTATTCCAGGAAACTGGCGATCTGAGAGAGAGAGTTTCTGTGTGTGTATAAATTTAAGAGTATTTGAGAGTGTGTGTGAGTGATTAGAACGTATGCAGAGAAAAGAGTGGTTAAGGAGTCAAGGAGTGGAAATTGGAAGTGACGATAGTGCATTGTGTGAAAAAATTTCGAAAATGGAAGAAGCGGGAGACAGTAGAGATCAGTCGAGGACGGAATCAGGGGATCAAGGAAACGAAATGATAATGAGGATGCTTGAAAGAATGAATGAGACGTTAAGCGGGGTTAGAGAGTACTCAAATCGAAAATTTGAGCAAATGAGTGATGAATCGAATAGAGCGAGAGAGGACTCAAATCGAAAATTTGACCGAATGAATGAGACATTAACAGGAGTTAGGGAAACCCTAAGTGAGAAAATAGATAAGACGAATAAAGAAGTTTCAGAATTTAAAATAGTCTTACCGTAAAGATGGGGAAGTTGAAAATAGGGTTGAAAAAATGAGCGTGATATTACAGGTCTTCGACAGGAAATGGGACATTTAAGGTCCGAAGTACGCATTTTTGTGAAGAGGAGATTAATGTAAAATGACTGAAGTGACGGACTCATGTAGGGATCAGTTAGGCAGGGTAGAACGTGAAGTTAGTAGTATTAAATACAACATGTCAAATTTAACGGGGATGGTCCCAGATTTTCTACAGGTGGAGTATCATTGGACCAACACATGAAGTTTTATGGCGATAACAGGGTAAATCCACAAATTTTTATTAATAGTGTAAGAAATCTAGTGGGAAATTTATTTGACGAATAGACTAAACTAAATACGATAAAGGCTTTATTAAAGGACAATGCGGAAGCGTGGTACAATTTAGTAGGACAGGACATAGACACGTATCAGGACTTTGAAGACAAATTTTTACAACATTACTGGAGTGATCACAAACAGGATCAGATTAGGGACGACTTGATTACAGGAAAATTTAAGGGAGAGTTTGCAGGTTCTAGGGAGCAATATGCCATCCGCAAATACAGTGTGGCCAAACAACTGAATCCACCATTGACGGACAGACAGATTATTAAGTACCTATCACGACATTTTGAACTGGAAATTAGACAACACGTGGCCTTACAAAACATCACAGAACGGGAGACATTTTAGAGTATTTGCAGAGATATGACGATGTATGTGTAGGACGGACAAGAGAGATACGAGAACGAAACGTTAACACAGTTAGGTTTGACAACAGGACACCGAATTATCCGAGACGGCCTGACTACAACAGAAATTTTCGACTGAATTGGGAACGACGAGGACAGGAATACAGGAGCAATAGTGCGACTAGGGGACCGACGCCAAGACCTAGTTACACGCGACAGAACAGTTTACCGGAAGTAAACAGGACTGTGACCAGCACGCCGAATAGAGACAGGGACACGGATATTAACACGAGGAGGACGTACGCACAGGTTGTAGAAGGACAACCAGGACCAAGCACGGAAAACAGGATGAGACAGGATTTTTAGAACGTGACAGACCACTAGATTTCTGTGTAAATGTATACGAACATCCACGTGAATTTTTCAAAATTGAGGAGGAAGTAGAGCCAGAAACTGTAGAAAAATTATGTTTGCCAATTATTAATTTAGAAATTTTTGAAAATAATGTAGAAGTATTACTTGATACAGGGGCAGAGGCGAGTTTAATATCGGAGGAATTCGTCAGCAAAATTAGGGATAAGGTTTGTGATAGAATTATGCCTATAAAACGTAGCCATTTAGTAGCTCCAAATAAAAGAAGTTTGCTGTAGTAAATAGTGTTGTGGTGCTTAGGATAGATATAGGAGATTTAAGCTGTGAACAGGAATTTGTAATTGTACCTGGACTGAAGTTTCAGAGCATTTTAGGTGTTGACTGTATGATGAAGTTAGGGGTTTTGATAGATATGGAACGGAAGGTAATAAGGATTAATGATAGGGTAGTGCCATGGAAGGGCAGTTATGAAGTCACAGAGGATGACACGGGGTTAAGTATTAATGTAGTAGAGGTAGAGGATGATGAGGTTAAACAGATCTACACAATAAGATGTCCAGAGGATAGGAGAGTAGAGGTTCAAGCTTTATTACAAAACATGCAGAATTAGTGGGGTAGAAGCAAGCACAGCGTTAGGCTATGAGCACAGATTGAAGTGGATAATTCAGAACCGTTCAACGCAAAGGTTTATCCAATTCCAGCAGCATATCGGGAGCAGGTGAAGGCAGAATTAAATAAAATGTTGGAAGATGGCATAATAGAGGTATCAAACACTCATTTCATAAATCCGTTGGTGGTAGTAAAGAAAAAGGATGATAGCATTCGTTTATGTTTAGATGCACGAAAAATTAACCAACGGACCAAACCGCAATTCCATTGTCCACCATCCATGGACACACTTTTGACGAGATTAAGTGGCAAATTTATTTTTAGTAAATTAGATTTAAGGAATTCATTCTGGCTGATTCCATTACACAAAGATTCTAGAAGGTACATAGGATTTTCCATAGAGGGAAAAATCGATAATTTTAAAGTAGTATCGTTTGGTTTGTCGGCAGAAAGGGAAACAATAATAAATGAGAAACAGACAAGTGTAGGGATTGAAGAAGAAGTAATATTTAAGAGTCAGGATAATAGGGATGATAAGTTTATTTTATGTGAGATAATAGGGATGATAAGTATAGATATAGAAGGGGGAGAAATAGGGATGAAGAGTATTAGGTTGGTAAGAAGAAAGACTTGGAGGGTCAAGAAGAGAGTTAGATTTAAATAGAATAGGGATAGAATAGGTGTAGATAGAAGAGAGTTAGATTTAAATAACTTAATGAACAAAGGATAGAGATAGGTGAATTTTAGTATAGTTATAGAAAATAAAGCTAGGTATAGGATAAATATGGGAGATAATTAGGAATAGGTTTAGGATGGGAATAAAGAGTAAATGTAGGAAGAAAATAAGATAGGTTAAGTATAGATATTCATATAAGATTAGTGGAGAGTTAGGAATAGAGTAAGAGTAGGATAGGTATATAGGATTAGGTAGGGGGAAGTGAAGTATAGTGAAGATTAGTTAAAAGTTAGGAATAGGATAGGTAGATAGGATGTATATAGGATTAGATGGATGAGTAGGATGAAGTTAGGGATAATTTCAGTTTATAGAATGAGGTGAGAGTTAGGAATAGGATAGGGATATAGGATAGGTGTAAATATTTTTTGATTGGAAACAAAGTAGGTAAGTTAGATAGATAAGGGTAGAGAGATAGGCAATTTTTTGTAATTTTTTTGTCTAAATGCTTTATATTTGAAGTCAAATAAGTGGGATTATTTGTATTCAAATAGGGGAAAATACTCATATTTAGACCAGGGTAGAAAATTAAATAATCACATCAAATAATTTTAATCACCGTGTATAAGGAATTTCATTAAATAATACGCGTTATTAAAACCATGAAGCATAAATAAACTCGGTTGTTTCAGTAAAATAAGAAATTTAAATTATTTATAAGACGAAGCAGTAGTGAAAAGCTCTGCGTGTAATGTAATTATTCTAAACAAAGAGAAATTACGTACAAAGTTTATATTAATTAACCCTATTTTAAGTAACCGGTAGTAAAACAAAGTGTACGTATAATAATTAATATTTAAGTTGTATTCGCTAAAAATAAAAGGATAGAAATCAATTTTAATTGGAGTTAATTAAACCGTTAATAACATATAATACCTATAGAAACTTGTAAAACCCAAGATTAAAATACCACGGAATAAAGCTCTGAGAATTAATATTATTTTGAACACCTGCATAGTTTAAATATCACATTCGGCGTAAATTTTGCAGATAATTAATGTTTCAAAGAATCTTGGGAAAAACGTCGCATAATAGTTACGAGAATTGCTAAAGCTGGTTATTTCACACTCCATGTGGACTAAAATAATCGATAATAAAGAATATCAAGTTGCACCAATAAGAACACGGTAGAGAAGGAAAGAGAAAATGCGTCAAGCAAAGACATATTGTAGAAGGCGGGATTTAAGCAACGTCACGGGGGTCACAATTGGTTAAAAATAGGATGCAAATATCAGAGGTAGAACAACAATTTCTGTACAAAATCAATTAGTTTTTCTCGGACATGCTTGCGTGCCGTGTGGAAATTTTCGGAGATTTGAATGGGGCGAGTGAAAATTCGTAAAAATCGACGTGCGAGCAACAGACTGGGAACATGGCATGAGAAATTCTTTAGAATTACCCGTTTTGGAGAACCGACCGACAGACAGGCTTTTTGCTATATATATCGAGATGAAGATAAACAAGCTCTCTTAGACTTTTGACGATTCGATGCGTTAAAAGCTCGTACATACGCGACTTGATTGAAGATGTTAAACCGTGCATTTTAGTTTGATTTAAAGTTTGCTAGTATATTTTAGTGATTCAAAATAGCTTGTTATTTACGTGTTAACATGAATGTACTTCAGTGCACTTAGATACAAGGTAATAAAATTTAGTTTCACTGTACCAATTAGCAAAATTTACAACGACGAATGTATACACAAAAGTAGGCAGTTTTGGCGTATATTGGTGACAGAAGCAGGAATTTCTTTGCTATTTTTCGGTGGTGTTAATAATTAAATGGTTCAAATACGTGTCTGGATCCATGAAACAAGGGTCAGATAAACACAGATGAGTTCCGGAAAGGCCCAGAAACGACTTTGAATGGATGGTGATGGAGAAAATTTTAAAAGCGTAGAGAATCAGAAGCCGTAAATATAATCCTGTTGAATGGTGTGATTAACTAAAGAAACGATACTTTGAAGCTACGAGGACAGTAACCTTCAGGTAAATTATACTATTTTGTTTGACATTTTTGTGTGTATTGAATGACTTTATAATTGATTTACTTTAAATGGACATTAGTGAAATTGTTCTAACCATAAAAGTTTAATTTTAAGATGAAATTTGCTTGTTTAAGTAAAAGGGTATTTTGTTTTGATGTTCAGGAATATGATGAAAATTTGGGTATGTCTTTGAGCTCAATTAGACGAACCTGGTTAATTAACGTAAAGGGGTGGTAGATGCTCCTTTATACTCAGACTCCGGTCTGCTTATATTGTTATATTAATTAGTAGGCATCCAACAAGGACTTTAATTTTGGATGCACAGTAAAATGATACTAAAATTAATCTTGAAATTCTTTTTAAAACTGAAATTTATGCTGAGTTTTAATTTTGAAATTTTAATGTATTCTGAATATTGATGTAAATAGAGTTAACGTTGATGTTTTTGGTAGGAATGTGTTTGTTTCTTTTATGATTGAGGATGTAAGTTATCTAGAGGAGCAGCCGAGGCGATTAACAGAAGAAAGACGACGGACCAGGTAATTCAAAAGGTTTCACAGCATTCTTGACGCCCAAACTGTGGAGCTCGAATGTTTTTGAAAGGGCCAGTACCAGCAGATATGAGAGGAAACACAGCATTCTTGACGCCCAAACTGTGGGGCTCGAATGTTTTTTTTTAAAGGGCCAGTACCTGTAGATATGAGAGGAATCACAGCAATATATATATATACATCGTTTATACAAATTTATAAGTATCCATGTTTTGTATCCATTAAAATATAGTAATAGTCAAGTGTTATCTCTTATTAATTTCAAGTATCTCAATAATTTTATTTATTAAACTTCTTTAAAGAAAGATATTGAGTTTGTATTAATATGATACAACCTTTACTAGTTACCGAAATAGGATCCTGTTTTGGCTTTCAAAATTTAATAAATGAAATGATTTATTTCATATACGATTAGACTTGAATTTTTATAAAATTTTATTTCTTTAATAAATTGGCAAATTTCCTTATGGTATAACAATCTGGATAATAATTATACTTCAGAAAACTAGTTCGTAAAATGTGACAAACAAAAGTAAGATGTCACCTGCTTAGTTACAACAAATTCAAATTTAAACTATTAAAATTCTTAGGAAGTTATCTTTAAAGTTTGCGTTTTTACGAACAATTATATTACATCAAACTATTAATTCTGGAACAAAAAGGTGTATGCTAATTTAAACCACTATATAAAATTTGCAAAAAAACTACATTTCCTGTAATGGCTTGAAGAAACGAGAATTTAATCAGAAAACACCCACCACAAAAATGTTTGCCTGACATATGTAAATTCAGTAGCGATTATTAGTATTTACCAATTTAAGAATGAACTTTGTACCATTCCAATTATTTTTGTGCTCCACTCTAACAACAGCTGTGCGACCTTCGCCTGCGCTTAGGAATATAAACTTGTTTTCCATTTGAAAAGAACGTTTAGGTGTGGTTTACGATAGGATGCCTTCAAAACATTTCAACGGGATCTGTATAATAACTAAAACTATGCAATACTCCATAACTATAATGAACTTGCAATACTCTCGCCAACTAAACGTTGCAAAGTTTCATAACAAAAAACTTTTGGTACTACTTGACTAATAATTAAAATGTTGCTATACGACGTAATAAAAAAAAGCTTGCACTGCAAAAACCAAGGAATTAATTAAAATACTAAATAAAATAATTACATACCGTGATGATGTACTTCATAACCACTATATGTCGATCATCTTAAAGGTCGACTCTTCGTGATTGTTTCTACCATAAAAGACCAAGCAATTCTCTGGGACCAGGCGATATGCTGGTCGGGTAACATGATTACGAACAACTTTTCGACCACGCGTCAAAAACTTGTATCTTTTTACATTCTGTTATTAAAAATGGATTCGAGCACTACAATGCTTTACTCCGCGAGTAAGCGCAAAGAAACGAATTCTCGCATCAACACGGATATCAAAGTAACTGGAAGGTTCTTTTAAACCCATGAACACAGATGGAGTTGTATGCAACGAATAAGAATTATTTTTATGAAATAGAAATTTTATACCATAAAAGATCTTTATAAATAAATAATTATTACAAAGGCGTATATTAATGAAGGACGAATTCGTAGTCGTTACAGTACTTTATAACGTTCATAGATGAGTTTTCCAACTTTACAGTTATTTATTTACTAAAAAATAAAAGCGAAACTTTAGAAAAGTTCCAAGAGTTTGTAAATATGGCAGAATCAAAGATTCTGACTAAAATATCAAAACTTAGATGTGATAATGGAGGCGAGTATTTCTCTAATAATTTTATAAAATTTTGTAGAAAGAAAGGTATAATAATTGACTATACTGTGGCCTATACACCTCAACAAAACGGCAAAGCTAAAAGGAAAAACAGAAGTTTAGTCGAAAGTGCTAGAACAATATTAGCAGATGCCGGTTTAGATAAAACCTTTTGGGGTGAAGCTATTCTGACTGTGAATTATGTGATGAATAGGGGTAATTTAGCAAATTTAAGGAATGTTACACCGTGTGAAATACGGTAATAAACCAAATGTTAGTAGTTTAAAAATATTTGGTTGCGCTGCTTATTGTCACGTACCAAAGAACTCGGAACTAAATTTGATGCAAAAGTAGAGAATTGTGTGATGTTATGATATACTACAAACGGGTATAGACTATGGAGTTTAGAAAAACAGAAGGTAATAGTAAGTAGAGATGTTCAATTTAATGGAAATAGCCTTCCATTAAAAAGAATAGTAGAAGTAGGTTATAATGAGGAAAAAAAAGGGAAACAATCCGGAAATTAGAGAACAGATAAGAAGTGAAAATAAGACACATCAAGTATTATTACAAAATAGGGAAAATAAAAAACAAGTAAAAATTCCTCAAAAATTTGGTGATTATGAGATACATATGGCTCTTGAGGCATGCAATTTTGTAAATAATGTTTCAAAGTCATATAATGATATACAAAATAGGAAAGATCGAGATAAATGGTTAGATGCAGTTAAGAGAGAATTGAAATCAATTGAAGAAAATGAAACTTGGATTAAGGTCTAAACTCCTAAAAATGGGAAAATTTTAGACACTAGGTGGGTTTTTGCTTATAAAGAATTAGAAAATAAAGAACAAGATAGATATAAAGCTAGGCTAGTAGCAAGAGGTTTTCTTTAAGAAAAAGTAGCAAAAATGAGAACAATTAGATTATTGTTGATTATTGGAAATCAATTTAAATATCACTTTCAACAGTTTGACGTAAAAACAGTATTTTTAAATGGAATTATAAATGAAAATGTGTACATTTATGCGCCAAATGGGGTACACTGTGAATCAGGAAAAGTCCTTAAACTAAATAAGTCTTTATGTGGGTTAAAACAATTAAGTAAAAGTTGGAATGATAAAATTAATTCTTATATATTAGAATTAGAACTTGAAAGATCTGAAAATGACTATTGTTTATACATAAATAATGTAAGTACTTCTGAGTTAGTGTATCTACTCATTTATGTCGATGACAAAATTATAATGGGTCCTAATATGGATTCAATTAATAAAGTAAAACAAAAGTTAATGACAAAGTTTAAAATAAAAGACAAAAGAAAATTAAAAAAAAATTTAAGATTAGAAATAGATTATGAAAGAGAAAAAGGGATTTTGACAATTAAACAGTCCAGATATATTAAGCGAATATTAAAAAATTTTAAGGCTGAAGAATGCAAGCGATCGGCAACACCAATTGAATCAAAATTAATGATTAGTAATTGTATTGATTAAAATAAATTTACAACAAAACCATATCGTGAGCTGATAGGGTGTTTGATGTATTTGATTTTAGGCAGTAGGCCCGAGAAATGTTTTGTTTTAAGTTTCTTTGGTAAAGTAGTCGTATTGGGAGATCCGAGCGCAGATCCACCTTATGGGATCCACCCATAGGATCCACCGGATCCATCTGGTTATGGGAATTTACATGTAAATTCTTTGGAAGTGAACCTCCTTCGGACATTTACTGGGGATTTCCTCCTTGCTCCCTCCTTGTGGACCTTCTTGTTCGGACACTCCCACATCAACCATTTTGATTACGTCACACTCGTCTTTTATAAATTTTTTAGTCATGCGACACTTCAAATTAGTCTAAAATTTTACGCAGAATCCGAATCTGCAAATAGATTTTAAATAGGACCACCCCTTACCCTTTTACACACATACCCTCTAGCTAGCATATAAAAGGTTATTTTTGTTTCTTTTAAGATAAATATATCTTGTTTGGTATCAACTAACACTAGATTTTTCTAGGGAGCCTAAATCTGTAAATAGATTTTAAATAAGACCACCCCTTACAAAGTTACACCCTGTTAAAGCCTCGCACCTTTACAATGCACGGGAGCACTTTTTTCAAAGACCAATCGGACCCACGTGCTTCAAATTCCTCTGATTTTGTTCTCATAGTTTCGCTTGAAAACTCGTAACTATTTTTCAGAGTACTAGAAGATGTAATAACCATATTTTTTGTGTTAAAGGGAGGATCTGTTAATTGGACCTGATTGCTAATTTCCCGGGAAATCTAACTCCTAGGAGAAAGAGCTTAAAAATTATAAAATCTTAAAACTACTATATACAAAAAACTTAAATAATGTGCAACTTAAAACTAGGTAAAATAAAAATTATCAATTTTTCGGTGCCCCCATGCGTACATAATTATTTAGGTATAGTTTTCTGTTTTCGGCTAGCAACAAACTCTAATAATAGATACCCATTAAATTCGTTTTTGAATTTCCCCACAACATTTTTGTTGACAAGCGGTATATTGTATTTATTTAACCACGGGGTAGTCACTCTTTTAAGATAAATATATCTTGTTTGGTATCAACTAATATTAGATTTTTCTAAGAAACCCAAATCTGTAAATAGATTTTAAATAGGACCTCCCCTTACAAAGTTACGCTTTTTAAAGACCCAAACCTCTAATTTTTGCCCATCTATATTTAACTCCATATTTAAAACCTTTTTTTTTTCGCTTCCCAAGACATATGCTTTAACCAACCATTTCCCGAGATATCTAAAACCGCTGTGTCCAGCGAACACCACGTGGAGATAACACGTATACTCTGTCCAACAGGATAGAAGCAGGAAGGATTTGGAGGAAGAGAAGGTGAGAGAAGAACTTAAAAATTATAGAATCTTAAAACTAATATATACAATAGCTTTACAAAATCTATACAAATATAAATAACTATCTTAAACCGATATTTATACGTCCCTATGCGTAGGTTGATATGCTTCCGGGGATGACGTAACGCTAGTCATCTTCGCTCGCTAAACTAATTTTATTAATAAACTGCGTGTACAAATCGTGTTTTTACTCAGGATACATACACCGGCAAGTACTCGAAACCACCCAAATAAAAATTAGATGCTTGGTGACTGTTAAGTTCCGCTTCCTTCGTGTACGCCCAGACACATCCCTACCTCATGCGCACCCCTGTCCATGCGCACCCCTGCCAATACGCACCCTCTCTGTGTGACTGCTATTTTGTAGTGACGTCATAGCCATTTATAGATAAAGAGCAATGTAATACTATTCAAAAATGTTTATTCCGACATTATGTAAAAATATTTAATGCCAAGCATGGAGCCATTTAAACTTAACTTGAATACAAAGTTATACACAGAAACAGTCCTTTCTTTAGGTTTGTTGGGAGGGGTTTTAATTTTATCTAATTTTATTCGCAGCGTAAAATTTAAATTGACACCCAAGTCCTCTAGCTCTTTTTCTAGCCAATAGTTTGATACACAGAGACCGTCTAGGTTTTCGAATTGTAAAATGTACCGACGTTTGCCTCTATATATTAAGTTCCGCCGACAACCAGATCCATTCCTTCGTGTAATTCTTGCAGCTTGTGACAATCATTTAATTGCGGCTCTCCTATTATATCCTGCATTCGTATCTTGCCAGCTTGATCGACTTCTTCTTGTCGGTATTGGAAGGTATACTTATTCTCCCACTCCCTGTTGCGTAGTTGCACGTCCACCAGTTTTGGGAATATATGGTTGTTATAGGTTGTAAGATTCTTGGTTTTAAATGTTCCGAAAGGTTCTTTATTAGGCAAATATACAATGTTTAGCGGAACCCTTTGCGTGTGATGTACGCCAAGGTTACGAAACCCGCATTCCTTAGTTCGTCTTTGTTGTCTGCCATTTTGATAAATACGCTTTTAGAATAACCTTTTAAAAAGTATACGGATTTAGTACCATCCTTTTCCACAAGGACGCCTACATAACTAAAAGAGTTTTTCTTACTAACCACAAATACATACAGCTTGTAGAATCCAGATGTATCTAAGTCAGTACATCGGCACATAAAATAATCTTTTAATTCTTCCTCATTTTCTTCGTCTAACACATCTTCGTATTGTCTGCGTATTGTCGCAGTGTTTTCCATGTAGTCCAACTTTTGCCCTTTTGCCACCATTTCCTCTAATTCCAGCAGTCTTTTTCTTCCACTTACAGCGTATTGTGTGTATAATGGGGCAATTTCCTTCAGCGTAAACGGATAGAGTTTACTGCCAATATTTAGGCGTTGTCGTACAACGTCTGGGCGAATGTTAGGCGTATTTATCAACCCCAATTACGAAATGACTATTTCTTTTGGAATTGTAGAATATGGTGTTGCAGATTGTGTAAAATATGTACTACCTGCTTTAATGTAGCACTTGTGTAAGATTGTTTTTTACATTGGCTGTCTTTCTCCTCTACTATTTTCAATAATTTACAAGTAAATAGTTAAAACTAAAAGCCGAAAGCACATACTTTATCAATTTTCTCCTTTCCTCCGGTTTTTTTCGGACAAATTAATTTGCAAGCCACTCAATTTCTTTGTATTGCTATTCCCCCAATACACATACTGTAGTAGGTCATTATACACTAAACAGCAGCTATTTTGCAGCTTGCCCGATAGCTTACTCCACATTTTGGCAAGTGGTATCTTCCAATAAAGTTAAACAGTCTTTTAAGGAATTATTCACTTGTTCCGCACTGACATGGCTTCCAATTGTACAGTTGTATATTGTCGCTTCCAATCTCGTAATACCATTTTCTTTGTTCAAAGTAGACGGGAATGTTTCCCTTAAACGTACATCTGGACAACGTAAAATATTTAGTATATGATTTCCAAGTTGTTTATTAAACCAGGACTTGTTATCTAACCCACAAATTTGTTGTATATCATAATTCTTGCATTGGTTGTTAGCCATGTTAAACAACCGATTCCCACAGGTTTATCGTTGTCAACTATAATATTGCAGTTTTCTTCGTATTCGCCCTTGTAGCAAAAGTTATGGTTTGTAGTTAAATAATTACAGATCTACATCTTGCTAAATATGCTAGCAAGATCTTGGGTTACATCCATGTCAAAAAGATAGCAATAATCTACTTTCAGTCTGTCTAATATATCTGGTAGTTCTCCCAATAAAGTTTCCAACTTAACATCTGTTAGTTTCACTTTGAACGGAACACATATAGGATTTTGGAATTTTATTATTAATGCTTTCGCAACAGGGAGTGGGAGAATAAGTATGCTTTCCAATACCGACAAGAAGAAGTCGATCAAGCTGATAAGCTACGTATGCAGGATATAGTGGAAGAGCCGCGATTAAAAGATTGTCACAAGCTGCAAGAATTACACGAAGGAATAGATCCGGTTGTCGGTGGAATCAAAGATTTTATATATAGAGACAAACTTTGGTACATTTTACAATTCGAAAACCTAGACGGTTTCTATGTATCAAACTATTGGTTAGAAAAGAAGATAGAGGACTTGGGTGTCGATTTAAGATTTAAGCTGCTGATGAAATTAGATCAAATTAAAATCACTCCCAACAAACATAAAGAAAGGACTGTTTCTGTGTATAACTTTGTATTAAAGTTAAGTTTAAATGGCTCCATGCTTGGCATTAAATAGGTTTAAATTTTGTTACGTATAATGTCGGAATAAAAATTTTAGAATAGTATTACATTGCTCTTTATTTATAAAAGGGTATGACGTCACCACGA
The DNA here is from genome assembly GCA_036346225.1 of Platerodrilus igneus. Classification (NCBI taxonomy): domain Eukaryota; kingdom Metazoa; phylum Arthropoda; class Insecta; order Coleoptera; family Lycidae; genus Platerodrilus; species Platerodrilus igneus. The sequence continues at coordinate 2,655,051 of JARFIW010000782.1, forward strand.
AATAGCAGTCACACAGAGAGGGTGCGTATGGGCAGGGGTGCGCATGGACAGGGATGCGCATGGGGTAGGAATGTGTCTGGGCGTACACGAGGGAAGCGGAAGTTAACAGTCACCAAGCATCTAATTCTTATTTGGGTAGTTTTGAGTACTTGATATTGCATGTATCCGGAGTAAAAAACACGATTTGTACACGCAGCTTATTAATAAAATTAGTTTATCGAGCGAAGATGACAAGCGTTACGTCATCCCTGGAAGCATATCAACCTACGCATGTGGGCATATAGATATAGGTGTAAGATAGTTGTTTATATTTGTATAGATTTTGTAAATCTATTGTATATATTAGTTTTAACATTTTATAATTTTTAAATTCTTCTCCCACCTTCCCTTCTTCCTAATCCTTCCTGCTTCTATCCTGGTGGACAGAGTATACGTGTTATCTCCACGTGGTGTTCGCTGGACACAGCGGTTTTAGATATCTCGGGAAATGGATGGTTAAAGCATATGTCTTGGGTAGCGAAAAAAAAAAGGTTTTAAAGATGGAGTTAAATATAGATAGGCAAAAATTAGGGGTTTGGGTCTTTAAAAGGCGTAACTTTGTAAGGGATGGTCTTATTTAAAATTTATTTACAGATTTGGGTTCCCTATAGAAATCTAGTATTAGTTGATACCAAAGAAGATATATTTATTTTAAAAGAAACAAGAATGCTCGCTAGAGGGTATGTGTGTAAAACGGCAAGGGGTGGTACTATTTAAAATCTATTTACAGATTCGGATTGTGCGTAAAATTTTAGACTAATTTGATGTATTGCACGACTAAAATATTTATAAGGACGGTCAGAAATCGCTACCAGTAAAGAATCTTAAAATGAAGGTAGCTCCCTGGGGATGATGCTATCTAAAAAATTCCTAGAAATTTAGGTAGCTGAAAAAAATCTAATATTAGTTGATACCAAACAAGATATATTTATCTCGTAGGTGGAAATGTTGAGAAAGATTTATCTCGCAGAGAGTATGTGTGTAAAACGGTAAGTGGGTGGTCGGATTTTAAATCTGTTTGTAGATACGTATTCTGCGTAAAATTCTAAACTAATTTGATGTGTCGCATAACTAAAAAATTTATAAAAGGCGAGTGTGACGTAATCAAAACGGTTGATATGGGGGTGTCCGAGCAAGGAGGTCCACAAGGAGGGAACAAAGAGGAAATCCCAGTAAATGTCCGAAGGAGGTTCACTTCCAAAGAATTTACATGTAAATTCCCATAAGCAGGTGGATTCTATAAATGAATCCCATAAGGTGGATCTGCGCTCGGATCCTCTAATCCTACTACTTGGTAGCTACCAAGATAAAGCGACTGAAGAAATTTGGAATTATTTATTTCGAGTTCTAAGATATCTAAATGTCACAAAAGGCGTAGATTTAGAATATAAGCAACAAACAAATAATGTTAGTCTAGAATGTTTTGTAGATGCTGATTGGGGCGGAGATTTACATGATAGAAAATCAACAACAGGCTTTGTGTATGAATTATTTAGTAACACATTATTATGGGTTACTCATAAGCAAAGGTGCGTAAGTCTCTCAACCACAGAACCAGAACTAGTAGCTCTTTGTAAAGCAATTACTGAAGAATTGTGAATATTAAAACTAGTAGGTGATTTTGAATTAAATATTCAAACAATTTTGATACATGAAGACAATCAAGGCTGTGTTGCTTTAATTAATAATCCCGCCAATAAACGGTGGGTTAAACATATGGATCTTAAGTTGAATTTTGTGTGTGAACATTTAAATAATCAAATATTAAAGTTATCGTATGCTTCATCTGAAGATCAGGAGGCTGACATCTTAACAAAAGGATTATCTTTCATAATATTTAACAAGTTTAAGCATTGTTTCGGTTTACGTGATTTTAGCGAGGGAGAGTGTTAGTTTTAATGTCTTAAAATTGTTACATTAAAATATATAGTTAGTACTGTATAATTAGTTGTTATCTGTCAAATGTCAGTAATATGTAATAATTCCTTTTGATATAAAAGGTGTATTAATAGAGGAGTAGATCATTCTTTTATTATATAAACACATATATACTTACAACTTTACTCTGGATATTCAAAAACTCGCAGAAACAGCTTTCACTTTAATTCACTCCTGTTTAATTTTTAATATAATTATACTATTTATATTAAATTTTTCATTTCCCCAAAAAAATTATCAAACATTTTTTGATTACTTAGGAAAGCACTTAAAAATTTTGTTATTTGTATTTTTGATTTGTCGTTGTGGGTGGTGTTTAAAAGCAGACATCAGTTAGCCTGCTAACAGTTCATTGGCGGTCACAATCTGAATACTAAATCATAGATAAACTACACACTAGATGGGTAACATTTATGGCCGCCATTTTAGCACTGATTTAGTTCATACTTCTTCCGCGAGATGGTGCGTGTAATTTGTTATGCAGAAATCTGTCGGACGTTAGATAAAACTTTTTGTATATGGTGACATTTATAGGTATTGTTTAATTATTGTTATTTGTTGAACATTCATTCGGAATATTTAGTGTTTTTATTTGCATAATAATTTATTGTGTTTTGCGTTTATTGACTTAATTTTCAACGAACTTCGTTCGTTTATGAAATCGATTTGTCGTCCGTCTGTCTGTCCGTCTGTCCGTCCGAGGCCTTTCTAATGGTCGGACATCAATGTGTGATACATCAATCGATTCAGCTCGTTGTCCTGAGCTTAAGTTTTGATGTCAGTTGAAATCGGGCCACGGGGACGCCGTGCCCCCGCGATATTCCGTCGGGAAAATTAAAATTTCAAATAGGTCCAAAATTAATGTGCGATACATATTTGGACTCCCCTAACATAGCTGAGTCGAAATATGGTACCCCCACAAAATCTGACCACGGATACCCGACCCCCCCGGGGAATTAATTTTTATTTTATCTGAATACTTATAATTATTACAACATAATAATTTTAATTTCTTTAAATTGTTTTAAAGTAAGTCTACATTTGGAAGTTCGTTGCGACAATGCCTTGCATTTTCAACTTGTTGTATTTAAAAAGGATAACTTCAGTGCAGGTTAGATTAATCTAGAGGAACAATGGTTTTCTTGTGCTGTGTGCCTTTGTGTTGTAAGAAAAATTCTGAAACGAAAATGCACCAGTTTCCTACTGATGACATCGTAAGTTTTGTGAAATAAATAAATATAATTGTAAAATTCCTATACAACTTTTGTATATTGTGAGATATTGTACTGATGTTACTGAATATAATTAATTAATAAAGCCCTGAAATGTTATAAAATTACAGGCACCCTTTCAAATTAAATTTTCAGTTTAACATAACGAATTTGTAGCTTTTATTATGCATAATCTATATGTATATAATTTTATTCAAAATATTGAAGTCTAACCATTGTTCATGTTCATAGTTTCGTTTTCTTGAGAAAATAGTATTTATCCAACCTTTTCATTTCTGAAAACGTCTGATAAATGTTATTTTCTTTGCACGTGGTTCTTTATTTCAAGAAAACGGATTCAATAGTAAAAGTTACATAATTTAAATATTACCGCCACAATAGTTGTTTAGACTACGCTCTCAAGAGGTCGCGATGAACTTTATAAGAAGTTGATATTAGGCCGTTGCCCATCTATTGTGGGTGGGTGTTTATCTATGATACTAAATATTAAAAATAGGATTCATCCATTAAATCAGTATGGATATGATTTTGTTTCACTTGTTTGCTGAGACGCCGTCTGTCGTCTAAATTTTGTTTTTATTTTAGCAATACTAATTTGGGAAATAATGAAGCAAGAGAAAGATCGACCATTCTTAATGAAATGGGAAATCAATGGATTGGTAACCTAGTAACACCGGCTTCAAATGAAAACAAAAGTACTGTATCAGCCTTACTTGATTTTTGTAGCATGTTCTATGACACAACGGTAAGTATCACTTTTAGCTTTGATAGAACAGTCTGTCTTTCTTATTCCATTGATTAAATTATAATTCAATGCATATAATCAGTAGAAACTAGTTGGAAAAATTTAAATAACAAAGAGGTGAAATATTACAATATATAACTTAATTAAAATTTAGTGTAGTTTTACAATCCAAGAGGAAATAACTTCTATGTAACAGGCGTCAAACAATTTTCTTTCTGATGACTATTCAGTTCGTAGAAGGGAATGTATGCTTTTTCGCTTATTAATTCTGTCGAGCGTATACTGTGCACCTTGGTGTCATTGTATTCGCACCAGTTAACGAATATGGATGCCGGCAATATGTAATATAATGGGCATTGTCTGTAGTTCACGTGTGGTTTGATATTGCATATAGGTTGTAGCGGCATTTGCCAGGGTTGCTTTGGGCATTACATGTGATTTTCTAATGCTCCACCCGAAGGTACTACATTGGCCAGGAAGCGAGTTTTTTTTACCTGGAAAATTTTGAATTTTGCCGAATCCTTGCTATTCCAAGCAAGGTAGGGATCTTTAACGTGCGTGACAACACTCACACACGGGACCTCCATTTTACCTCTCATCCGAACGAGGGTGTATTTTTGCGAAAAATGCTCGCCTAACATTTTTCAAGCGGACCGTGTCGGGATTCGAACCCGGGACCTTGGGCGTAGTAGTCACACACATACCACTACGCCACGGAGCCGCCTGGTTGCTTTGGGCAGCATAATTTCGCATGTCTAAGCCCTCAATTGGGAAATCTATACGTGTATGAAGTTTTCTTTGTAGTAGTTCGGAAGATGAGAAACGATTTAAACGTATTAATAAAATATTAGGGAATTTCTGACTTTGTGTATTTTAGTGTTTTCTGGCAGTTTAAGCATTTGATATTTTCATCACCATTTAGTGTTTCTCTCTAATATAGTGGTCTAGGCATTGTTGTAATCTTAAATGGCCAGGATCGATCAAAGGTTGCAGAATAGTTACCACAATGTGTGCAATGTAATGTAGATTTTAACTGACCGACAAAAATATTAGCAATTCTCGAATTGTCTGTTCTTAAATAATGTTGCCAGGCTTCCGTAGCTTTATCATTGTCCTTCATTTTTTAAATTTCTAATGAAATTGAAATTGATTTGGTAATCACTCAGTTAAGCTCTTCATGTAGGCGTTCTAATAAAAATAATAGATATTCATGTGCGTCTTGTAAGTAACCAACGAGGTGCAGAAATCTGTATTAGTGATTTAAACATGGGAGGTATTAACTACTCTCGTCGACGAGTCTTTAGACCATAATTCTTTTATCTCTTGCAAGAATGCTCTAATAAAACCTTCCTTCATGTAGGAATTAGTAGTATTTATATCTTTTGAGAATGTGTTATTTTTAATGTAATCCAATAGTAATTTTGAGTTTGAAAACCATTGAATTATCGAGTTCGTAAAACGGTTGTTACCTATATTTTGTAATCCGTTCGGCCCAGAATTTTTGAAAGGATTTGAAGAGCGATGTGATTTTTCAGAAAAAGGAATTAAAGAGCGTATGGTTTTTCAAAAACAACAGCAGATTCTGATATTATGTTGTATTTCGTATTAATTGATGGTAAAGGTTTCTTGATTGTCCATTGATTTGTTTTGGAAGCAATTCATCAATGTAAAAAGACATTTTTTGGCATCTTATGAAATCTTGTGGTACAGTTACAATTTTTGCTAAATTGTAAGAGTAGTTTCTATCTAATTAAACAAGTTGATATAACCTAAAGTATTGATTTTGCTTTGTTGATTAATATTAATCAAGCTTAAAGTCACTTTTGTTCAAGTTGTGAATATTCAAGATTTAAATAATCATTTGATATTTCAAATTATTCTGGAATACATGTTATTATTATGTGCTATTGGTTGAATGTTGGTGATATAGATATGTCATTTCATTATTTAAAGGAAAGTCAATGGTACAGATATGTATTCAGTAGTTCTGATATTAATTTGATTTTCATTATTGTATTTGCCTTTTAAATTGATGAGTTTCAGTCTCATATTATTCCCTACTTGTGTATTTGTAAATATGACTTTATAATTTGGATTGTTTGTTTGTATATACTAGGATATAATGAATTTAATTATATTGTGTACTGAATGCTGTCCTGGATTACTTTGTTGATACTAGTTTGTTGTTAATGTGTTTGTAATAGTTACTGACCTAGGAATGTTGTTATTTGTATTGGGTTATCTGTAAAATGTGTTGTTAGATATCACTGGCCGTTCTGCCATAATACAGTGATAGTTAGACTTGCATGCTTGAATTGGAATTTATCTGGTTTTGTACAAACCATCCATTAATTGGGATTTATTCAATTCACATGAAGTTATTGCAAAATTATTCTGCATGAGAGAATTTTTTGGCATACAGTAAAGCTGGATTTATTAGTGTTGCAAATTGATAGTCTAATCAGCACATGTGGTTACAAGTTGATTTTCTACTTGTGTACATCTTTGTATTAATCCTGGTCTATCAGGGTAAGTTAAACAATTATTATTTTTAGCTGTGAGTGTTCTTACATGAGGGTTATTTTTCCTCTTACTTTAGATTTTTGGTTTGGGTACAAATGTTGTATGGTTTTTTTGGGTATGTTTTGTTTGCTATGGCTTCATCCACGTTGGGAATCCAGTACGATTGATTTCCAGCGGGAATGTGGTTCAAGTCCTGTTGATGTATTTGGCAGATGGATGCTGCTGTTCATGTAACGATAAATATTTAAGTAATAAGTGTTCAATCAGTGTAGTTGGTGCCATTATTATTAGTAATGAGACGTTAATTTACATAGTCGATCATGTGCTTGAATATAATATTTATGTTAAGATTTACAGTAGATTTTAATATCATTAAATGCATAATTTTATTTGACGGTAAAATAGTTTTTGAAACTTATTCAAAGTTTACCTGTAACCTTTAAAGCAATTGCTTCAAGGTATAACAGTAGTTACCAGCTCAAGTTTAAATTTGAGAGTTTCTCATATGTTTTAACAGACTACTAATGTCATACGTTCATGTGTTACAAGTTATAATTCAGAGGAAGTTGTTAATATAATTATTTTATGCTTATTGAGGTTACTTTCGCTTGCTCTTATTTAACAAGTACCTGTTGGCGATGAATTGGTGCATGAACTTATAGGTCTATCACATAGATCCCACAGTAGGAACCATTGGTAAGTTTAAAACGCAGTAGCGAAGCAACTGGGAGATACTGAATTTATCCTTGTCAACTATGTATTTGTTGGTGCGTACAGGCACACTATAAAGTTACAACCGAACCTGGAGTAAATGTCGTAGCACTATATTCGACGATCCTGCTATATTTGGTGATCCTACCATATTTGGCGATCCTGTTTCTTGTTGATTTAGTAATTCTGTCACTCATGAATTTATTGTGTTTGGCGATTCTAGAACTATTAAATTAGGAAACACGTTTGTTGTTAGTAATAAGTAAATAAAAATTAATCAGTTAATTTTTTGTACCGTTTTAGCTATTCAATAGATTAAAGAGTTTTTTATCTTTTCTTCGAAAATGACGATTAAACTTCATAGTGACAGACTTAATAAAGAGGAATTAGAATATGAAATTGTTGTTAGAGGTGCTAAACCTATAGGGAATGTTAAGGAATTAGCAGATACATTAAAGCAAGTAATGGCTTTAGAAGAGAAAGGTCATTTCTTTAAAGCATCCTTCAAATTCGATTCGTCAGAAGAATTGTCTAACTGTGAAGCTAAACTAACAGAAATTAAACAATTTTTAACAGAAGCTTTTACTTATTCAGTGATAAGAAAAATTCAAGCTAAACTTGCTCATGTGTTAGGTAGAATTGAACGGATAGAGACATCTGTTTAATCGGAAATAGAAGAGCGATCCAAACTATTATCTACAGCTATTGAATTAATGAATGAATTTGAAAATAAACAATCAATTCTTTCCGGAAAAAATTTAGTTAATATAGAACCTTTAGATATTGCTTTTCAAGCTAGTACAATGCTTCAACCACAAATTTCTACACCTGTTGCAAATAATAGTGAATTACAAAGTCAAAACAAAAATAATTTAATTAATACTGATTCTACACCTCAAACTGTACATATGATGGAAAATTTAGCAATTTCAAATAAATTTAGTATTTCATCTTGGGGTTTAAAATTTAGCAGAGAGTCAGATGCTCTTTGTTTGAATGCTTTTTTGGTCCTAGTTAATGAACTAAGAGAATCAAGAAGGTTTACGACACAACAACTGTATAAAAGTGCGATTGAACTTTTTGAAGGCAAAGCGCTTATTTATTTCCGCTCACCGAAAGATAAAGTAAATAATTGGGATACACTATGTGCATTATTGAGAGAAGAGTTTCTACCAAGAGACTATAACGAACGTATTTGGAAACAAATTAAAAATAGAACACAAGGCGATAAAGAATCTATTGCAATTTATGTTGTATATACGGAAAGTTTATTTGATAGACTAAGCGTAACGGTGGATGAGTCAATCAAATTAAAAATAATAAAAAATAACATTTTACCATTATATTATAATCATTTAATTTCAGTAAACATACAATTTATTAGTCAATAACAATTTGTCGTAAAATTGAAAACAATCAAAAAAGGGCTCAGGAATTTATCCCCCCTAATTTAAGTAAACACACAGTTGAAACCGACCTAGCTTATCGTGAAGACAAACTAATAAGAAAGAAAATTGATAATTTAGAACTTTCTAAAAACGTCTCATTTTGCAAAAATTATAATTACAGATTAAAACAAAACATAGACTACCGGGATGAATTTGATTTTAATAAAAGAAATTACAGTAGTGATCGTGATAGTAGTTCAAATAGGGCTAAACATAAGACTAGAAGTAGAGATAGCAGTTACGATTCACAAGGTAGTAATTGCAGTGAAGAGAGACACAGTAAATCTAGACAAAATCAGGGATTTAGATCACATAAAAGTAGAAACAGAACGGTATCTTGTAATAGTAGAAATAGTAAACATAGACTAAATAGTGTTGAAAGTAACGAGAAAAATTACTCTAATGATAGAGGGAGAGATTTTTCGCATGAAAGAAATTACTCACGAAATAGGAGTTTTTCTCGCAATAGGGATTATTATGATAATAGAAATAGAAATTATTCTCGTGAGAGGTACTTTAAAGATCATTCAAGAGACAGATATTCAAGTAAACCTTATTCACATTCGTCAGCTAATACTCCAAATCATTCGAACTTTAAAAATTATTATCCAACACGGCAAAATTCAAGAAAATCTACTAATTCTGAAATAACTTGTTATAAATGTCAAGAAAAAAATCACTTTGCTCGACATTGTACTAAACAACCGTTAAACTCCAAGAGGAATTGATTTCAGATTGTGGTCAAATTCCTAATAATAGTAACACGATCGACTCTTATACTAAACTTGATGAAAATTTTTGTTCAAAAGAAGAACTTGATGTTTACAACAACTGCAGTAAACCAATACTTTCATATGTGTTATCACAAACATCTAACGATGAATGTCCTTATACAACTATTTCTATTTACGGTAGTAAAATTAATGGTTTATTGGATTCAGGCGCAAATAATATATTTTTGGGATATAATGGATAGAAAATTCTATCTGAATTAGGTATTAAATTAAAACAAACTGAAAATACAAACTGTATAGTTGCCAACAACAATACTTTAGACTGCATTGGTTATATGACCATACCTATTCGATTACATGATAAAATCCACATCTTTGACTGTTACGTGTTACCGGAGTTGAGACACACAATGGTTTTAGGCACAATATTTTGGATTGAGATGGGAATTATTACAGACTTAAGAAAAGGTCAATGGTATTTTGGAAACGATGACAATAATCATACAATTGATTCTATTCGTTCTTCAAATGACTTAACACTACAACAAAGCAATGAATTATATGCTCTTGTCAATAATTATTTTGATAGTATAAAAAATATTCAGTTGGGTTGTACACCGTTAGTGGAACATGTAATTAAAACAAATATTCCTCCTATAAGATCGAGGTACTATCCAGTCAGTCCGTTAATGCAGAAAAAAATTGATGAAGAGATCACAAAGATATCATTGAAAAAAGTATCAGTCCGTGGAATTCAGCTATTATAATGGTTTCAAAAAGTGATGGTTTACATAGACTTTGTGTAGATTTTAGAAAACTAATTGCAGTTACAGAAAAATGGGCACACCCCTTACCTTTAATAAATTCAATTTTAGACCATTTGGGTAACTCTAATTATATTTCTACGTTAGATATAACCAAAGCCTATAATTAGGTTAAAATGGAAAAGAATTCTAAACAATATACAGCTTTTTCTATACCAGGTCGTGGACATTATCAATTTAAAAGACTACCTCTAGGACTTTGTAATGCTCCGTCAACCTTTCAATCTTTAGTCGACACAGTTTTTGGCCCAGAACTAGAAACATTTGTGTTTAAATATCTTGATGATTTAGTAGTAGTTACTCCAGATTTTGCTACACACATAAAAATTTTAAAAGAAGTTTTCCTTAGATTACAATCTGCCAATTTAATATTGACCAAAGACGAATGTCATTTTTGTCGAAGTGAATTAAAATTTGTTGGTTATATTATAAACAGATCAGGTTTATCGGTTGATCCAGATAAGGTCAGCGCGATTGTTGATATGGCAATACCAAAAACTTTTAAACAGGTCCGATCATTTTTAGGCATGGTTTCATACTATCGTCGCTTTATACCGAATTTATCTTCAATAATAACACCACTTACAAACTTAACGAAAAAGAAAGTTACATTTAAATAGATTCCCGAATGCCAATTAGCATATGAAAAAATTAAAAACTGCTTAGTTAGTACACCAATCTTATCTCACCCGAATTTTGAACATAATTTTATTTTACATTGTGATGCTAGTAGGTATGGCCTAGGTGCAGTTCATACTCAAGAATATGGAGGTAAAACACATTTCATTTGCTATTTATCGCGGACCCTGAATAAAAATGAAATTAAATACTCCGTTACTGAAAAAGAACTTTTGTGTGTTATTTGGTCAATCGAGAAACTAAGATGTTATTTAGAATTATCAGAATTCACAGTGGTAACCGATCTTAGTAGTCTTGTTATTTTTCCTCTTACTTTAGATTTTTTGGTTTGGGTACAAATGTTGTATGATTTTTTTGGGTATGTTTTGTCTGCTATGGCTTCATCCACGTTGGGAATCCAGTACGATTGATTTCCAGCGGGAATGTGGTTCAAGTCCTGTTGATGTATTTGGCGGATGGATGCTGCTGTTCATGTAACGATAAGTATTTAAGTACTAAGTGTTTAATTAGTGTAGTTGGTGCCATTATTATTAGTAATGAAACGTTAATTTACATAGTCGATCATGTGCTTGAATATAATTTATGTTAAGATTTATAGTAGATTTTAATATTATAATATGCATAATTTTATTTGACGGTAAAATAGTGTTTGAAACTTATTCAAAGTTTACCTGTAATCTTTAAAGCAATTGCTTCAAGGTATAACAGTAGTTACCAGTTCAAGTTTAAATTTGAGAGTTTCTCATATGTTTTAACAGACTACTAATGTACGTACGTTCATGTGTTACAGGTTATAATTCAGAGGAAGTTGTTAATATAATTATTTTATGCTTATTGAGGTTACTATCGCTTGCCCTTATTTAACAAGTACCTGTTGGTGATGAATTGGTGCATGTACTTATAGGTCTATCACATAGATCTCACAGTAGGAACCATTGGTAAGTTTAAAACGCAGTAGCGAAGCAACTGGGAGATACTGAATTTATCCTTGTCAACTACGTATTTGTTGGTGCGTACAGGCACACTATAAAGTTACGACCGAACCTGGAGTAAATGTCGTAGCACTTGCCTTTGCATGATTTCATAGGATGCCAAAAATGTCTTTTTTTATTGATCCTGGTCAGATTTTACAGTAGTTGTTGATACTTTTAAGAAAACCTCTGATTTGTCATGGAGACCTCAAATTACTTTTTCGTTGATATACAAGATGGGGCGTTACTCCTGGACGTAAGGCACAGTATGGAAACGAAGATTTCGAGAAAAAGGTTTTAAATGAAATGTATTTATTATAAAGGGGTTAATGCAAGAGGCATATAAGCAGGTTTCAACACCATTCCAAGGTCACCTTGGTTATTTTTAAACGAAAGTGTAATTTTTATTAAAATCTCTAAATAGGTTCTATTGAATTTTGGCACACTCCATTTTGTTCAGGACTATAGTGTATATAGTGTATATAATATATATATATATATATATATATATATATATATATATATATATATATAATTGATTATAATTATGTTTCTGGGTATTAGGTCTGCTGAGGTAAAAGAAAACTCTTTTTTTATGGCCTAAATTTTCGCATATATTTAATGCTTTGTCAAAGGCAACAACTAAAAAGTAATACAACTATAATAAAGACACTGGTAGTAATAAGCGTTACTTACATTGAGATTAATAAAAATTAGCGTCCATAAATAAAATTTAAACTAAGTTCCTTTATATAATCTTATAAAATTTAATTAAATAAAATTTTTTTAAGTATAAATAAAATATTGCTTGACATAAATAAAATTTTTGACAGAATGCTAATGAATAGTTGGAAAAGTTGATTTTGCTAAAGAATTAGAATAAAAAAAGAAACGTACTTGTGTAAATAAGCGGTGTTATATATACACATGTATATTTTAATATTGTGTAAATGCATATGAATTAATATACATATATGTATACTCTTACACATAAATACATTTTTAAAGATATGTATTCATATATTTAAACTAATTTTCTATATAGACGTGCAAACACACACACACAGACAATACACATAATATATACATACACACACACACATACATGTACCAATACATATACATACTTATACACATATACACACACACATATATATGTATATATATATATATATATATATATATATACATATGCATACCCATATACACATATACATACATATATACACAAACATACACACACACACACACACACACACATACATACACACATATACATATAAACAGACCATATAAATCCACACAAATATAAAAATGCTTATCTATCAAAAAAAAAGAGAGAGAGATATGTAAATGGTAACTAAATATGATTTGTTTTAGATTTAAAGTTAAATTTTAAAAGATAAGAGTATATGCAACTAAGATTATCTATATCCTTTTTATTATTTAATGTTTTTGAGTTCATGTAAATGTGACACATTTCCAGAAATGTTCTTTTTGATTTATTCTGTTCAATTTGTAAAATTGTCTGATTATTAAAATCTATTTTATGCTCTTTGTATAAGACGTGTGTTGTGAGGGCGCAAGCTTTTGGTTTTACTTTTATATCGCTTTTGTGTTGTGTTATCCTTTGTTTTAAATTTTGAGATGTTTGTCCTATGTATATATGATCACAATCTAAACAATTTAATTTATATATTACGTTTCTTTGATCTAAATGGTTGGTTTTATCTTTAATTTTTGAAAATAATTTATGTATAGTGGTTACATTTGTTTTTGCAATTTTAATTTTACTATCTTTAAATATTTTTATTAATTTCTCAGTTAAGCCTTCTATATAAGGAAGAGATTTGTTACTTTGTACTAGGTCGTTATTAATAAGTTTGTTTGATTTTTTATTTTTATTATATTTGCTTCCTTGATTGAACAATAAATTATTTATTAACGAACTCGGATAGTCATTTTCGTTTAAAAGTTCTTTAAGTATTTTTAAATTTTTTTGGTATAATTATAATTATAATCAATTATCGAAAAGGAGGTCGTTAATCCAAAAAAAACCATATATATATATATATATATATTGATATGATAATAGGGTAATTTAGAGGTATATTGAGTCATAAGGGTCGTACGCTACATGTAAATATCACTAAAATTTAGAAAACTAAACAATTTCATCATAAAATAGAAGTAACCCGACAATTACGCAAAAGACTAATATCGAGCACACTGTATATAAATTAGAACTAACTTTAATTTATGAAAGGAAGCTCATCTTCAAAAATCAAATCATATTTAGTAAGATAAATAACTTGTACGTCATATAAAGCATTTTAAATTAAATACACAAGAAAAAATTGAAAATAAATACGCAGGAGTAACGTTTTAAACGCAACGAGTTTTATTAAAATAAATACGCAATTAGTGAAAGGAAATAACCTGGCATACTAGCTATAAAAGAATCCCATTCAAAACATTAACGCATACATAAATAAATGCATACAAGTACGTCATCATAGAAATTTGACTACGTAAACTGTACATCGAAAGTTCATATAAAATCCAACAGATTTTGGAGTACTAAACAACAAAATAGAAGTTTGGTTACATGATAAATTAAACAGGAGAATTTGAATAAAAATAAATATAAACACGCCGACGTAACCTGAAGAAAGTTTAAAGTTGGATATTCAAAGGAATGCACTATACAGATTGGATGCTCACGTGAGGAAATGCATCACTTTAACACTAGTTTTGTTGGTAACTTTCAAGAAAATCCGAAGGCTGCAATGATAAGGCAAAAGTGCAACGCCTCAATTAACAAAGTACGCTCGGAAAACCAATGGTACAGGTGAAAGGAGAAGCCTTTATATAGAACACGTACTTGGTAAACAATCAGTCTTTCTTCGACCAAGGCAAAAGATATAACAGTTCAAAGTAGAATATCATGCGGAATGAATATAGTAAAATTAAATAATTATTTAGTGATAGAAAAAATTTAAAAATCGTGATAATTCCAGTGCCAATATATACGATAAAAGTTGCCGTTAACTTTGAAAAACGTAAGTTAGAATTATTAATTAAACCTAATTTTAATATTTAATAATTTAGGGCCCTAACTAACCATTTTGGCGAACTAATCTAAGTAAATCTAAGTAAATCTAAGTAAATCTAAGTAAATCTAAGTAAATCTAAATAAATCTAAGTAAATCTAAGTAAATCTAATGAACTACTTTAAATAACTACGTTAAGAAACGAATTTAAGTAACTACTTATAAATATTCGTTTAAACATTGGTATCTGGGCATTGAAGGGAGAAATTAATCAACTAAGGGCTAGACTGGGCGATCCGTACTACACAATAAACAAGAGAGCTTAAGTGGAAACCATCCAGGGGTGCTGGTCAATCACATGCAGAGGCAGTTCTAAGAATTGAAAACAAGCAAGGAAAACGCAGGTCAGAAATAAGAATATTCTTTATTAGCATAAGGCTTTATTTCAATTTTTAACACTTTTTTCATATATTGAAGTATTTAATTTGTGAAGCGTTATCAAAAATCTTTCAAAAACTTAAGTAGAGAGAAAGACGGTCGTTTGAACGTTCAAAAATGCTTCTAGTTGTATACAGTGTAATTTTGCTGGCTTTAAAAAAGTTACAATTTGGGCATAATTAGATTGATATTATTATTTTGATTCAGGGGTTAATTTATGAATAGCAAATCAAATTATTAAACTGTAAAGTTGATATATTTTTGGTTATTATACAAATTTTGGTTTGTTTCGTTTATATCATTCAAATAGAAAGGAGCTAAAGTAAAAGGGGGGTTAAATTTTCTTTGTTATCGTATCGTCGTGCACTCTGTGTGGAGGATTAAACTGAGCTAGTTGAGGCATATAAAAAAAGGTATATTTAAAATTTAAAGTTGAGGTTATTTAGAGACACAGCGGTGGCGTTTAGCAGGAAACAACGTTAATCACATCGTCGTGCGGCGGAATCATAGCAATATACACACATACATAGATACATATATATATATATATATATATATATATATATATATATAGCAAAGAAGAATAATTCACATTTGAAATGCAAATGCATGTAATATATACTAACAGTTATAAGATGAAATGAAAACCCAACTTTATTATGTAAAGTTGAATTACCATTTCAAATCGAACTGGTAATTGAAAACCGAAATAAGAACAAGCTTTAGTAGTATAAATTATAACACATCTTAATCAATTGGCTGCATAGCTTAGTTAGTTTGAGCGTTGATCCGGAAAATCAATAGTCGCAGGTTCAAATCCTGCTGCAGCTGTTTTTTTTAGCGGTTTTCAATTACCAGTTCGATTTGAAATGGTAATTCAACTTTACATAATAAAGTTGTGTTTTCATTTCATCTTATAACTGTTTATATATATATATATATATATATATATATATATATATATTTCAGGGGGTGAATCCTCATCGTACAAGAGATAGGGTTCTTCATATAAAGAAACTTCATTGGAGCATCCCTTGTTAAGATACAGCCCCTTAAAGGGGGTACATAAAATTTGTTTTTCATTTTTTTTACAAACACTAAAAAGTTACAGAGTTGAAATTAAGCGAATACGTGGCTCAATGCGCCGACTTCTAGACGCATGTGTAATGACTGAAGATGGACATGTTGAACATTTACTATGATTTCTACATGTTTTATGTTTTGTTATTAATAAATTATTTCTGTTTATTCAATCGTACTTTGATGCAGGTAGTAACTACAAAATAACAATAATAATCCAGTTCGCATTTATGACGATGTATCTCTGTAGTTGTTTGTAAAATAATTTTTTTTTGCGAACTGGTTAATTTTGGATAAAAAATTCAAGAGACATTTTTTGTTTAGAATGAAATAAGCTATTGGAAATAAATTTTTAAATGGCAAACAAATAATAAGACAAAAGATACATTGGAAATAAATTTTAGGGGTTGCGTTATCCACCCCTTACAACCATGAGGTAAACTAAATAAATTACTGAGTAAGTGTATTTTTGATAGTAAAAATGTCACCTTAATTTTAATTTTGTAACTTTTTTAGTGTTTGTAAAAAAAAATGAAAAACGAATTTTATGTACCTCCTTTAAGGGGCTGTAACTTAACAAGGGATGCTCCAATAAAATTTCTTTAGATAAAAAATCCTATCTCTTTTACGATGAGGAATTACCCCTGAAATGTTTTACACGTATTTTGTTACACCTCTCTCTCTCTCTCTCTCTCTCTCTCTCTCTCTCTATATATATATATATATATATATATATATATATATAATATTTGTTTAATGTTGCAGGTTATAGGTCAGCTGGTGTATATATATATATATATATATATATATATATATATATATATATATATATATATATAGGTGAGTTTTAGTTTGGCAACGGTCGATAACTCCGTTATTATAAAAGCTAAGTAAACCAAATTTGGAGGCATATTAGGCATACCTAAAGCGCACATTTTAAAAATATTTGGAAGTATACAGGGTGTTTCATAATTCCAGGGCATATTAAACTTATATTTTTTTAAATGGAACACCCTATATATTATTACATTTTTGAAAAGCCCATAAAAAGAGCTTTAATTTGATATCAAATTGTATCTGTCGATTCCTTTTAGTTTTGAGATATTCAACTGTTTTAGAAAAATGACTCGATTAGATACATTGCCACTGCACTAATACACAACTTATGTTAATTTTCAAGATGCAGAAAATTTTACCATATACCATAGTATATTTTGCAAATATCACTTTTTTGAAATTTCTTCCCAGTATACAGGGTGTGTCAGGTTTCGCAAAATGCAATTTTTAAATTTTTTTTTAAATGGCACCCTACCAATTTTATTGCTACAATGGATAGTTCATTAAGTGTCTTTTCAATTTTGTTAAGCATTCCCTATACCTAAATCTATTACTTTATGAGATATTTTTGATTTTCTTCAAATTTTATGAATGTTTTTAATTTACATAACTAAAAATAACTTACTTTTGGAGAATATTATAAAACAATTAATACATATTGATTAACAATCAACTACACTTATCCAATAACAATTTTCACTAAAGATATAACAACATACAATAATACGCTATCAACAGAATTCTGCCAGATCAACAATATGCATTTTATAAAAAATGTTCAAGCAGGAAATCAGGCAGGCTTTGAAAAAAATAACTATTACATGTAAAGTGTCATT
The DNA here is from genome assembly GCA_036346225.1 of Platerodrilus igneus. Lineage (NCBI taxonomy): Eukaryota > Metazoa > Arthropoda > Insecta > Coleoptera > Lycidae > Platerodrilus > Platerodrilus igneus. The sequence continues at coordinate 2,673,099 of JARFIW010000782.1, forward strand.
TAGGTTTATTAATTGTAGTGTGTTGTCATTTAACAGGATATCTCTCTTGGTATACTCTTGATGCAAGTAAGAAATTTTTTAAACTTGCTCTCAATACCCAAATCATATTTATTTGTTCTTCCACTGTAAAATTCATTTTGAAAACTCCTTCAAAGATTACATTTAAAACAGAACTGATAATGTGTTAAATGACAACACACTACAATTAATAAACCTAAATGACATTTTGATTGTAATTGTTATTTTTTCAAAGCCTGCCTGATTTCGTGTTTGAACATTTTCTATAAAATGCATATTGTTGATCTGGCAGAATTCTGTTGAAGTTATTATTTCATCTTGGACTTTTATGCAAAGCCCAAATGATTATTTCAAATCGAGCTAGTAATTGAAAGATGGAAAATATAATACAGTAGTAAACAAGTGTAATATAAATGGATTTAGATGTTGGAATTGATAGTGAATGGTAGCACGAAGCTCAGCTTAGATTGTGTTTTCATCTATAAATAGCTGGTGGAGCAGCGTGCATAATCTGGGAGCCGAGGGGTTCAGATATACAAAGCATCTTCAACGGAGATGGAATTTTAAAGCTTTTCCAGGTAACGCAATTGAATTTGCTGTTTTTTTTTGATAAACTGTTGAAATTATTTGTGATGTGTGAGTGTACTTTGATGGTTATTTTGGTAATTTAACGTATTGAAAAAGATACGTATAGCTGACTATTATTATGGTATTTTGAATATAAAACAAAAGGTGTACGTAAAGCTTATTAAATTGCTTGATGAATTTAAATTTAATTGTTAAGAGTACATGAGTTTTTTGTTTAAGTTTGTAGTAATAGTATGCAAAATGGAAAGCATACATTAATAAACTGGGTTATCATGAGCTCACCATACTCCAGTGTGTAGTAATAAATAAAGATAAGGTATTATTTGGGGCCCATTTACTCCCATTGCATTAAATGTGTTTGAAATTACAATTTTAAAAACAAAGACTTCACAAAGATAGTATTTATTGAAGTGTAACTAGAGCACCGGACTGGAGATATCTATGAATTATTATCTGTAAATAGTGGTAAATAAATATTGTATGATTGTAGTATTATTTTGTGATTTTATTGAATGGTGTGTGAATGGTTAAGAAAATGATAGTAAATTTAGGTATACGAGAAGAGGCACAGCTGAGCTAGCCAGGGAAGTTACTGAGAAATTAGTTTGATAAAGCAGCATTCGGGTAAGAAAATTTTTGTGAAATTTTATATTTTTGAAAATTAATTTTTTTTGACTCTGGCGAGGTCTTAAACGGACTTCCACGGCAATTTATGACGGTTTAACGTTGCGGCACGAATGATTTTTTGAAAGATCCACGGCAATATATATATATATATATATATATATATATATAGAATAATATCAAAAAATGAAATTTAATGGCAAGTGACTCAATATTAGCCACAAGGGCATCCTGTCGACGCGTTTCGCCCTTATTGGGGCTCATCAGGACAGGAGTAGCAAAGTATATTTAACACGAACACATTATGGGAAGTACAGCATCACCTAGCCCGCAATTTGTGCCTTCGTGCTGTTTCACCTGATTTTGCGGGTTTAATCAACAGTCGGCACGGAGGAGATCCGGCTCAACTGCCTTTTTCCATAGCCAAAGATTATAATTATAAAGAATAAGTAAATTTAATGAGTCTTAGAATAATATCAAAAAATGAAATTTAATGGCAAGTGACTCAATATTAGCCACAAGGGCATCCTGTCGACGCGTTTCGCTCTTATTGGGTCTCATCAGGACAGGAGTAGCAAAGATGTATATTTAACACGAACACATTATGGGAAGTACAGCATCACCTAGCCCACAATTTGTGCCTTCGTGCTGTTTCACCTGATTTTGCAGGTTTAATCAACAGTCGGCACGGAGGAGATCTGGCTCAACTGCCTTTTTCCATAGCCAAAGATTATAATTATAAAGAATAAGTAAATTTAATGAGTCTTAGAATAATATCAAAAAATGAAATTTAATGGCAAGTGACTCAATATTAACCACAAGGGCATTCTGTCGACGCGTTTCGCCCTTATTGGGGCTCATCAGGACAGGAGTAGCAAAGATGTATATTTAACACGAACACATTATGGGAAGTACAGCATCACCTAGCCCACAATTTGTGCCTTCGTGCTGTTTCACTTGATTTTGCAGGTTTAATCAACAGTCGGCACGGAGGAGATCCGGTTCAACTGCCTTTTTCCATAGCCAAAGATTATAATTATAAAGAATAAGTAAATTTAATGAGTCTTAGAATAATATCAAAAAATGAAATTTAATGGCAAGTGACTCAATATTAGCCACAAGGGCATCCTGTCGACGCGTTTTTCCCTTATTGGGGCTCATCAGGACAGGAGTAGCAAAGATGTAAAATTTAACACGAACACATTATGGGAAGTACAGCATCACCTAGCCCACAATTTGTGCCTTCGTGCTGTTTCACCTGATTTTGCAGGTTTAATCAACAGTCGGTACGGAGGAGATCCGGCTCAACTGCCTTTTTCCATAGCCAAAGATTATAATTATAAAGAATAAGTAAATTTAATGAGTCTTAGAATAATATCAAAAAATGAAATTTAATGGCAAGTTTTTTTTCCTCTACTGATGATGACCACATAGTGGTCGAAATACGAATCTAGTAATTTAAATATTTTTTGTGGTTAAGGGTTTTTATTTAATTTTATTTAGAGACCTATTGAAACGTTTCAAGATGTCTATTACTTTTCACAAATTTATACAAGAAACCCCAATTTGTCGGCTCTTACACTTTGAATTATTATTGAGATAAAAACATTTTTAGAAATAAATCGAATCAAAATATCTAACCTGAAGTGGTTCAGTGGTGTTCTGCATTCCCCAGAATTAAAGTCGACATCTAGCCAAATTAGTATCCAAATCGTTATTGGTGAGATTATTCAAATGAAAGGTTTTTCATTTTCGTAATAGAATATTTACCATTTCTATCAAATTGCTTGAACAGGCAGCATTCTCCAAAGTCTCTTATCCAAAATTGTATTTAAGATCGTAATTAACAGGAATCTTTATTAGGATCGTTAGGTCGATTGCAATTTAAGATTGTAGTTAAAAGTGGTGATTAAGATGGTAATTAAAAGCCCTGTTTTATTTATTATTAGAAATGGTATAATTTCACTAAATCTGATCTGCTTACGTCTTTAGAAGTACGGCTCGCTTGCACAATTTCACACTCTTTAATTTTTAATTTAATTTAATTTACTATTCACGTAAATATTTAGCACTTTTAAGTATAGTAACTGCCCAGTTTCTAAAGTTTACTTACTCGATATTCAATTGTCATGATATTTATTAGATAGGCCCTTTTTGTTTGTGATTCGTTGACTTCACTTGCTGGGCGAGATCAAGTGTCTTATCTCTTGTAATTTTGGGAAAGTTTACCAATTGTTTAGTTCAATTGCATGAAGCGATGCAAAGAAAGTCACGTAAATCATTATAATACCTCGCATTTAATTCAGAAATCCCAGGAATCTTCGTCCAACAAATCACGTACTATTGTTGTTGGCCTTATTTAAATCTGAATGGAATAAATTTGGTGTTTGTTTATTTCCTAATAAATTGGATTTTTGAGCAAATGTAATACGTTTTAGATCACGTACGCTTTTAAATAATGCATAATTTCTGCGTGCGTTTGAGATGATATATTAACGCACTTTTTGAATATTTATCTAGCTAATTCATGTAGGTTTTTCACTGATTTAATTTCATTGCGTTTCGTTACATTTTTAAATTCTTATCTTTGCTCGTATCTACTCTTGGATATGCGTTTTAATCATTTGTACTGCTATATACAGTGTGCTCTCAACTAATAATATTTATAATGACCTATTTGCTCCTCTAATATCTGTAATTATGTACTTTTGTTACTTGGGAGTTTCTCTTGTTTATTGTACGACCCCTATGACTTAACCTACCCCTAAATTAACTCTATAATTACAACATTAAATATATATATATATATATATATATATATATTGACGTGGAAATTATAGGTAAAGAAGGATAGATAGGTCTAGATAATAAATTTTTAACGACTGTGTGTATAAGAAATAGGAACAATTTATTTACGCGCCAAATTAATTAATTGTGACATTGAAAACGGACGGATACTAACATATTTTTGTATTTCTAAATCAGAATGTAAAATTTGCATAACGTGTAGAAGCTTTAGAGTACATGAAAACCCAAGGATACGCATAATTAGTTTTAATATTTTAAATCAAGCGCATCGGGTAAGAAACGGAGCCTTTTTGGGTATATAAAATCAATAATTTAAACGCATATTTCCATTTAACTTAACTAAACGTTCGTTTATACAAATCCTAAGAAATGCTAAAACTTATTTATAATTTCAAACGGACAGTTTGCTTCAAAGAAACACCTGATAGTTAAAATCACAGGTTCAAAGATATTTGAATAAACGTTGGGACAGAATTCTGTGGAATTGTATGTAACGGTCAATGCGAGAGCTACTAAAATAACAGACGTTTTGGAGGCAAAGTAAGACGGAATATCCGTCATGTAAAACAGACAGAAAGCACGTATAATACAACGTTGGTTAAAATACTCTTCTAAATTACGCGGTAGGTGTGGAGGTCAACCACAATATCAATTTTCTGTTGCTTGAGTGGGATTCTAAAAGAGACAGTAAGTATGGGTTAAACGAGGAAAGGTAGCTAGGGGTTGGACGTTAAAAACGGGGGAAAGGAATATGGTTGGTCGAATGCTAGAAATTTTGAGAAGCTCGCGACGGTTACATGTTGTTGAGCAGGTTTCAATGTAAAAGCACGGTGGGCTGGGAATTTTTGGCTGTAGAAGTTCGTTACGTATAAAATTTGTAGAATCTGTTTTGATAAAATAAGCTTTTCGACGGAAATAGGGTTCGTGAGGGGTGTACAAATTCATATAAATACACTAGGAGAGCTAGTAAAGCTCTCTTACTTTTTACTGATTCTCGTACGTCGCTTATTCGTTTGACATATAATACAACATCCTAATTTAAAAGTGTGTAAAACGCTGTTAGTAACGTACATCGATAATTTATTAAAAATATGATTTGCACAAGTGAGTGCTGGCTTATAGACGGTGCTGTTACTACACACAACGATCTAATGAAAGGATAGTACTAGAGTAAGCGAGTTGAGAAGTTTGAAACAACAATGCGTAAAGTTTAGTTACGGAAGGTTAAGCTTGGTCGAGAAAAATATCGGGGTAGAAACACTGAAAGCGGTTGCAGAGATTTGGATAGCGAGTGAAAATGAGTTTGAGCTATGTATAACAAAGAAGTGTATAGACACAACGACGAGGGTTTTGGAACACATCTTCAGAGGTAACGATGGAAGAAGCTTACTCCAGGTAACGAAATTAATTTGTTGCTTTTGCTTGAACATTTGTGCTGGTATTTTGTGCTTGAGTAATTTGACTTATTGGGGGTGTATTTTATTACCATAAAATTTATTTGACGGGGTATATGTAAAGGACAATTGATATTTATTATTTAAAAATGTTAATAAATTACTTAAAAATTTTGTTGTAAAGAGCAAACGGGCCTTTAAGTTTGTTTTAAACAAAGATGCGATATTTCTAAGCATTTAGAGTAACTAGGTTTATACTGAGCTCACCATAGACCAGAATAAAAGTTAACTTAGGGTTGCACGACGGGCCCATCTACTCGTCTAAAATAAAATTGTTGAAATAAATAGAAATCATTAAATTTTAAAAGGTTTAAGGATTGAGATTGTAACATTTTATGAAATTGCATATACAAATGTGTAAATATTTTCTTGGTAATGGAAACTTGTTAATATGTGTAAATAAAAAGGTTGTATGTCTCGTTGCATTATTTGAGTGGTAATTTCATTTGACTGTACATGTGAGAAAGAATAAACTTAGGATGATAGGTATCCAAGAAGAAGCAGATTTTAGAGCTAGCTGGTGTGTGTAGAAATAAGGAGGCGTTCCAGAGGTATTTGTTTTTTTTATTATTAATTTTTTTAGAAAATTTTTATGACGACCCAACAACGCTGGGACTCGAAGGCGATCTCGAATATTTTAGAGGTATTCACTGCACTTTAATGCGGCCCAACGCTGGGGTTCGATTGGTCTTTAGGGAGATCTACTGTAATATATATATATATATATATATATATATATATATATATATAATTGGAATAATAGAGAATGTCAAATAATTTTTGGGATGAATTTCGTTCGGATGGTTTTTTTTTTATAATATTTAAATGAAAATCATTTGTTGATAATCAACGTTTCGGACTTTATTTAGACCTTAATCTTGATTCTAAAAGTATAATACATTAATAGCTAGAATAATGGTTGAGTACTTACAAAAACTTGATTTCTTAAAGAATTAAATTGACAAACATTTTGACATTTGAGAAAATTATAGAGTATGAACGTCAAATTGAAGTAGACTACTTATTTAAATGTATTTAATATGTAAACGTTTTTTTTTTAAAAAAGGTTGTTAGAAGCAAGGTTGTAGGTAGTATTGTGTTTATCAACAAAGCTATAGACTATTGATTGAAATTATATAGTAGAGTGTAAATATTTGTGAGATTGTGTGTGTCTGTTTTAAAGTTTAAACTATTATTGTCTTTTGTATATAGTATGATTCTAAAACAATCTGTTAACATAGTTACATTCTATATCTAAAATCTTAGTGTCATCCCAGTTGACTATGTGTTTAGTCTCATGTATGTGTGATGCAAGAGCACATGATTTTTACCAATTTTGGCGTCACTTTTGTGTTGTGTGAGTCGAGATCTTAGCCACTGATTTGTTTGTCCTATGTACGTCATGTTACAAGAACACTTGATGCTGTATATTAAGTTACTACATATTGGTTTGATAGTTGCATTTTAATTTTGTAAAAGATTGTTAATAGATTTATTGTATTGATAAACAATTTTGATATTATTGTTAATTATTATTTTATGTATTGCCGGTGTAAGATTGTTAATATAAGGTATTTTTTGTAAATAACGATGTTAGGAGGTTCTGTCTGTGTCGGTTCTATTTGTGTCGGTTTTGTGTTTGAAAAATAAGTTTTTTAAAAGTATTTTAGGATATGCATTATTTTCTAAAATGTTTTGTAATAATTTAAGATTTTCAGCTACAAACTGAATATCACATATTTTATTATTCTATTTTTAGGGCCAGTACAGTGTTTATTTTGTGTTGGTAAGAATGATTAGAAAAATAATTTATATAGCGACCAGAGTTTGTTGGTTTTTATAATAGTTGAATATAATATGATTATCATCGTTTCTTATCACAAGCGTATCTAAAAAGGGATGCTTTTATTTTTTCTAATTCTAAAGTGAATTGCAGATGAGGATTGAATTGATTAAAACAAATTAAAGTTTCATTAATTTTATCATATGGTATAGAACATAAAATGTCATCTACGTATTTAATTAAAAAGGTGTATGAAAGGTAAGGATTGAATAACATTGTCCAATAAGTTATCCATCACTATTTGGGCAATTATGGGAGACAGTGGTGAGCCCATTGGTGTACCAGAGAGTTGTATATAGTATTGATTTTCAAAAATAAAAATGTGTTATTGAAAATTAACCTTATTGTTGTGATGAAAGAATCTTTAGAAAATTTGCAGTGTGGTTCAATCATATTCCACTTTTCTGTTATTAGATCTAGAACTAATTGTAATGGTATATTAGTGAAAAGGGATGTAACATCCAATGATATTAATATATGATTTTAGGTAAACGAAAATATCTATATTTATCAGTGAAGGAGAAAGTGTCTTTGTGTTGTATCCTTCTAGAGGAATGATAGTGTTAAAATTTTGGATATGTGTAGTGACAATTTATAAGTAGGAGTGTTGATAGAAGAGATTATAAGACGTAAAGATAAAGTTGGTTTATGGATTTTAGGTAAACCATAGTATTTTCCAGGGATTGAATTATTAATAGTGAGATTTTGTTTTTCTATTTTGGTTAGGTGGTTTTATTTTTAGTAGTTTTAAATGATCATTGACTTTTTTGAGTGGTAAAGGTTGGATCTCTAGGTAATTTTTTATATATTTTGGGGTCATTTAGTAATTCCATTGATTTTTCAATGTATTGGGATTTATTCATTACAACAGTAATAGAACCTTTATCAGCTCTGGTGACTAAAATATCAGGGTGGTGTTTTAAGAATTTTTGCATTTTCGTAGTTACTTAAGTGTGAGTAACAATTTTGTTGTTAGGGTTTTGTAGGTAGTTGGTAATAATGTTCGTAACTTTTGCCCTAAGAATATTTTTCTGTTTATTATCTAACTCATGTGAGTCTATAATGCCTTCAACACTTGCTAATAATTTACCTATGTGAACGTCTTTAGAAGATACTGGTAAATTAAATTTAGGCCCTAAGGATAACACATCTAATATTTTTTTTTGGAATTACACTATTGCTAATGTTAACAATCCATTTGCTATTGTCATTGAATAAGACTTTGTAGTTGTTTTGATTATGTTTTAATTTATCAAACTTCTTTTGGTTAATTTTTTTAACTAATATGTATTTCTTATTATAGGAGTCTTTTTGTCTTCGTTCAAATTCGTTGAATATATAAATTGGTAAGCTCTCTTGTAAAGAAGCTTTTACTAATTTTAGGGGATTTATATAATGATTTTAATTTGGTATGTGTTATTTCTATTTCAAAATTTAGTATGGATTTCTCTAACCTGTGGTTGAATCTGTTAATTCTATTGTTAATCTTCATATTTTGGACTTGTAATAACGATAAAATTTGTTTGTTATTATTGTAGATATGTGTAGGTACAATGTTTTCTCTTCTGCAACGTTCTAAAAATAGTTTTCGGTTCTCCATGTTTGCCAATTTGTGGGTGGTGTTTGCCCATTTCTTCATGTTTTTGACCATATGCCAACCATAAGTATTGTTAATTCGGTTATAAAATCCCATAATTATAATATAGTAATGAGTTTCTTTTTCTTTTTTCGAACGTAATATACAATTGGAATAATAGAGAATGTCAAATAATTTTTGGGATGAATTTCGTTCGGATGGTTTTTTTTATAATATTTAAATGAAAATCATTTGTTGATAATCAACGTTTCGGACTTTATTTAGACCTTAATCTTGATTCTAAAAGTATAATACATTAATAGCTAGAATAATGGTTGAGTACTTACAAAACTTGATTTCTTAAAGAATTAAATTGACAAACATTTTGACATTTGAGAAAATTATACAGTATGAACGTCAAATTGAAGTAGACTACTTATTTAAATGTATTTAATATGTAAACGTTTTTTTAAAAAAGGTTGTTAGAAGCAAGGTTGTAGGTAGTATTGTGTTTATCAACAAAGCTATAGACTATTGATTGAAATTATATAGTAGAGTGTAAATATTTGTGAGATTGTGTGTGTCTGTTTTAAAGTTTAAACTATTATTGTCTTTTTGTATATAGTATGATTCTAAAAAAAAAACAATCTGTTAACATAGTTACATTCGAACGAAATTCATCCCAAAAATTATTTGACATTCTCTATTATTCCAATTGTATATTACGTTCGAAAAAAGAAAAAGAAACTCATTACTATATTATAATTATGGGATTTTATAACCGAATTAACAATACTTATGGTTGGCATATGGTCAAAAACATGAAGAAATGGGCAAACACCACCCACAAATTGGCAAACATGGAGAACCGAAAACTATTTTTAGAACGTTGCAGAAGAGAAAACATTGTACCTACACATATCTACAATAATAACAAACAAATTTTATCGTTATTACAAGTCCAAAATATGAAGATTAACAATAGAATTAACAGATTCAACCACAGGTTAGAGAAATCCATACTAAATTTTGAAATAGAAATAACACATACCAAATTAAAATCATTATATAAATCCTAAATTAGTAAAAGCTTCTTTACAAGAGAGCTTACCAATTTATATATTCAACGAATTTGAACGAAGACAAAAGACTCTATAATAAGAAATACATATTAGTTAAAAAATTAACCAAAAGAAGTTTGATAAATTAAAACATAATCAAAACAACTACAAAGTCTTATTCAATGACAATAGCAAATGGATTGTTAACATTAGCAATAGTGTAATTCCAAAAAATATTAGATGTGTTATCCTTAGGGCCTAAATTTAATTTACCAGTATCTTCTAAAGACGTTCACATAGGTAAATTATTAGCAAGTGTTGAAGGCATTATAGACTCACATGAGTTAGATAATAAACAGAAAAATATTCTTAGGGCAAAAGTTACGAACATTATTACCAACTACCTACAAAACCCTAACAACAAAAATTGTTACTCACACTTAAGTAACTACGAAAATGCAAAAATTCTTAAAACACCACCCTGATATTTTAGTCACCAGAGCTGATAAAGGTTCTATTACTGTTGTAATGAATAAATCCCAATACATTGAAAAATCAATGGAATTACTAAATGACCCCAAAATATATAAAAAATTACCTAGAGATCCAACCTTTACCACTCAAAAAAAAGTCAATGATCATTTAAAACTACTAAAAATAAAACCACCTAACCAAAATAGAAAACAAAATCTCACTATTAATAATTCAATCCCTGGAAAATACTATGGTTTACCTAAAATCCATAAACCAACTTTATCTTTACGTCCTATAATCTCTTCTATCAACACTCCTACTTATAAATTGTCACTACACATATCCAAAATTTTAACAATATCATTCCCTCTAGAAGGATACAACACAAAAGACACTTTCTCCTTCACTGATAAATATAGAAATTTTCGTTTACCTAAAATCATATATTAATATCATTGGATGTTACATCCCTTTTCACTAATATACCATTGCAATTAGTTCTAGATCTAATAACAGAAAAGTGGAATATGATTGAACCACACTGCAAATTTTCTAAAGATTCTTTCATCACAACAATAAGGTTAATTTTCAATAACACATTTTTTATTTTGAAAATCAATACTATATACAACTCTCTGGTACACCAATGGGCTCACCACTGTCTCCCATAATTGCCCAAATAGTGATGGATAACTTATTGGACAATGTTATTCAATCCTTACCTTTCATACACCTTTTTAATTAAATACGTAGATGACATTTTATGTTCTATACCATATGATAAAATTAATGAAACTTTAATTTGTTTTAATCAATTCAATCCTCATCTGCAATTCACTTTAGAATTAGAAAAAATAAAAGCATCCCTTTTAGATACGCTTGTGATAAGAAACGATGATAATCATATTATATTCAACTATTATAAAAACCAACAAACTCTGGTCGCTATATAAATTATTTTTCTAATCATTCTTACCAACACAAAATAAACACTGTACTGGCCCTAAAAATAGAATAATAAAATATGTGATATTCAGTTTGTAGCTGAAAATCTTAAATTATTACAAAACATTTTAAAAATAATGCATATCCTAAAATACTTTTAAAAAACTTATTTTTCAAACACAAAACCGACACAAATAGAACTGACACAGACAGAACCTCCTAACATCGTTATTTACAAAAATACCTTATATTAACAATCTTACACCGGCAATACATAAAATAATAATTAACAATAATATCAAAATTGTTTATCAATACAATAAATCTATTAACAATCTTTTACAAAAATTAAAATGCAACTATCAAACCAATATGTAGTAACTTAATATACAGCATCAAGTGTTCTTGTAACATGACGTACATAGGACAAACAAATCAGTGGCTAAGATCTCGACTCACACAACACAAAAGTGACGCCAAAATTGGTAAAAATCATGTGCTCTTGCATCACACATACATGAGACTAAACACATAGTCAACTGGGATGACACTAAGATTTTAGATATAGAATGTAACTATGTTAACAGATTGTTTTAGAATCATACTATATACAAAAGACAATAATAGTTTAAACTTTAAAACAGACACACACAATCTCACAAATATTTACACTCTACTATATAATTTCAATCAATAGTCTATAGCTTTGTTGATAAACACAATACTACCTACAACCTTGCTTCTAACAACCTTTTTAAAAAACGTTTACATATTAAATACATTTAAATAAGTAGTCTACTTCAATTTGACGTTCATACTGTATAATTTTCTCAAATGTCAAAATGTTTGTCAATTTAATTCTTTAAGAAATCAAGTTTTGTAAGTACTCAACCATTATTCTAGCTATTAATGTATTATACTTTTAGAATCAAGATTAAGGTCTAAATAAAGTCCGAAACGTTGATTATCAACAAATGATTTTCATTTAAATATTATAAAAAAAAAACCATCCGAACGAAATTCATCCCAAAAATTATTTGACATTCTCTATTATTCCAATTGTATATTACGTTCGAAAAAGAAAAGAAACTCATTACTATATATATATATATATATATATATATATATATATATATATGCCTTTTTCAAATTCTCTGGAAGTGTATTTGCTAACATTTTCACACTTCAAATTTGCTATTTTCGTACAAATAAATCTCAGCAGTTACCAATACCTCATATTCGATAAACTTTTCATACACATCATCTTTATATTTTATCAAAATATACCACCACACAATCTGAAAAATGGTCTATAAATAAACAATAGTACCTCATTCGTCGTAAGTGTCAGGTGAAAATGGACCTGCAGTATCTGAAGATACAACTTCCAGAACTCGTTTTGTTTTTATATCTGGTGGAATACTCTTAAATAATTGTCGTGTACGCTTACCCTTTAAACAAATGTTACATTAATTCTTAGAAGATCTAGAGATGATAAATTTAAAGAATGCCGTGCCAACTTCACAGACAAGTCCATAACCTATTGAATATGCGATTTTCTACAAAAGTACTGGAGTAACGTTATGAATCAAATTTATTACTACTAATATAACTCATATTTTTTGTTTTCCACAGATATCTGTGGAAAACAAAAATAGAATAGAAGGACAGGACTCATTCTAAAGCAATTGGATAGTGGGCGATATATTACAAGCAGAAATAGGAAAAACGAGAGGTAAAGATAGACTTAGATAAAACTATTGCACGCAGATAACGAAAGATGTGGGCTGTGGGAATTTCAGGGAAGCATGTAAGTAGGGATGGACTCGGGCCGGGCCGAATCGGGCCCGAGGCCCGAGGCCCGACTCGAAATGAAAACTGACGACCCGACCCGAAATTTCATTTGATTTTTGATTCTTTAAAAAATCCTAGTAGTACAAAATGTTTAGTAATTTTCATTGTTTATGAAATTGTTACAGACGGTTTTTTATAGTCTTGTTTTACTTTGAGAAATTGAAACTTTTGGAATTGAACTTTGATCTATAATTTGATTGTGTTTGTTCTAGTTCTTTTAAATTTTTATTTGACCGACTGACAAATCGTGCCAAAGTTCAAGATTTAACACTTTTGGTGAATTACTGAATGCTAAAAATTAAATAAATTGTTTATAGGTCATAGTATAAACGGTACAAAACTTCATCGGTTAATATCTCAAGCAATTGAAAATTGGTACCTAATGTTATTAGAACTTAAGGAACCTGAAAGCCAAATAATATAGCAAATGTTTCTTTAAAAAAAGTTGGATTTTCAAATTGTGGTATGTAGAGCATACCTTATTCTTTAGAAATACATATTATCTGATGGAATAGAAGTAAAATGATGTAATTGTTTTAGGTTGAAAAGTTTTTAAAAATGATTACCAAAAGGTATAAATAAGTACATAGCTCCTTTTATATACCAATAAAATTTTATTTACTTTATATTTTTTTTATGGCATGAGTTCGATAGTGGCATTACTATACATTTTCCCGCAATAAATAGAAAACTATATCTGCAGCCAAATTCTACTATTCAACAATAAATTAAGTGATAATCATGCACGTAGCTAGGGGGAGGGGACTTAGGGAGCTAAGCCCCCCCCCCAATATTTTAGCCTTCTCCAAGAAGGGTGTTCAGAAAACGCTAAAAATATTGTTGTATTTAGAAAATGATTAATGGCTGTTTAGTCTGTCCTGCATTTTAATAAAGTACAAACATTAAAGGTGTGTTAATTGCGTATGCGTAAATGTCAAATAAGGGAAATTTTATTAAAAAATTGGTAAAATAAACGTTGCAATAACTCTCTAGTGTTTTAGGCGGTAGACATAAACTATACACGCGATTGATAATATCGACGTTCGCCGCGTGATTGAAATTTGAAGTATATACATATACACAGTGGCGGCTCGTACCGAATATATTTGGTAGTGCTGCATCGCCAATCTAAAAATATTTTATTGTTTTTTCTAAAATATGAGTGGAAAACTTCTATCTTTCTTTGTAGCAAATTGGTCAATCACTTTTTCATTAAAATCGGGAATTGAAGTTATGAATTTTTTTCAATTGACAGCATTGAAAGGGCGGTTAACCTATCTTCACACATCAAGTTTCTTAAAAAAGTTTTTACACGGTTTAGAGTAGAAAAACTGCGTTCGGCTTCAACAGTGGTCATTGGTGTGGTCACAAGAATTTGTAGTAGCTTTTTAGTTTTAGCCATCGTATCGTCCAAATTATTCGCAATTATGAATTTAAGAAAAGGCAAAGCACCACGTATTTCTCTACATTTCCTATTGGAATATATTACGGACAGCTCTGTTTTGAGGCGTTCTTTATTTAAAATATCGTAAACGGTGCAAGTTAAATCTAACTCTTATTCTGGAAACTGTTTATCATACTCGACAAATTTTTCTGAAGATACAAGTGAAGCGGCTATTAAATGGTCGGCAAAAAGAAAACGTTCTTTTACATTATTAACAATGATGTCTCATACTTCTATGCAGGCGGCACGGTAATCCCATTGACTATTATTAAGCCGTTTTCATTTAGCTTCTGCAGGAACGGTATCTAATTTTGATGCTTCTTTAATGACGTTTCCTATTTTATTATTACGTATATTATTAATATTGAGTTCAAACACACTGTTAGGTATTAAGAGTGGACTGTAAGGGTTGGTATACTTGCTAATTGCGGGTAAAATAGGTAAAAGTAATATTAAAGGAACTTATATAATCTGTGGTACTCACCGGCACATTGATGTGGGTAACTATAATGAAGACAGTGAAGATAGTGCAGTTCAGGATCGGCACGGGATCCTGGTCTTTCACACTTACACGAACACGTTTCAAAAGACAATGAATGTTATTATACTACACTGCACTTGCACACGCGCAAAAGTATTTGAACCACATTTTATAAGGAAGGGAAATGGTTAAACAATAGGAAATTTTCATTCTTATTGCAATCGTAAACACACACCTATAACTCTTTGAGCGTCAGTTGGATCCATATTTCTTTTTTGCAATTGATTATATAGTAAATCCACATGTGGCATAACATAATGAAAGAATGTTAACCAGAAAAAAAATTTTTGATCCATCAAAATTTGCAAAATTTCAGAAGCTTGCTTGCACGTTTGGATATTTGTACTTTACTGCAAGTTTTGAATACATTCAATTAATGCATCTCTGTATTCATATACTATATTAACCACACGAATATTAAAATTCCAGCGAGTAGAAACAAAACGAGGCACTCTCCTTCTGACTATTTCATTAAGCACTGCTGCACGTTGAGGTGAAAAGCTAAGAAACACCGGTATATCCTGCAAATTTTCAAAGAAAAGGCTTTCTTGGCTATTTATAGAACATGCTTTTGTCATTACGAGATTTAGTCGATAAGCGTAACAATGTACAAAATGAGCATTTTTGTATTTTTGCTTAATTCGAGCTTGAACACCGCCACGTTTCCCGCTCATAACTGCGGCACTATCGTAACTCTAAGCGATAAGTTTGGTATTGTTATTTTTAATTACAGTTTCTAGAACACCTAGAATTGTTTCAGAAAGTGAATCTGCATCATGTATCTCTGGAAGTAAAAAATTCCAAAACCGTTCAAGGGGATCGCAATCTTTTGTGTCATAACAGAAAGCTGTAACCATTTGAAAATTTGCTTATATATCTGTCGTTTCATCTGTCATCACTGCTATAAACAGGCTTTCTTGAATTTCTCAGACAATTTCAAAATGACAAACTTCAAGAATACATTCCAATCGGTCATTTTGAATTCTTTTAAAAGCACCTTAAAGACGCCTGCATTTTTCAAATGGTCCTCAAAAGTTCTATCAAGTTCCGAGGAAAAATTAACGAGTTCCCTAAAAATACCGGGATTTTCAGATGAATCGGATTGATCGTGTCCGCGAAGTGCAAGTTCAAAAACTCCACAAAATTTTATACAGTTAATAATTTTAGATAAATTTATCTATTTCTACAAGCAGTAACAAAACGTCTCTTCCAACTTGTAAGCTATATGTATGAGACGGGCGAGATACCCAAAGATTTCAAACGTAACATCATAGTAACTATACAAAAAAAAGGCGTGGATAAATGTGAAAATTTTCGAACAATAAGTTTGATAGCACACGTGTCAAAAATATTAACTAGAATTGTACAAAGACGAATGGAAAAACGCGCTAAAGAAGTACTAAGAGAAGCCCAATTTGGGTTTAGGCGAAACAGGGGAACACGGGAGGTTATTTTAGCTCTGAAAGTGATAATGGAGAAAACAATAGAAAAAGGGGAAAGCATGTATATAGGGTTTGTAGATTTGGAAAAAGCATTCGACAATGTAAAATGGAAAAAATGTTCGAAATATTCAAAAAAACTGAAATGAGTTATAGAGATAGCCGAATAGTACATAGCTTATACAAAGAGCAAACAGCAGTAATAGAATTAGAGCAGGAACGTAGAGAAGTAAACATTAGGAAAGGGGTGCCGACAGTGATGTGCTCTATCCCCAATAATTTTGAACTTGTACATTGAATAGGCAATGAATACTGTCAAAGACAGGACGACATTTGGAATTACTATGCAGGGACAAAAAATTGATATCTTAGATTTGCAGATAATATAGCGGTGTTAGCATCTAGCAAGAAAAAGCTAAAAGCTGTTCTTAATGAAATGGAAACGGTTCTAAAAGAGAGATACGGTATGAAAATTAACAAAGCTAAAACTAAAATACTAGTATGCAAAGGAGGGGAAAATAAATCAAAAACAAGAATACAAATATGTAACACGAACTTACAAGAGATTTCTGCTACGTAGAAAGCCAAATAACGCAAGATGGGAAAAGCACAAAAGATATAAAACAAAGATTAGCACAAGGTCGTGCTACATTTAACAAGAAAAAGCAACTACTATGATCAAAGACAACAGACCTAGAAACAAGGAAAAGATTGCTTAAAACATATGTGTGGAGCACAGCACTGTACGGCTGTGAAGCCTAGACAGTAGAAGAAGCAGATAAGAAAAAAGTAGAAGCCTTTGAAATGTGGTGCTACAGACGTATGATAAAGATATCATGGACAGACAAAGTTAAGAAGGAAGAGGGACTAAAAATGGTAGGGGAAGAAAGAAATATGTAGAAAACGGTAAAAAATAGAAGAGATAGGATGATAGCCCACATACTACGGCATGAGGGAATAGTGCGGAATATAGTAGAAGCAGAGATAGGAAGAAAGAGAAGAAGAGGTAGACCTAGGTTAGACTACTGCACACAGATAGTGAAAGATGTAGGCTGTAGGAGTTTCAGGGAAATGTGTAGGCTAGCTCAGAATAGAAATCAATGGAGGTACGCAACCAACCAGTCCCAAGATAGATAAATTAATGACGAAGAAAGTAACTGTATTTAAACATAATGATTATTATAAGCAACTACAAGTATTGGTTGGGCAATATTCTCGAATAATGTTAATTGTGTGAAAGAATTTACTGGAAAACCATTATTTCGACAAATGTCTAAGTGTTGGGGGATCTTAGCAGCCACAGGCTGCTTAACTCCCTTCACTGAATCTCCGTAAAACAGAGCATAAAATTAGAAAACAATAGAAGGAGAATCGAGCTGTATACATGCTGTGTGAGAATTTCAAGGAACTGTGTACGCTAGCTCAGAATATAAATAAGTGTAGGTACGTGTTCAACCAGTTTTGAGACAGAAAACCTAATGACGAAAAAATAAGCGCAGATAAATCTGATGACTATTATATACAACTACTGGTGTTGGTCGTGAAATATCTACAACTAATGTTGACTGTGCGAAAAGATATATTGGCAAAAATATTAAATCGGTAAATGTTCAAGTGTTGGGGGAACTTAGCAGCCACAGACTGCTTACCCCCCTTCACAACCACTAAATGTCGGAGAAATAGGCTATATAATTGTAAAACAATAGTAGGGGACCGAACTGCATCTAACAAGAAAAACAGCGCCTATGATAAAAGACAACAAATATAGAACAAGAAGAAAATTGTTAAAAGCATATGTGTGGAGCACGCACAGTATACCTATGAAATACGGACAGTCTGAAAAGCAGACAGAAGCAGCCTTTTGAAATACTGTGCTTCAGAAGTACGAGGATGGACAGACAAAGTTAATAACAAATAGGTTATAGAAATAGTTGGGGAACAAGGATATCTGTGAAAAAAAGAAGAAATGGAAGGGCAGAATTCGTTCGTTCGGCATTTTTGGGGAATAGTATAGGATATATTACAAGTAGAGATAGGAAAAAAGAGGTAGATGTAGACCTAGATCAGATAATGATAGATGCAGACTGTGCAAATTTCAGGAAAAGGTGTAGGTTAGTTTAGAATAGGAAACAATGATAGTACGCGTCTAACCAGTTCCAGGACTGAAGACCTAATGATGATGATGATATCTATTTCTGATTACTTCTTCGTTATACTTCTGAATATTTATCCAGTACGTAGAAATAAGTTGAGCTTGTATATTTATTTTGCCAAACAGAGCTAATCGCAGTGCGTTACCAACATGCGATTTATAGTTTTCATGTTTTTAAATTTTTTCACTTAAGTGAACCAAATCCTGTACACCTGTTTGCGACCAAAGTTTTTCACCACAATCGTCCGAAAACAACACGCACGGAAAGCAAAATAATGCATTTTTTCGATTGCACCCACAAATCCAACTGTTTCTTTGATAAATGTCTGCATTGAACTGTCTTTTATAAGTTTTACCACGACTTGTACCAGGAATTTTAATGTTCAGTTCTGGTATAGGAAGGCCCTAATCTTCAATATCTAATTGTTCTTGAAAAGTAAGCTGAGAGAACCTTTTTCATTTAAATTAAAAATAACATTCATTTTAGAAACGATTGCTACAAACGTCCTCAAGGAACAATATAAAGGTTATTGTTTGTGAACCTAATTATAACTAAACTATAATGGGCAACCTTACTACCTATACACTAAAATTTCAAATGCAAATGTTTATTTAGTTTTTAATTTGTGAATAACTAACTGGTGATAATTATTAGGCAAAGTAAAACGTCTCTCATTACCTAAGAAAGAATATAATTACGATGTCTCATGTCCTCTACACAGATCAATTCTAGTTAAAAATTAATAGTACATACAGACGCGTTGTCTACAAGAACCGGAAAGCACACAAAACTTGAACGATTCGAATAGCAATAGACAAATGACGCTGCAATTTATGCAGCTCGAGCATGGCTTAATGAGGCCGCTTCTTACTATGCTCGTATTTGCGTGAAATGTTCTGACACTTAGCCGAACTCGCAAATAAGCTCTGCAGAACAACGTAGTTAGACAGTGATTTCATGGATTTTCCTTGTCGTTTAGAGTTGCATGTTTACTGTATTATTGACCGACTGTTATGGGCACCCAACTTACGAATTCATAATACTTTTAGTGGCTGGTTATCGAAAAGTTCGGGCCGGCCCCAATTGTTTGGCCCGGCCCGGCCCGAAAAAAAGAGGCCCGGTCCGGGACCGGCCCGAATAAAGTAGTCAACGGCCCGGACCGGATTCGAGCTCGAAATCGGGCTGGGTCTGGGCCGGGTCGGCCCGAAATCCCGAGCCCGACTACATCCCTACGTGTAGGTTAGCTCAGAATAGTAAACAACGGAGGTACGCGTTTACGCAGTTCCAGAACTGAAGACCTAATGATAACTAATATGGAAAGTAACCCAAGCAGGTACAAAAATATTGCATGATATGTAAAATACGCATCCACATACGAGTATGATCATATACTGCTCATTTACTTCTATTAATTGTATAAACCACGGGGTTTCTTGCATTGAAATTTCTACACTTAATTGAATATAGTGGATTCTGTGGGTGTGATTTTGAAATTACTTAAAACTGCCCACGGTTATTCGATAGTCTTAATTCAGCTTTGTGATTATGCTAAATGTAGATTGTTAATGAAATATGACACTTTTAGCCCTGAAGGGTGCTCCAAAGATTACATCAATGGATATACTTGAAATACCTCTTTACAAGTACTGTTCATTGTACTTAAGCCTGATGATTATTGTATACAACTACAGGTGTTGGCTTTGGTATATTCTCAAGTGATGTTGATTGTGCGAAAGGATTTATTGGAAACCAGTTAATTTGGTAAACGTCAAAGTGTTGGGGATGGTACCCGCAGGTTGTCTAATCCGTTTCACATACCACTGAATGTTGGTGAAATAGGGTATATATTTAGAAAACAATAGGAGGGGAACTAAGCTGTATTTAGGCGCTAGGAATTTCAGGCAAATGTGTAGTTTAGCACAGAATAGAAAATAATAAAGGTAGGTGTCTAAATAGTTCCAGGACTGAACATCTAATGATGATGATGATTGACATTGTAAATAAAATTTATATTTATTACTTTAATTTGCTGTCGCAACTGGCGGTTCTATCACACCTTGTCAAAGAAAATTATAAAGCTGCATAAAAACTGTAGTAACATAAATGATTTTGTTGTAGTAATTTTTGTTATTTGATTAGTACTTTATGTATCTTTAAATTAATCGATTTTGATCAAAAATGAATGAAAAGTGAAAACATTTTTGAAAGTTAAACTTAACCGAAATCGCATAAATTATTTAGCAAGTAAAATAATATAGAGCGATTTCTTTGGGATGTGAAAATTAAAGTGCGCCCTCGTAAAGTGAATCCTGGATATATAATGTTGTAGGATCGTATAAATCTGTGGAATAAGATTGTTAAATAAAATAATAAGTAACAGTGAACGATTACAAAGTTATTTAAAATATTTTGATTTGTAGGAATCTGTCACAGAACCTAAAACTCTATGGCAGAAGTGGCCTCTATTAAATATTTACGCTGACTATTACGAACTAGGAAGCCCAACTTTATCTGATAATGCACGCATTAGACAAATGTCTGTACTTTCACATACGCAACTGGTTTACCGCATGTTGGCATATATATTAACAGAAAAAACTTTTCTAACGGCCTTACATAAATTCGTTAAGGAAAAGTTAAGTTATTGTACTCTAAAATTTCCCATAAATATAAATTACTTCTAGGCAATACAAAACATTTGAAATTGACGATTTCTGGGACATCCTTACTAAACAAGCTCATGCAGATGGAAATTTACCTATTGATAAGACCGTTAACGAAATTGCGTTGTCATGGATAGAAAAATCTCGATTACCTCTTGTTACTGCCACAAGAAATTACGGAATAAACTCGGTCCAGTTAGAACAGGTAGGTGTTAATTGTTCAAGCAGTTGCAAAACTACTGAATATATTTTTAGAGTTTATTTATACGGAAAAGGCCAAGGTATGTCGTGAAAGATGAAGAAGATATGTTGTGGACAATACCTATTGTATTAAAAACCCAAGATAACTTAAATTTTACAGATGCCAGGCCCTCGTATTGGATGAAAGAAAAAGAATTTGCAATTGAGGACGCTCCTGGTGTTGATAAATTTATTATAATAAATCCCGAAGAGATTGGTAAGTAAGCCTTACGATAAATGAGATCTGGTGTACTTAGGTAAAATCTCGACCATGTAGTAAATACATATAAATTTCAAAGCCAGGAGAAGTTACAAATGTGGTGTTTTCGAATGCAGTTTCCAACCTGGGAGGCGTGGACTATTGTCAGGAGAAGTGCCAAAACCTTTTAATAAAAATTTAATGTTCATACCATAATATCTATAGTACAAATTCAGTGAAGTAACGTATATTTTTATTTTCTTGCATTTTTATACATTAATTTAATTCTTATTACAAAATTATTCGGAGCGAAAGATTTTAAAAATGGTGTTTTTGGAAACGTTCTATTTCTGTAATACAAAAAACGCCCGCTATTTGCATGAAACAATAACCTCAAATTTAAACATCACTCGTACCTAAGTGCCAACTGAAGCGTATTGGTGGGGTGTGATATAGTTTTTATACTGATTCTTTCTGAAACTAATCGTTAGTATCTCTTTATAGTTATATTTAATTATTATTTGTTTTAAGTTATATACAATTATATATAAATTATATAATTATTTATATCATATAAAATATTTTTAGACGAATGCATAAATTTTTGAGTGGTTACAAGGCAAAGTTGACAATAATGAAGATACTGACGCTGATACAAGTGGGAATAAAGCAAAAAGGGAAGGATGTAAAGTTCCAAAATAAAAATACAGTTCACCGTATTTATCGTTAGGATTAATAAGTGGTATTATAAGTTGATGGTTGAATCAGGACACTTTTGCGCATTACCCCGTATTTCGGTTCCTGGAGGTTGTTTGGGTGGTCTGTTCATTGGATCTGCACCCTAATTTCTCGGGTGATCTAACCCCGTTAGAATTTTTAAAATCTGACTATCCCTTACAAAGTTACACTCTGTTAAAGCCTAGTACCCCAGATTTTTGCACATTGCATTCATATCTAATCCAGATAAAAGTTTTCTTCGACTATAGTCATATTACCCTGATACAAAATCTCCCGGGCAATTTAAATCCGTCGAAATTTTCAAATCGGACCACTCCTTATAAAGTTACACCTTTATAAAGCCTCGAACCTTTAAATTTTTTGTTTATTTAATTTTAACTCTATCCCTTTTTGGTTACCCGAGATATTCGTTTTAATCCAGAATTTTCCTGGATAATTTAAAACTGTCGGAATTATTTAAATCAAATCATCCTTACAAAGTTATACCCCTGATTTTAGGAAGTTACCCGAAATCGTCTTAAGGTATGCCGCATAATATCGGTCTAGATTTTTCTGGGAAACCCAAATCTTTAGGAATTTTTTAAATAAGAGCAACTCTCAGGGGAATTGTACTCCTTGATTTTAAGAAGCAACAGATATTGATTTACTTATTTCAATCTAGGACAAATACTTAAGTGGGACGAAGGCGGTTCTAGATCCACCACCACCACACACCACCACCACCACACTTGCAAAAAAATTCGCACATTTGGTAACAAAAATCTGCACAATAGTTTTCTTCAACTAAGCATTTTTTAGCTTCCGGCATGGATCGTGCTTTCGACACCCTGGTCTGAACCAACACACACGACCACCACCGCCACCACACATGCAAAAAAATATTCGCATATCTAGCAACAGTATTAAATAACATTGTCATCTTAAATTTGCACAATAATTTTCATCAACTAATCATTTTTTAGCTTCCGGGCATGGATCGTGCTCTCGACACTTTGATCTGGACCGTCGGAGCCCCGGCACCCTTCCACAGTACCACCGGATCTGCAAATTCTCTCGCTAATTCATGGCGATATTTACATAAATCTACTAGATTAATTCATTAAACCTAAATGCAATAGTTTGCAAATGAAATTCTTATTTGTCTCAATCTCAAATATTTGAAAAATATTCTAGCAACATTGATTAAGTACTGTATTTGCACAGGTTAATCCATTAAACTAATCTATACTTATACCGATCGCTAATCTTTCCATTTATTTGCAAATAGGTTTTAAACATGATTACCTTATTTTTGAATACTCCCTGTATGTTTGTTGTGGTTTGTTTAGTATTCTTCTTAATCTTCTTTGGGAATTAAACCACTCATAGTTTTTAAAATCAACTTTATTTACGTTTCGATCCATGACCTAGGATCGTTGTCAAAATAATAAAACTTCAAGTTTGACATTTATGACATAAATTGAAGGTGACTTTGATTTATTGATATTTGAAATATTTGGTTTGAGTACACTAAGCAAAAATTTTTTAAGTTTAAGAGAATGGTTGCCTTCAATTTGTGTTGCGACCTGGGACCGACTTTCTTTAGATAGCTAATACGCTTAACGTGAAATCAGGAGGCTATTTTAGCTCTGAGAGTGATAATGGAGAAAACAACAGAAAAAGAGGAAAGCGTGTATATAGGGTTTGTAGATCTGGAAAAAGTATTCGACGATGTAAAATGGAAAAAAATGTTCTAAATACTCAAAAAGATTGAAATAAGTTATAGGGATAGACGAATAGTACGTAGCTTATACAAAGAGCAAACAGCAGTAATAGAATTGAAGCTGGAACGTAGAGAAGTAAATATTAGGAAAGGGGTGAGACAGGGATGTGCCCTATCCCCATTAATTTTTAAACATTGAGGAGGCAATGAATACTGTCAAATGCAGGAAGACATTTGGAATTACTATGTTGATATGCTTAGATTTGCAGATGATATAGCGGTATTAGCATCTAGCAAGGAAAAGTTAGAGATGCTCTTAATGAAATGGAAACGGTTCTAACAGAGAGATACGGTATGAAAATTAACAAAAATAAAACTAAAGTACTAGTATGCAAAGGAGGGGAAAATAAATAAAAAACAAGAGTACAAATAGGTAACGAGAACTTACAAGAGGTTAAGGATTTCTGCTACTTAGGAAACCAAATAACGCAAGATGGGAAAAGCGCAAATGATATAAAACAAGCATTAGCACAAGGTCGTGCTACATTTAACAAAAAAACTGTGTTGAAAGACAATAAACATAGAATCAAGGAAAAGATTACTTAAAAGATATTTGTGAAGCACAGCACTGTACGGCCGTGAAACCTGAACAGTAGGAGAAGCGGACAAGAAAAAGTAGAAGCGCCTGAAGTGTGGTGCTACAGACGTACGATGAAGATATCATGGACAGACAAAGTTAAGAACGAAGAGGTACTAAAAATGGTAGGGAAAGAAAGAAATATGTGGAAAACGGTAAAAAATAGAAGAGATAGGAGGATAGGCCACATACTACGGCATGAGGGAATATTGCGGAATATATTAGAAGCTGAGATAGGAAAAAAGAGAAATAAAGGTAGACCTATGTTAGACTACTGCACCCAGATAGTGAAAGATGTAGGCTGTAGGAGTTTTATAGAAATGTGTAGGCTAGCTCAGAATAGAAATCACTAGAGGTACGCATCCAATCAGTCCCAAGGAGGATTAACTAATGAAGAAAAAATAACGGTACTTAAGTATGATGATTATTACAAGCAACTACAAGTATTGGTTGGACAATATTCTCGAATAATGTTAAATTGTGTGAAAGGATTTACTAGAAAACTATTAATTCAGCAAATGTCTAAGTGTTGGGGGATCTTGGCAGACACAGGCTGTTTAACCCCCTTTACATACCACTGAATCTCGATGAAATGGGGCATATCATTAGAAAACAATAGAATGGGAACCGAGCTGTATATAGGCTTTGTGGGAATTTTAGGTAACCGTGTAGACTAGCTCAGAATATAAATAAGTTGGGGTACGTGTCGAACCAGTTTTGAGACGGAAAACCTAATATCAAGAAAATAGGCGCAGATAAATCTGATGATTATTATAAACAACTACAGGTGTTGGTTGTGAAATATCTGCAACTAATGTTGACTGTGCAAAAGATATATTGGAAAAAATATTAAACCGGCAAATGTTCAAGTGCTGGGGGAACTTGGCAGCCACAGGCTGCTTACACTTTTTCACAACCACACAATGTCGGAGAAAGAGGGTATATCATTGTAAAACAATACAAGGGGACCGAACTGCATCTAACAAGAAAGAACAGCGCCTATGATTAAAAACAACAGACATTGCAACAATAACAAAATCGTTTAAAGCATATGTGTGAAGCACAGCACAGTATGCCTATAAAATACGGGTAGTAGGAAAAGTAGACAGAAAAACGGTAGCAGCCTTTTGGAATGTTGTACTTAAGATGTATGAGGATGATAGCATGGACAGACAAGGTTAATAGCAAATAGGTTATATAAATAGTCGGGGAATAAAGATATCTGTGGAAAAAAATAGGAGAAATAGAAGTGCGTAATACGTTTTAACGCATTTTTGGGGAATAGTATGGGATATATTATAAATAGAGATAGGGAAAAGGATGTAGATGTAAACCTAGATCAAATAGTGACAGATGCAAACTGTATAATTTCAGGGAAATGTCTAGGTTAGTTGGAATCGGCAGCAATGAGGGTACGCGTCTAACCAGTTCCAGGACTGAAGACCTGATGATGATGAACTTAACTCAGGAATGGAACATACTCCGTCAACGACATTTAAGCGACTGAGAGGTCAAATATTTTTGCTCCTACGTTTAATGCATTAAGATTACGAACTAACAGGGGTACTCTGTCTTTCTTATTCTTCCACTTTTTTGTACCTTCTCCTTCTTACTGGTGATATTTTAGAAGAAACTATATCCATTTTCAAACCTATGCTTAACCCTTGCACTCCTAGTTATATCAAACTTAGAAAAAACTATTGCTGTGGTAGAGTAATAAAGCCAGTTTGATAAATCTGTAAAGTTAATTTGATTTATATTATTTATCTAAGTGATTATATTTTTCCATAGGTTAATTTTTAAGTTAATAAAATTTAAAAGTTGTAGGCAACCAACAGTACTTTATTATATTAATTTGGTCTCTCATTTACACCTATTTAACTATGTTATATATTTAGAATAGGATTAAATAACTAGCATGAATAAATTACAAGCCAACCAGATGCCATCAAAGTAAATGTTTAGGTTACGCAATCAAATAATGTTCTAATTTCTAATTAAGTAAATTGCTCATCAAACCATAGACTATTAGAATTATAAAACGCTCCTGAGTATAATAAATCAACCTAAGCGTTAACATATAATTGGTGATATCCGGCGGCTACGGAAAATTCAATAAGGAATAAACAGTCTAATAAAAGATATAAATTCATCTAAGTGGTTGAAAACACATTAATCAGTCTACAGATGCAATGCTGTCTTACTCCAAGCAAACATCTTATTCTATTTAAACACCGTTGAGCAATTTGTTTTCTAACAACAGGATATCATTCTTTGAATATATAAGTTGTACCTGTTGTGGCCAGCCAATACAGATCGTTTCCTTTTTTCGATGATGATAACGAGCATCGTGCCGCTTTTTGTAGTGTAGCTGACAAATTAATAGCCTACTCACAAGCAATAAATCTTTCATTCTGTGCGACCTTCTTAATAATTAACTGCCATTGAATGCTTGAATTCCAAACTTAAAGTGGTCAACCTCTTTCCAAAAGCATGAGTGTAATTATTTCATAAACAACAAACCCCCATGCTAATTAAACTTATTGTATTTGCGTTCAACTTATCAGCAACATCATAGTAGCTTCCTAAAGATCTCCGAATAACCATTGATTGAACTACATTGCAGAACTGCAACTTAAATTTTTTACAAAATCTCACATTATCAGTTAGGACTTAATTTTTTTTACAAAATTGTAAACTACCTAAATGTATAAGAGATAGTGTTAAATACACTCTTAATATTGTTAAATGTGCTTTGCCGTAGCTAGGGTAATGTGATGGTAGAGTCTTTAGAGATGGTAAGTTGCGGAGGTGGTATTTAACTTAAGTTCTAAGGACCTAAGGATCTAGTAACAATAGGAGTAACAAAACGATGAAATCAACAACGGTATTTAATAAGGAATAAACTTAAAGCTATACGACATGTTAATAAAATATGTAGCGGTACAAGAGTTAGACAATTATAATAATGAAGAACTACTTACGTGACTATCTTGATTAGAATGTCTCAACAACCATAAAAGATCAAGTCACCATTCTCAGCGTTGGCTCCGAGCCGACTTGCTCCAGAGCAGTGGATGAACTAGGGCTTTATGCCAATTAACTAACTAACTCAATAATCCCCACATTCGGTGCTTAGTGTTTTATAAAGTTGATAACAAGATATGGGTTTTTGCTGAAGGCTGTGGTAGGCCATACGAATGTATGTCTAATAGTGGTAAGTCAAAACTTCCCTGAGTTCTAGGACATGTGCAAGAATAATTTCAAAAACGTGACATTTGATAAGCATGTTGCAAGTTTTCCTTGAACAAAGGATGTGCGGCTTACTGATTGTGTTACAATGTAACATTTTAAAAGTAATCTAAAATAATGGCTTCGCTATATTTAACATATGCCCCGCCCTTGAAAAATTTGAACCCCAAATTTAAAAAAAATTTCGTGAAAGTTGAAAAGCAAATATAAAAGAGTACGGCAAGGGGTAATTCTATATAAAAAGGTAATTACATAAAAAAAAATCAAATCATTTCAAAGCAAATGGTCACTGCAAAAGACGAAAAAGAAATAAAATAGTAAAAAGATAAAATTGCAAATAGTTAAGTTTAAAAAATTTTAAACATAAAAGAATTATACAAACTTAGAGGTTAGTTAAGTTTAAAA
Source organism: Platerodrilus igneus (assembly GCA_036346225.1). Classification (NCBI taxonomy): domain Eukaryota; kingdom Metazoa; phylum Arthropoda; class Insecta; order Coleoptera; family Lycidae; genus Platerodrilus; species Platerodrilus igneus. The sequence continues at coordinate 2,701,757 of JARFIW010000782.1, forward strand.
AATTTTAAACAAAAGAATTATACAAACTTAAAAGTGTTGTCAATGTTAATACAAGTTAAAGTATTAATCGAAAGTAATTTTAAATTGATTAAACGTAAAGGAATTAGACGTTGTCTAAAAACTTAGAATAACTAAAAATATAAATGTAAAAGTAAAAAAAGTAAAATCTATCGAAATATACATGAAGTAAGAATACGTAAACGAGTACAAATACAAAATACTTAAGATAAAACACAATTCAATACAATATACAATATAATATGAAAGTAAAAAGTAAACAAGTGATAAATCAGAGTGAGCGTATGAAGGCGAGTTATGTATCCCCCAATTATCTATATATATTGAATATATTGAATCTAATAGGAATTATTAGAAATTGTTAAATAAAGTATAAGTTCATTGCAACATTGTAATACAAGGCTAACCCAGAGAGGTTATCAACAGTTCATGAGAACGGATATGCAACTTTGCATCCGAGAGGGCAGTGATACTGCAGGTGGCAGGTTACAGGCGGTTAACATACCGTAATTACCTAGAAATAAGATTCTTACAATGTAATAAAGTGTAGAATTAAGAGAAAAGCAGACATGAGATCTGCAAGTTCCCATAGCCATGTGAGGGGCAGGTTATTATAAAAAGCCCGGGAGCTCAAGGCCCGGTAGTCAGTCTTCGAACTGCATACTTCGTTGTTCAAGCTACTCACCCTAATATTAAGATAAATAAATTTGTTAAAATTTGGAAACGTTTTTTAAAAACACCGCTCCAAAGGCCCGAACCTTAACTGGCGCAGTCGTAACGGATGTCAAAAGGGCACTAAAAATCCAAAAATCGGAAGATTGGTGACTAAGAATTTCAATTCGCAATTTTGACAGAACCCAAACCAGGTTGGAGGAAGTACAAGAATCGACCGAATCCAGCAACAAAGCAACGTGGACAAGATACAGCATCGATCGAGCCCACAAAAGAAACAGATGAAGAAATTAATGTAAGTTCATTCCATTTAAACCAATTGATCTCACAAACTATAATTGATATATGCTAGTTTTATTATTTTATTATTCGATTACCATTTTATTATTATTTTATAAATGTTATTTTATGCCAATATTTTTTTGAAAATAGTTTACAAGGAAATAATTTTCAAAACGAGATTTTATATTGATAAAATTTTATGAAGTTTTAAAAAGATTTTCCTTAAAAGCAAAAGAGACTTGATTTTTAAGAGATTCTTATTTCAATTATTAGAACAAACTCAAAAATAAACCAAAAATAACTGACGCACACCCATTAACACCAAAACACAAATTAACTAGCGCGATACCAAAAACGCAACAGTTTAATTCAATGCAAATTAACACTAACACCAAAGCTAAACGTAATTTTCTAAACAAGCAATTACGGAAAGATTATTTAAAACATTGAATTCTATAAATTACAGCAAAACACTCTGCAAGTAACCTAAACTATTAAACCATTGTAACTTAAAACCAACGTGCAAACTAACGCAATTCGCACCTAAGCTAAAGTTTGCGAAAGAAGCATCATTTACTACAAATTTAAAACATCAGAGAAATTGCTATTACAAACAATTAACTTTCAGAACTAAAGCAACGCATTTTGCATTTAGATCTACAAATAATTAATCCTGCACGAAGTATAATAAAAGCGCATAAAATTACAACCAGCGTTTAATGAAAAACTATTCACCACCGCAATCTATAAATAAATTGCATATCCTAGTACGAATACTGAATAAAGCTAAACGTTTTAATTAAAACGCTCATCACAGAAACTTAAAACCTACATTACGGGAGATTCAATTACAAAACGTGCATTATAATTGAATACGGAAATATCTAAAAAATAATCAGCCGCAACATTTATGTAGCAATTAACGTGTAAAGAAGTAAATTATCTAATTCCCACATAAACTTAAAACTAACACCTGTGTGTAAGTATCAATTACTTAACAAGTATAATCGCATGTTATACAGCACGTACGCAATTACCAAGAAACTAAACTACATCTTTTAATGATTAAATTACAACGATAAAGTGAAACAAGTAATTAACCTGCACGTTATATTTAGAATACAAGGAGACAAGACAGACGAACTATACGTTTATGCAACTTAATTAAAACCCACGGAAAAAGTTATAATTACAAATTAACAGAACTGAACTAACACAAAGCGAAGTAAATACCGCGGGAACAAATCTATCCACTCCAGATTCTTTCAGAAAGCAGAAATTCAAGCAGAACTCACGACAAATTAACGCCGCGAGATAGAAACAGGCAAATTCAAGGCTACAGTAATTAAACCAACATTATCGAGTATAAACCTCACAGATTCATTACCGCACCGTGTAACTAAATACAGATAACAGCAATTACGATTTTAAAAATAACCCGACGCAGTCTAAACTGAAAATTAATAAATTCAAACCAAAATTAACGCTACAAATAGCAAAATTACCACAATTTTTACAAAATTTAAAATTACTCAACCCAAACGAAAAATTAATAAATCCAAACCAAAATTAACGATCCAAATAACGAAATAAACCCTAATTGACAATTTTTTTTTTTGAAATTACCCAAAAGCGAAAGCAACCCTTAACCTAAATGAGTAGTGCTGACCTAAAACTTTATTTGGAGACAATCCAAATCTTTGATGGCAGGCAAGCGCATCTCGGAAATTTTATTGGAGCATCCGAAATGTTCCTCAAAACCTTCTACAAACCCGGAGATAACGAAAGGAACTCATTGCTTATACGCTTGATAATAAGTAAACTAACTGGAAGGGCATTAACTTTAATTGCCAGTAGAGACGATCTACAGGAATTGCAAGAATTTAAACAAATACTAATCGCATATTTTGGAGACCAACGTAACATAAAATGCCTGGTACGAAACCTGATAAACCTCAGAATGGAACACAACCAATCCCCATATCAATTCGGAATGAAATGCCAAGACGTGAGAAGTATAATCCTAACAAAATTAAAAATCGAAGAACCAGATCAAAACGTTAGACGTTAAAAAACAAAAATGTATGACGAAATGGCACTGAACACATATATAAACGCTTTACCAAACGACTATCGGATAAGATCAGTTTCCAACGTCCCCAAAACCTAGAAGCCATGAACCTAGTAATAGAAGGAGAAAATGTAATGTATTACCGCAACAGACTATACAACCCCAACGCGATAAAAATTCACACCCTTTAACACACAAACAAATCAACCGCGAATTAATAACCCAAGTTTCAACAATACGAATTTTAATAATCAATATAAACATTTTTCAAAACCAACGTTTAACCCAAATTTTACGAAACTCGCATTCCAACCAAGATTCAATCCAAACCTAAACCAACAAAGACCAGCATTCAGCGCGAATCCCAGTAGAAATACACCAATGAATAATAATCATAACAACCCTAATAATTATTATAAACCAACACCAATGGATACCTCATCTGGTAAACCCAGACAAAATACCAAGATAACACATATCCGACCAAACCCTCATCAGAAACGCAATTTTACATCGGAAGAACTATTTCACCAACAAGTAGAAAAATTTGATAATGACCAGAATAATTACATTCGGACAAGTACAAACGATGAATCAAACCATGCAGAAACTTATGAACGCGACGAACAATACGAAACTTACGAGGAGAACGACGAAGAAAACTCGTACTCAAATTTTCAAATGGACCAATTCATAAGCGACCAAATTTAATAGACTTAAATAACATAAATCACTTAGTACTACCATACATAGAAATACCCCACGCTGAATTAAAACTATTAATCGATACCGGATCCTCAAAAACATTAATTAGCCCCAGAACCATGAAAAAACATTATTTAGATTATGTAGAAAGAGAACCATTTAAAATTAGAACAGTCCATCAAACAACACTACACCAATTCGTAGCCAATATACCCTTACCGAGAACATTTAATGTTAAAATGAAACATAAATTTTGCATTTTAGAATTTAACGACAAATATGACGACTTAATCGGAATGGACCTTCTAAGAAAATTAGAAGCCAACATTGACATAAAGAACCGTTTATTGAGGACGAAATACGGAAAGATCCCCATTAAATTTCAAAACACACAAATCGAACAAAAATACACAATAGACCCTGAACGGAAAGAAAAATAAAAATCCCAGCAAATTCTAACAAAAATTTAGGAATAATAAATCATATGACATTTCAACAAGGAGTAGAAACCCCAACTGCCTTGGTACAAATAAAAGATAATTATGCCACTACTACGATATTAAATTCAAACGACTATTCCGTAGTACTACCATTAACAGACCCAATTAACATAGAGAATTAAATTTTAACGAAATGGAAATAGACGAAAATTTAGAAAACGATTACAACCCAATAGAACATGACAAAATGTTAAGAGAAAATTTAAGTAACATCCGCTTTTATACCGGCATCATTCAAGAAGAGCAAAGAGCAATTAAAAACTTATGTTTTGAATACCGCGACATATTCCACTGCGAAGGAATACCCCTAACATTCACCAACACAGTGAAACACAACATCGAACTAACAGACAACAAGCCAATCTTTACAAAAGCATATAGACTACCTCATGCAAGACAAGAAGAAGCTGACAGACAAGTAGCAGACTTATTAGAACAAGACATAATCCAGCACTCCAACTCACCATGGAGCAGCCCCGTGTTAATAGTACCTAAGAAATTAGACGCAACCGGAAAGAGAAAGTACAGAATGGTAATAGACTATAGAAAGTTAAATGAAAAAACGGTAGATGACAAATATCCACTACCAAATATAACCGAAATTTTAGACAAATTAGGCAAATGCCAATATTTTTCAACATTAGATCTAGCATCAGGATACCATCAGGTAGAGATGGAAGAAAAAGATATATCAAAAACAGCCTTCAGCACACCTAGAGGACATTACGAATACAAACGAATGCCATTTGGATTAAAGAACGCACCCGCTACTTTCCAGAGAGTCATGGACAATATATTACGAGGAATACACAATGAAAAATGCCTTGTGTACCTAGATGACATCATAGTTTATTCCACATCATAGGTAGAACACATAGAAAGATTGAGAGAAGTATTTGAAAGACTAAGACAAGCACATTTCAAAGTACAATTAGACAAAAGTGAATTTTTACAAAAGGAAGTATCATTTTTAGGACATATAATAACACCCCAAGGAGTAATGCCAAATCCCGACAACACAAATGCAGTTCTAAATTACCCCTTACCAAAGACAACCAAAGAAATTAAAGGATTTCTAGGACTTAGTGGTTACTACCGCAAATTCATTAAAGGTTACGCTCAGATAACCAAGCCCCTGACAAATTGTTTAAAAAAAGGAAACAAAATTGAACACACCCCGGAATTTATTAAAGCCGTAGACAAAATTAAAAACATATTAACCAATCACCCTGTATTAGAATACCCAGACTTTTCAAAACCATATATACTAACGACAGACGCATCGAATGTAGCATTAGGCGCTGTATTGAGCCAAGGAAAAGTAGGTAGCGATAAACCCATCAGCTACGCATCCAGAACCCTAAACGAAACCGAACAGAAATATAGCACCATAGAAAAAGAATTATTAGCCATAATTTGGGCAACAAAATATTTTAGACCTTATTTATACGGAAGAAAATTTTACATATACACCGATCATAGACCATTAGTATGGCTATGCAAACTGAAAGAACCGAATTCAAAATTACAACGATGGCAAATCAGACTCGAAGAGTACGATTACGAAATTATATATAAAAAAGGAATTTATAACAACACAGACGCTTTAAGTAGAATCCAACTCAATGCGTTAGAAACGAAATCCATTATAGAAAACGTAGACGAAGCAGAACTAAGGGAAGATCCAGACGAGATCGACACGATACATTCGACACAAAACGAAGAACCTAAAACCGCGATTAAAATTTTAAACGAAGCAATCGATATGAAACCCAATCAATTTATAATTTCCGAAGTTATAAATAACCCTAATCCCGTAAAATATACAAAAGTAGATAATAAAAAGATATACCAAATTCAAATAACTAAAGATGACAATGAGGAACAAACAATTAAAATTTTATTAGAATACACTCCCGTGAAAAAGCGATTTTATTTCTATTTCAACACCGAACACTTATACAAAAGATTTTCAGAATTATACGTTAAACTATTCAATAACTCTGGCCCTGAACTCATCAGATGTACGAGAAAATTAATAATACTAGACGACCCTGACGAAACAAACGATGTAATTAGAAATCAACACGAAGGAAAAACCAACCATCGTGGAATTAACGAAACAATAAAACAACTTGTAAGACGTTATTATTTTAAAAACATGAAAGAATTGACCACAGATTTCATTAACCAATGTGAATTATGTGACAAAGCGAAATACGATAGGAAACCCCCAAAGATACCCTTAATGTTAACCAAAACACCCGACAAACCATTTCAAAAACTACATGCCGATACTCTAGTAGTAGAAGCGCAAAACTATTTAACAATTGTAGACGCATTCACAAAAATAGGCCAAGCAATACCAATCACTTCCAAAAACAGCATTGACGTAACCGAAGGATTTTTACAGTATTTCACATTTTATGGAACACCCGAATCAATAACTCTAGACAATGGTAGCGAATTTAAAAATAAGACAATACAAAACACTTTAGAACTTCACAAAATAAAAATTCATTTCATAACGGAAAACCACCCTGAATCAAACGGACTAATTGAACGACTACATTTAACCCTGTTAAAACAAATTCGATTATTAAGAATAAATTATAAAAAGGAACACATAACCAACTTAATGTCATACGCACTAATCGCCTATAATAATACAATTCACTCATCAACAAATTTTACACCCTTAGAATTAACCTTAGGACACTCAGATTCACGAAATCCCTATAACATACACTACAACAAGGAAGTATATCAACAATATGCGAAAGATCACAAAGAAAAACTAAAAATAACTTACGACAAGGTAAAAGATAAATTGGATAACGATAAGGAACGTATCACCACAATCCAAAATAAAAATACCGACGCAAATAAATTTTCAATAGGACAAACCGTGTATGAGAAAAATTTTCAAAGCAAGCGACATAAAACAGCACCCAGAAATTTAGGACCATTCAAAATTAAGAAAATATCAGATAAAAATATAGCAGTAGTAGACAACGGCAAAATAACAAAGTACATTCATTTGAAAAACCTAAGACACCCTGTAATTTCAGATGGACAATCATCACCCATACCGTCAACCTCCGTCCAGGTAGAACGGACAACCAAGTAATAATAAAAGATATAAAAAACAACCCTGGTATACTACCAATTAAATTAGGCAGTATGCAAAACCCAATTAACATTTGCAAAATTAAATACCCTACACTCTAGTATCATTGAACCAACCGATTTATTAAAAGAATTAACAATATTTAGATCATTTATAACTAACAGTAAATTACCTTTTGATGTAACGGAATCAAACATTCTAATATTTGAAAAAATAGCTATTGTAAAAGGCTACATTAAGAATAACGAAATAATATTTTTAATAGAAATCCCGATAGTAGAAAGTAACAATTATAATTATTATCATTTATTTGCTTTTCCAACGAAAGTTACTAGCACATACCAAGTTATCATACCCAAAACCAAATTCCTGTCCTAAATGAACTGAGATATGGTTATACAAACGAATAATGTACTGAAGTAACACCAAACCAATACTTATGCCAACCGATGACGACAACAACCATAGCAACAAAGAAACTTGCAAATCCACCGGAACTACAGTTCAAGATAAAACAACAAGACGAAGAAATAGTAAAGAAACCCATGAAGCTAGAGATCTAGACTTAGACAACCTCAACCACGCCATGAAATTAGTGGAAAGTTACAAAGAACATTTAAGTGAACTCAAAACGCCAAAGTTACATTATGATAATATAAGCGTTTGGACAATTGTGTTAATCATTTTAATAATTTTTGTAATTATATATGTATGCTACAAAATGTATCTTAGATATAAGAATGAAGGAAACAGTTTTAAATTTAAGGAAACAAAGAGAAATAAAGAAACAATGAATTTTAAATGAAATGGTATAATGAATTTTATGTATTTAAAAATTAAGTAAAACCTTAATTTTTCATTTACGGTGGGAGGAGTTATGTATCCCCCAATTATCTATATATATTGAATATATTGAATCTAATAGGAATTATTAGAAATTGTTAAATAAAATATAAGCTCATTGCAACAATGTAATACAAGGCTAACCCAGAGAGGTTATCAACAGTTCATGAGAACGGATATGCAACTTTGCATCCGAGAGGGCAGTGATACTGCAGGTGGCAGGTTACAGGCGGTTAACATACCGTAATTACCTAGAAATAAGATTCTTACAATGTAATAAAGTGTAGAATTAAGAGAAAAGCAGACATGAGATCTGCAAGTTCCCATAGCCATGTGAGGGGCAGGTTATTATAAAAAGCCCGGGGGGCTCAAGGCACGGCAGTCAGTCTTCGAACTCCATACTTCGTTGTTCAAACTACTCGCCCTAATATTAAGATAAATAAATTTGTTAAAGTTTGGAAACGTTTTTTAAAAACACCGCTCCAAAGGCCCGAACTTTAACTGGCGTCACACAAAAATAAAATGTCAATGCATGATGGCTTAAAGGTTAACAGATAAAAAGTTTATACCAAAAGTCAGTTGTGCTCGATCAGGGCATGCTGGTGAGAAGAGGTAGAAATGGTTTGCTATTGACTAAAGAAGTCACAGGGTGATTGCAGCTGGTGAATGTTAGCAGTATGTATTGCTTGGTATTGATGAAATGATGTTTGTGCTCACATTTGAGAAAAAAATTCGATTGTTGAGTGATGTAGTATATAATTGGTTCCATATTATTGTTTAGGTGAAAGCACTAGTACGTGATTTTGTTCCAAAATAACAGTTCCAAATATTTCCAAAACAATAGTTCGAAAATAAGGAAAGGTTGTTTGACTATAGTGTGTAGGCGAGGGAGATGTATCCATATACATAAGGAAAGGGGGTTTATGGAAAAGGAAAATAAGTTTTTTGAAGAAGAAATATGTGCACTTGTGCTTATAAAGGGTGTGCACTGTCTCATTAGTGCCTCTATTTATAGAGCTAAGAATGATGAAGTAATCATTGGACCATGTGTCTTTGAATAATTGGTTGTAGACATAAAAAAGTGAAGTCAAGTGTTTGCAACCACTTAATATCATATTCAGTGTCTGATGTTTTGCGTTGTTTCGCATTTATAAGTTCTGGTAAGACAGTGTATAGTCCAAAGTGAACATAGAATGGAACAAGTCTATGTATTGGATTATAGTCAGTAGTAAAATATCCAATTAAAATCAGCAATCATTCAATATCCAAACTGCATATGTTGGGTAGTGATGTCAGGTTACGGATAATGACTAAGTCAATAATATCAGTAGGTAGGGTTTGTCATCCTTTAGCTATTTGCTATTTATTGTGAGTTGCTGCCATTAGTATTTAGACTCTCATGCGTTTTAAATTAAATCCGATTATGCCTATTTATATAAATCCAAAAACTTTTACTCTAGGCAAGACCGATTGTTTTGAATTCTTAAAGATCTTTAAAGAATGCGCTAATATAAATTCTTGGGATGACTCTCACAAAATTTATTATTTTTCTCGTTTTTTACTAGACAGTTCACAAACGTGGATTAAAAACTTTATTAGTAACCCTGAAAATAGTAATAAAACTTGGACTAACGTAAGGAACATTTTTTTGAAATATTATGGAGGACCTAAATTACCGCAATAATTCTTTAATCCTTTTTGCTTAAGACATCAGATGCCGAATGAATTATTTATAAATTATTATTATGCACTTCAAAATTTAGTTATGGATGTGACACCTACGATTTCAATTTCAGACTTTGCAGATTATTTTGCAAGAGGATTTTTACCCGAATTACGGAATAATTTCATTTTATTAGTTTCCAATAGGGACATTACTGAAAATTCATTTCAAAGTAGAGCATATACCTTGTCAGATACCCAGTCTAATTCCTTACACGTTCCATTACTAAACCAAACAAATTTATTTACATTTTCACAAAATACAAAACGGTCTAACTTTTTCAACAAGATAAACAACGGAGAAATTTCGATAGGCACGACTCTAACACTTTTCATAAAAATTGGCATACAGGTAACCAATATACGTATTTAAAAAGAAATTCATATGATTATAGACCACGACAGTATTTTCATTTTAGTCTTAGAGCACATAATTTTAAACCACAATGTTCAACGTGTCATAAAACTAGACACTATACATCCTCATGTAGCAAAAATAAATATTTCACTCAAGGGAGCTACAATTTTAACAATAATTTTTTAGTAGATTTCAACTCTAGAAATAAACATCCCTATCAACAAGATGAGTATAGAAACAACTGATAAAAATACCCTTCAATTAATTTTAAATATAGCAGAGACGCAAGAAATAATACATATACTTTGTACTCCGAACCGACTTGCTCTAGAACAGTAGATGAATTACGGCTTCATGCCAACTAACTAACTAACTCAATAATCCCCAAATATTCTGGTACTTAGTCTTTTATAAAGTTGATCACAAGATATGGGTTTTTGCTGAAGGCTGTGGCAGGCGATAACAATGGACGTTTAATAGTGGTAAACCACACTTCCCTGAGTTCTAGGACATGTACAGGAAACCTATGTAATCTAAAATAATGGCTTCGTTACATACAACAATAGTAAAGAAATAAACTATATGAAAACCATATTTAATTTTTTCTCCAAACCTGCAAACTGTACACAAAGTATACTTTGGTCAAATTCATAACGTAAAACATTTTGTTTCGGTAGAAACGACGTTATGTGATTCCAATAATTTTGAGACTAACTTATCCTGAAGAGGACGTCTCACGTTTTCCTTACCTTATCGTCAACTACCGATTCCCTCTTTAATTAAGGAAACTTTCCGTGGCAGCTTTACAGAAGCTAGTTAAATCCCAGTATAAATAAAAACAAAAAAAATTAGGCTAGAGGGCCTCCAAAGTTCTGTTTCCCTAATACCCACTACTGATTTTGATGCTAGCTGACGTTCCTGGATTATCCCTTCAAGTACTTATTATACTATACCTAGGTGTTTGATTAATCATAGTTGTACAGATACAAAGAATATATACAAATAAAACCTTCAAATACGTATATATTTAAAATAAAGGAAAAAAATTGGCGATGGATGGGTGGTGAACCTTTTCGTTCCTTCCTTCGTCGCCGTTAAACTAGTTGTGTTGATGTTACATATAAAAGATAAGCGATGTGATGTGCACGAATGTAGATCAGTGAGTTCGCGTTTTGTGTGAGTGTTTTTTTGTGGGTGTGTAGGTATTAGTGTGGGATCGGGGTTGATTGTGTGTGTTAAGGCTGAAGATTTGTGGGGATCGTGGGTTTTGTGATAAAGATTTTATTCACGAAGGGGTTCAGTTCTGGTGGATGGTATGATACGATGAAGTTGACGCTTAAGAGCGGGGAGGAGTCCATGCTGGTTGCCGTTTTAAATTTGGTTAGGTATTACGTGTTCGGCTGTTTCAGGTACAGTGTAATCGGCGTATGGACAAAATAGAAATGGGATTGGGTTAAAGTGGTGAAGTTTGTTCGGAAGTCGTTGTGTCCGGTCAGGAATTGGAGAGTGGGTTTATTGAAGAGATGGATGCTTACTTGGATGATAGGGATATCTGACTGAAGATGAAAGGGACCAAAGTTTCTGCCAGGAGTGTAACAGGGAATTGCGGATGCGGGATTTGACTTCCGTTATAGGCAAAGTGCGTTAGGCGTCGACCTGTAATGTCCGATCGTGGTGGATATTGGTCTTTTGAGTTTATGGTTTTATAAGCGCGTGACTTGACTTCTGTTATGAGTAAAACGTAATGATTATCGTAGTGTAATGTCCGATCGTGGATGATAACTGATCTCTTGAGTTTAAGGTTTTTTAGTTGGATTGTGGATTGCAAGTGGTATTTAAAGAATGGTGTGTAGGGCGGCTGTGGAGGTGCTGTGGTACGCTCCAGAGGTGTACAGTAGGAACAGTCTAATAAGTGAGTTAAGTGAGCGTCGGGATCATGGTAGCATTAAAGGAAACTAGGAATCTACGGTATAGTGGCTGTGGCAGCTCCGCAGATAAGACAGGTTCGCGTATGACTGCCGATCCCAAAGTTTCGGGTTCTATTCCCGACAAGGACAGCTTGAAAAATGTTAGGCGAGCATTTTTCACAAAAATACGCCTTCATTCGGATTAGAGATAAAATGTAGGTCCCGTATATGTGTTGTCACGCACGTTAAAGATCCCTACCTTGTTTGGAATAGCAAAGGTTCAGCAAAATTCAAACTTTTTAGGTAAAAAAGGCCGCTTCCTGGTTAATGTATTATCATTGGGTTAAACATGGGAAAAATCAAATATATGGCGTAGCGGATAATCAGGATAATTAATTGGTTAATTGTAGGTCTGCGAGTGGGTTTTGTAAGTTGGATTGATTTCTGGAGTGCGTGTTGTAGGTTGTTGAGGATTATTTTGGTTTTAGTTGGAAGCTTGACTAAATGGAGGCTCCCTGTTGTTGTTTGTGCAGAGGGATGGGGTGTATACCCAATGACAGGTGGCACGTGAACCGAATAGACACTTTGCGGGAATTCAACTGGGGGGCACTCCACCAGGAGAGAAGTTTTATAAATACTTTTTGCTTTGCGGTTAGAAAGCGTTTTAAATGATTTCAGAACCAGCGTGTCTGGGCATACAAGCATGTTATTTGATTCCAGAATCAGCCTGCTACAAATACTAAGAATGTTTAAGTCTAGCAGGGGGTTGATGATTAGGTACCAAAAGGTAGAAGAGGAACAAGAGTTTCGAGGATAGCTTTGGGTCAGAGATTTGGTGGACGTGTGGTAATTTGTTGCGAAAATGGCTGTATGAGAAGATAAAGATGAGTTTATGATCAAGAATAGGTTAGACGGGAAGTCAGCAAGTTTTAACTGATTGAGTGGTTAAACCAGCGGAGTAGGTCGAAGAATGGAAATCTATTAGGAGAGCAATGATATTTATAAGAAGATCTAATTGTGGAAATAAAGGACTAGATAGTTTGCTCTGCGCTGTAGTCTTTGTGGAATCTATGTTGATTAATAGATAGAAGTGAGTGCAATTTAATGTGGGAATTTAATTTTAGGGAAAATATGTTTTCTAGTAGTTTTTCAACAGTTGGAAGTAAGGATGTGAATCTGTAGAAAGTGTTGTTATCAACCGATTTATTAGGCTTTGGGATGAGAGAGATGGAAGCTGATTTAAGGTTATTGGGGAAAATGCCTGTTATTAAATATTTTCAAGAAAGGACGAGGATAGATTATTATACTATGGGTTAGAATTTTTGTTGGATAAGATCGGTGATTCTGTATGGGCTTAGGGTTTTGTTAGGTTGAGGTTTGCAACTAGCGTGCCTAAGGTTGCTGCATCGAGATCGGTGTTTGGATCGTTCCGGGAGTAGTATAGCAGTTGTTAATAATGGACTGCTGGGATTGGGCGGGAACTTCTGATGGGGCAAAAGTTAGACGGAGTGTGTTTGCGGGTGTGGTTAGGAATGTGGGTAGTGACGTTTTGAAATCTCTGGTAGGTTTTTTATGGCTCGGTGCAGTTATCGCTTATGATTGATATAGGTACTGTCGTTTTTCACTGTTTTTATATCTTTTATGTATTGTCTTCTTTCTTGCACGTAATTGGCTGTCAGAATGTTTATTAGAAAGGGGTTAGTTGTTGTTCGTTTCGTTCTTTATAATCAATGTCAGGTGAGTGTGAGTCTTCGTTTTGCTGTGTTGATGTCATGCGTATATTGTTTATGTGGAATTGCTGCGTTGGTAGCTTTGCGTATATTATTTTTTATCGTGATGGGTGTCGGTGTCCAAATATGCGGTTTTTGAGTACAGGGGACATTAGTAATTAAAACTTGTAGTATTATCAAATAATCTAAAAGTTTTAATACATTAAAAATAAACTTAAATTAAACTTGAGTCCAACAACTTCCACATCACTTGCTTAAAATTCAATTTTTAGTCACTTTTATACTTCATAAGAATTTTTCAATTTTAAATGTAATTTTTTTATTCAAAGTTTATCTAATCAAATAAAATATGAAAGATGAACACTAACACTTTGATACGTGCTGAATTGACGTTACATTAGATTTACGTCAGATTTCAGTGATATGGGGTGGGTTCCGTGAAAGCAAATATAATACACTTAGGCGTATGTTGTGACGCTACTACTAAATACCTATACGCTTGCTTTGAAAAGATTTTAAACTCCCTTCGTCGGTTTTGCTTTTGGGCGCCTAACCACCTGAAGAAAATAATACAAATAAAGCCTACTCGGAAGATGGGTTTCAAGTAAATGTTTGGCGGTTGTCAGTGCTGCTGGAGGTTGATAGAACCCCGCTCACATCCTTCTCACCTGCCCATCCTAGCTTATAATAAGCACAAAAATTCCATGTCGTGTACATCTAACCTAAATTGTAAAACATTATTATAATAAGTAAACGAACACCGATCTACCCCTAATTGACCAAATATGCGTTTGATTAAAAAATGCTTAATATCATCAATGATTTAACTTCATAAAAATTTAACTAATTTGAAATTTACGTGCTAATTTATGGATACAATCGTGAGCTTCTCTCTATGAGAAGTCGGTATGTAGAATATGCTTTAAATAAGCATGCATCAACGTTAGTAGTCCTCCTTAATAATAAGCTATACACATTATTATTACTATTAATCACAGTTATTGAGTCTCACAAAACAGCACAAAGTGTGTATCATCTGTATAACAAAATTTTAACAACCTACAGTTTTGTCCTATACTTAAATCCAGGGCAAAAATCGTTGCAGATATAAAAATCCAACTTGTCAAAAGTAACCTAGCGCTGGCACATTCACGCTTATTGATATATTCATATTCGTATTTTTCCGGGTCGGGAAATTTGATCTCTCACTAATAGCTTCGGATATGAATACCGTCACGTTAACTATAGAACTTGGCTTTTTTCGCACCACGATGGTTGTGTATCGATCGAATTCGTAAGTTTCTGTTGTGTCTGGTATTTAATAATCTGATCTCATACTTTTACTATTTGTGTATTTTTATAAGTTAAACTTCCCGGGGTTTATTGCATGATATTTTCGTTCTCACGCATTTTGCGTCTAAACTGTTCGATATTCGTTGTCATTCAGTCTCTCCGTGTGAACCCTCATTTATTCCTACGGCTTTACAATATAATACCGATAGTCTGCGTCATTCGTTCCGCTCTCAACACATTGTTTAGGGCTGATTTACGAATGTGTGGTCTTTGGGATGTAATATTTCAGGGTCAGTATTTCCCGAACCCATGTGTTTCCCTAATTTAATTATTCTTCCTAATTCTTCCAGTACGTTAATAAATGTAAATTACAAAAGCTCATAAACTTTTCAGGGTACTTTCCTGCTAAAAGCTCATCAAACTAGCCAACTTTAATAAATTCTTTTCTATTACTTAAGGTTTCCTAGAGTAATGCGCTAGCGTTACACCTTGTAATTTCTGTACCTAAATTGGTAGCTTATAAAATTGATAAATTAACATCATTTGCAAAGCGATCGAATTTTTAAGCACTGCTGATTTTTATAGAAAAAATCAATTTGCGGTAATTCAAAATTCTATAATCGGAAATAAGGGTCTTTAATAAAAAGCATTATTATTAAATTTTAAGTATTATTTTAATGTCATAATTAGAAGAAAATTAAAAGCAGTTAAAAAATATAATCTTTGCTTTAATTTAATCGATTAATCGCGGTGCACAATTTAAAACAATCAAAATAGGTGCATAATCAACAAGCAAGAAATCAGATAAATATTACCTTACATTTTCTAGTAAATAAGGAATGAATAAGCCCTAAATTCTAATGAATGTAATAAAAGCAAGTATGTGTTCTAAATTAAAGATCCACACCATATTTGACTTTTGCATGATTTACCACGGTACTTTAAGACGAACTATTAGTTCACGTGGACTAGAAGGTGGTTTTTCTAAAGAGCAACGTAAATATGGGGGTTAATTTTGAACACTATCTTAATTTAGAGTTCAATTTAAAAAAAAGTCATATAATTGTATGAGATGGTTGATTCTGGGAACTATTATAACGCTTAAGGTTTTATAAATTCAGAAAAATAAAATTCTCGCTATTATAATTCCGTTGCGAAAAATTAATCGAAAACAATTCTTTGAAACACAATTCATCGAATACAATTAGCCGAATCGCAATTCATCGAAACAACAATCTATCGAATGGACAAATAATCGAAACACAATTAATCGAAACACAATCTAAACCCAATTTATCAAATAAATAATTCATCGAAAGAAGAATTAATTTGAAATTTTGCATTTGAGAAATTTCTTCAGGTTTATTTAGAATAATATATTTGTTTTTTAATTTGTTTTTAAGTCAAAATATGTTTGGTTTTTCTATACACGTAAAAATGTGGTGGGACACTTCGCCCACCGACCACTTCGTCCACCCGTCCTTTTGTACCACATTGCCCACCCAGAAACCCAGTAACGCCGAATGCAACCACTTTGTCCAACTTCTAATATGTATCATGACGCGAAATGTGACCATTTCTGTCAACTTTTGACTAAGGACAACAACGTTCAACAGGACCAATTCGTCCACTTTTTTACTAGGAACATAACGGCCACTTCGCCCAGCTTTTGTATAGATCCACAACGTCCAAAATAGGACCCCAACATTCAAAATCAGTTCTGACGCAGTCAAAAAGTGCGTACACAATAATTGTTGTGTAGTTGTAGTTAAGTTTAATCGAATCATAACGCCGAAAAAATAAAATGCCGAAAGCATTGGACAAATCGCCAAAAACTTAAAAAAAACGCCGAATGGAACCATGTTGTGTAGATCGGAAATGTGGAGCCGAAACCAAGTTTCAAAAATAGTTTCAGGGTACATGTGCGAAGATAGTGTTGAGGTAAGGGTACCGTTAGAAATATTTTACTACTAAAAAAATTGACAAAAGGGTACATTTGCGAAAATAGTGTTCAGGTTAGGTTACCATTCGAAATTATTTAATACTCAAAAAACGGTTAAAATACCCATTGGTTGTATAAATCTCTGTAGATTGCACTTTTGTTGTGGCTTGAGAGATAATTCGGTTATTTGGTAAAGCAACTTAATTACCATTTCAAAACAATTATTATGTGCACATTTTCTGACTTTGCTGCGTTGTGGACCTATACAAAAGTTGGACGAAGTGGTCAAGATTATCCACGTATCTCTAGTCAAAAGGTGGGCGAAATTGTCCTATGGCCGTTGTGTTGCTAACGGCATGCTGCGATTTCGAAAATTTGTTCACTATTTTTAAAAAATATATTATTATCTTTGAAAAAAATTGATAAACTTCCTATAATGCAAAAATTCGATAAATTGTTGATTCGATAAATTGTTTCGATTAATTGTGTTTTGATCAATTGTTCATTCGTTGGATTGTTGCTTCGATGAATTGCAATTCGGTTAATTGTGTTCGATGAATTGTGTTTCAATGAATTGTTTTCGATGATTTTTCGTAGACCCATTATAATTAAGCTATTCCATTTAGCCGGTAATCTACAAAAATCTCAGTGAAGTACTACGCTAGAAATCTTGTTTCGGTAAAATACTGAAAATCTCAACTGTACTAACAATAATGGTTGCCGACTAACTCAGTGGGACCGTGGTGTGTCTTTAAAGAGGGTTTTAGAATGCCATCAGGCATGAAATGTTTTGATCGGGAAGTATCTTGGACGTCACCTAATCTAGCATGGTTTCTAGGGAAAGCCCAACAAAGATAACAATAGGGTGCCAAAATTTGATATCAGAAGAATGGTTTTGTCTTAAAAATGTACACGATAGATTATTAAGTACACTTTTGCTTGAACATAAAACAAACCCTAACCATAAGACGCGTAGACGTATTTAAAACGGCTAGCTAAAAAGAAGGTTTCTTAAAGCAAATGATAATTGACTTGGAATATTCAATAAGGCTTAGAGGTAGTTGCAAAATAATTTTTTCAGGAAAACTGTAACTATACCGTTATATTAAGGGAAAACGCCAAATATAAACATGGCTTTGCACTATTATACACAACTTGTTTCTAACTATATAGCAGACTTACGTTTTTATTACAAATGCATAATACAGCCTTAAGCAAGTATTGAACATCAAATATATCGCAAAATCTACTTAACTAAAATTTTAATATAAACACACACACACACACACACACACACATATTATAGGCACGTTTCATCAGTTCATGCAATAAACTCAAAATGTTTATTTAGTACAAACTCTCTCTTTCTCTCTCTCTCTTGTATGGTTTCAGATGGATTCATAAATACTTGATAAGTCATTGACTGTCGTTAAGGCGGATAACATAAGATGCCCACAGTAACTTCGCAATCCTTAACATGTTTATCTGAAAAAAAACATTGTTGTCGATCTGGGAATCAATGAGTCCCTAAAATTGAAAATAACAAACTTGGTAGGGTATTGTTACAATTTACTTTTAGGCAATTACATACTGCACTGCATACTACGTAGGTTGCTAGAATTTAGGCGAGAAAGTTATTATTAAAGTATTTAATATCCGGTACAGCCGTAGTTTGGATAGTCAAGCGCCGTGAAGGGTAAAAGACAAGAGGTTATTATTGTTCGTTAGGATGTAATCAGCAGAACGTTTTAAAAAAGAAGTGTGAGTTTTTTAGTTAACATGGGTTGAACAAAACTCCACTCATGGCAATTTCGTTTAGCATAGGATTGAGGCTATACACTGAGTTTTCTGTTAGAACATGGTTCTAATTAATGAAGTGATATTTATAAAACGCAAGCATGTTTAGATGATAATAGAATTTTCAAAAATATAAAAACAGGATTCATTTCAATACTAACTATTATGAATCAAGATTTAATTATTGGCTTATGGAAGGAAGTTGTTATTTTCATAAAGAAAATGGCAGAATCATAATGCTCTGAACCGACAGGTGTTCCGTATTTTTTTGTTATTACTTAAATGTTTTTGTCATCAAACTTTGGTGAGTAGCATTTTTTTTTATAACGATTGAGAAGAACATATCATTCAACACGTACGCGATGGAACGTTTTGTTTGAAAAGCACGGTTTGCTCAACCAAAATGTATTTATTTAGTAAATATGAAATTTAGCATTTTGAATATCAATATTGCACATAACCTTATTAAAGCAAATCACAATTTTACAGGGTGTCGTTAAGATGATATGACATTTTTATGTCGCCATATTTTTGTGTTCAACATTTGTTAGATTCAGCTCTTCAAAACAACATAGGTAATGATAAAAAACTAGTTCTCCATATTTCGTTAAAACATATGACGCTTATGTTTGCTTAGTAAATTTTGTATTTAGAAAATTTATGATTCCAAGAAAATAAAGTAAAATGTTAGAAAGAAAAAAATTAAGCTAAAGACCTATGTTTTAATACTTGAAAGCTACATCAAAGATCTCTGATTACAGCGTATGATTGATGTTAATAAAATTAACCATAAAACTGTACTAATTTAAATCAAAATTACGAAGATGACATCATTTCTAACCTTTAAAACTGACATAAATTTGACGACCTTTGAGTATGAACCATATAAGATACAAAATAATTCAATCTTAGATCAAAATTGTAGTAATCTATTTCTTAACGGAAGTTACCTAATCTCATTGGCTGGAATTACTTATACAAAAACTATTAAAATGAAATATGATTATAAGTATTTCAAAGGAACGTCACATATCATAGAAACAACTGTATTACATACAGAGTAATTTATCATAAAAAATATGGATACATAAAATAAAAGGTTTATTTTTCTTAATCTTCTTTGTGAAGGTTTATTTTACTGAATCTTTGTAATACAGTCCAATAGATTTAATAACTACAAAAATCTGTTGTAACTGTATTAGTACTCTTTTATATGATTATTGTTTGCAAGTATTATACTACTTTAATAAGTTTTAATTGCATAATGTATTTTAGCTTCCTTTATGGTCAACTACGACGAAAAGAACTGGAATCTACTGGCTGATTTTCTGCGCTCAGGTGACAAGCAACGTGCTTTAATACCACCAATCACGCGTGCAAAATTGGTTCATGATGCCCTAAATCTGGCATATGCTGGTACTTTAGATTTTGGAACAGCACTGAATATGACACTATATTTAAAAGACGAAACGGAATATATTCCTTGGAAGCCATTTTTCAATATGTTTGATCATATTAGCAGACACATTAGCGGTACAAAAGTATTAAAAAAATTTGAAGTAATGTTTGTATATTTCTACATGCATACATCTGAAAATTTTGCAGAATCTGAACTTAACTATTCATTATATCTAAGAACAGAAACTAATTATTAAATACCGAAAAGCATATCAAATTAGAAAATACCTGCAAACTAATTTTAATTTCTTTTTGTATAAGTGCTGGGTCTTTGAACAGAAAATAAACTGGGTTAACTAACATAAAAGGTAGGGGCGCGTGTTTGATTTATATATCAAACAGTGAGGATGAACGTAGGGTTGAGTAGGAGTGTTGCTGCGGTTTTACAATATATCCTGAGAGACTTAGTGAAGACAAGAGGCAAGGGAAAAAAGGTATAGAGATAACGGACTGCGGCAGCATTGTTCACTGCAGCTAACTCTGCCAAAGTGGCAACTAGAAACGTTGTCACTACTGAGGAAGCCCCGCTATCCTGTAATCACGGTAAAAAGTCAATTTTCGTTAACTTACGACGGTCATGCGCTTGCCAAAAGCCCATCACAACTTTCTTAACACAAAATAACGTAAAGTTTGTTACACCTGATTTTCTTTTAATGTAACTACTCCACCTTATAGGCGACATAGCCTCTAGAAACTAAGGGGGGTTCCTATCTAAAACTCAAGCCCAGGGTAAAATGTATGTAAAGCTGCTTTTAGTACAAAAGGACCCTCAAAAGTTTCTTCAACTTAGGGCAGAGTTATGAACAAGGGTCGTAGGATAGTATACGATAAAAAAGAGAATATTTTAGACGCCACTCTATCTTAATAATATCTGTAATGTCTAACAATCCGAAGATAAGATACGGAAATCTTCAAAAAGAAAAAAAATCTTCTAAACAATCAAAACGTATAAAAATAATACTTACTTACTTCTAACACTGTAAACTTGGATTGGAACGATGATCTGGTACTGTCTGAAAATATAACCGCCTCAAAAAAAATTCTTAGAACTAGGACTTCACTAGAGCCTAGTCACTTTATCACAAACAAAATTTCAATGAAAATAGCAATTCGAAAATATGACTAAAATATTTTACCAATATAATGTAAGTGGTCTTTCTTTCTATACTCAAGAATGTTATAAATTTGTTTGTATCAATTATGAGAAACTATTATCAACTTCAATGAAAATAAGCAATAAAATAACAATCCATTTTCTATTGTTTTAAAGAAATATATATATATACATCGTTAAGACAACTTTACATGAATTAATGTTTTTTTATAATCAAACTATAAAAGTATTTATCGTTATCTCTTATTAATTTTATGTACTTCAAAAATCTTAATTTATTAAAATTATTTAAGGAAGATATTGTGTTTTTAAAAATTCATAACAACTTTTAATTATTACCGAAAAAGGATCCTGTTTAGGTTTACAAGCGAATGAATAAATAAAACGAACTTATTTCATGTACGGTTGAATTTAGATATTTATAAAAATCTATTCCTTGAACTAAAGGTCAAATAGCCTTATGGCATAAAATCATCTGTATACTATTATACTTTCGAATAAAAACTGGACCATAAAATGTGATAATCAAACACTTAGATGTCATCTGTTAAGTTACAAACAAATTCTTGTTTAACCTTTTAAATTCTCAGAAAGTTATCTTTAAATTTTCTACGTCGCTATAAACATTTATACAACTCAAACTGTTAAATATTGAACAAAAAAACATTTACGCCAATTTAAACCACTATATAAATTTACAAAAAAAATGGCTACGTTTTCTATAATTTATTGGTGTAACGAGAACTGTATAATAAAGAAATCACTCACCATAACAGTTTGCACGACATCTATATAATTTCGGTAGCAATTAGTATTTACCAATTTATTTGAAGATGACTTTTGTACCATCGCTCAACAATTTTCGTGTACAATTTTAACAACAGCTGCGCACATGTGCTTTAGATTACAAACTTGATTTCCTTCTAAAAGGAACGCTTAAATTTTGTTGTTTACGACAAGGGCACCTTAACATTTTAACTTGAAATGTTTAATAACGAAAGCTTTGCAATACTTCATAATTAAGACTTGCAATCTTAATACCAGAAAAAACTTTGCAATATTCCATAACTAAAAAACTTTAACTTGCATGTGATGATGTTATTTCACAACTATATCCTATAAACCACTTTAAGGTCGACTAACTTAGTGATGGTTTCTACTACAAAAGACCAAAGGAATTCTTTGGCACTAGGCCACCTACCTGTTGGAACCCATCTTCAAACAAAAACTACTCGACCACGCGTCGAAAACTTGTCTAAGTGAGTACGTCCTCCTATTAAAATTGACTCAAGCAGTGAGGTGTTTTATTACGCGAGCAAGCGCAGCGAGCCGAATTCTTGCATCAACACACTAGCGAGTAACAAGGAAACTGAAAAGTTACATTAAATTTATAGGCACAGATGGAGTTATATATATGATAACAAATAAATATTATATTAATGGAATAGAAATTTACGCTTTCAATACCGTAAATGATGGTTCTAACTTAATAATTACAAAAAGGCGTAAATTAATTGGAAACAAAATCGTATTCGTTACAAGTTCAGAAATGCCCTAAACTTAATAACACACTAAGGCAATTAAATACAAAAAATTAAAAACTAAAATGAATTTTTTACGTGTCACGGAAAACAATGTACCTAACGCGCGCAATCTCAATAGTTGGTAAATATAAAGCACTAGTTTGAAGCCTGAACGAAACGCGCAGATAGATTATAAGAAATATAGTGGCACTTTGATATACGAAAAAAATCACTTACACCCAGTTAGAAAATGTTGTGGCGCCATCTGTAGTCCAATAGACAAACCTGCCTAAATTACATTACTAGATGAGAATGCGGTCTGCCGGTTATTCGCATCACTACCGTCCGATAAACACACGCAACGTGCACACCAGGGTTTAGGTTTTACGGGTATTAGCCACACACTGATTAATCAATATTTGGCCTATTTTCGCATAATCTTCCCGTGCGTCGGATAAAATCACGCCGTGGTCCAGTAGTATGCGGACCATACTTTGGATATGTCTGGTTGGAATAGATTTTGCTCTATATTGTACCTTTTGTACAAGAAAGAAACTTTTGAACGAGTAACAGCCATGACATCAATACGTGTGGAACGTTTGAAGTATCACAGATTGAAAGTTTTGCACTCATGCAGCCGGATTTAGTTATGGCGTGGTTTTGGGTGGATAAAGTTTTAAGAAGTTCATATCCATAATTTACTTAATGTAGAATTTATGGGGATATTACCACATGATCTGTAATGTAATAAAAAAAAATACTTAACTATTTCAATAATTCTTTCTAAAACATCATGCCAATAGTGTTTTTCTATTTCTAAAAGTCGCACATGTTAATTATTAACAATTATTTTTAATTTAAATATTTTATTTAAGTCAACCCAAATTTAGACATTAGTAATATGTGAGATGCTAGTTTCATGACGTTTTAAAGTCAAAGATAAGTGTTGTCAGTTGGGCTCTTTTGAATTAGAAAAATTAATTGAAGTTAAGGATTTTCAAAAATTTTGCAGCAGAAACAAGATGTTGAGTTTTTGATTAGGAACAAATAAGATAGTAAACCATATTTAAAAGAAGAAGCATAAGCTTCTACTTTGTAAAGGTAAAGAAATATTTCAGATGTTACGCATAAAAAAGATGCTAAGTCGCGTAAGTAGTCCTTGCCGATTACAACAACAAAAAAGAAAAGGAAGAATGCCGTGCTAACTAACTAGGCATAGCAGGGGGAGGTTCGTAGAAAAGAAAAACCTCAAAATCGATTTACCCCGGAGGATTTTACCCGGTAGTTCAAGTTGAAGTTTGTTATACTTTTCATCTCCAACTATTCACCTTAATGTTCAACCTTTTTAATTATAGTATTTTGCGGTTGATTCAGTCTTCAATGCAATCTTTCATTAGGAAAAGTTTATAATAGAAGTCACAACACTATCACTCGTTGTTATAAAATAAATATCCTGTATATAAACGTAAACAAAACAATCACTTTCTCACTGTAGTAATCCACCATTTTAAACGTTGTCCTTACTTTATGTTCCTTCTGCTATTATATGATTGAAACTGCTTGGTAGCACTCGCTATATATCATATCTCACTTAACGTTGTTTTTATATTTAAAACAGCAAACGAGCACTTGCTTATAGAAAGATCACTACAATTGTCGATGTGGTATAAGATAAAAAACTATGGAGAAAAATATAACTCCTGTTTTGAAAAGTCAACGACAACATTTACTAAAATACACGAATTCTATATTGCTCCAAACTTCTAACAACACTCATGAATTATATCTTTACTTCTATGGTATGTCTGTATCGATAAGGAAAGAGAAAGTATAAACATAAACAAGCAGATGTTGAATTAAATAAAGGACGAGTAAAGTTGGTTGTCTATCTATGCGGTTTGGATTTATAGAAATGTATCGAACGTGAATTATACGATTGCGACTAAATGGCGGTTTTTATAGTAATAAGGAATTCAATTTTTTTAATATGAAATACAACCTAAAAAGTGAAGAAAAGGATTTTGCTTCACCCTTGAAAGCTTTGCTTCAAAGTAAAAAGTTTTACTTTTTTAGTATTCATAAAAAAGCTTTGGCCTTAAAACCAAAGCATAAATATGTAATAAATTATTAGGGATTTCGTTAAATGTATTAATTTTTTAAAAATTAAATTCAGAAAGTGTAACATGTACCGTGGTTAGGAGGCTATTTGATGCCACTTGGATATGCTGCCCACATGCTTTATCCGCTTTACACGTCTTTACGTATGTCGTATTAGTACCCAATTTCGTACCTCAGAACCAGACAAACGTAAGTCACAAGAGCTAATTTTTCAAAAGAGCATAAAAACTGTAAAGAAAAAGAATGTTGCCTGGCTACTAAGTTTGAATTTTAAATTAGCGTGCAAAAATATACATGCTCTACCTATTGTTGATTAATTTGTGTTTAATTTTTTTTATAGCTAATGGCATTTTTTATAACTTATTAAACTGCACTGGACTCACGTTATTGTAACTGCAAAAACCTGTTTTAGGATTCTTAGTACTACTTCAAAAAAGTGGTTCAAGTAAACCACACAAGCAATTATAATAACAATGTATTTTTAATACTAGAAAAACCTAGAAAAAGCGCAAATATATTATACAGATTGAGTATCGTTATATTGTAAATCATTTAAAAGCTACAAATTAAGCAAAAACGTTACTCAAGATCGGTTGAATAATCCTTAGCAAAGTTTCCTTAATTCTTCACTCCATGAGGAAGGTTTTCAAAGAAAGGTCCATACTCTTCAGGGACCCATTGCGTTAGGTTTATTAGGTCTCTATACTTCTCATTACTTTTTTTCGCCGCTCAATTTTAGGATCACAACTGCCATAACAAATTTTTCTTCACTATGATTTCTTTTAAATTCAACAATTATCTGAAGAACTGTTCTTATAGTACAACCAGCTGTCTCATTTGCCAAACTGTAACCACACTGCATTGGATATCAAAATGGTTATTTGTCAGAGTTTTACTTTTTCGAAACAAATAAACCCTTTTTGTCTTTTAAGTGAATAAAATCAAGAAAATCTCCAATGAACATCCTTCTTACAACAAATTAGTCCCTTTCTGAGCATGTTACAATAAAATTTGTCCAACTGGTTGCGGTAAAATAGTATGGGTTTTTAGTTGCCTTTTGTTCTCCCTATCGCACTACCATCAGGGTGTGTCCAGCAAGTAGGAACTTTTGGATGACTTTTTTAAGAGGAGATACTTTTTCCAACAGTCATAAGTACACGAATAATCATCATTAAGTCTTCAGTACTGGACTGATTAGACGCGTACCACCATTGTTTCAAATTTTCTGAGCAAACCTATACATTTCTCTGAAATTCCCACAGTCTGCATCTTTCACTATCTGAGTGCAATAGTTTGATTTAGGGCTACATCTACCTCTCTTTTTTCCTATATCTACTTGTAATATCGCCCGCACTATTCCTAAAAATTTGTTAAAATGTATCCTGTTCCTGTATGTCTCCTATTTCTTTTTTTGTTTTTCACAGATATCTGTATTCCCCTACTATTTCTATAACCTCTTTGTTATTAACTATATCTGTCCATGTTACCATCATTATACATCTGAAGTATACCATTCCAAAATGTTTCTTCTTTTTCCTGTCTGCTTCACCTACTGTCCCTATTTCATAGGTGTACCGTTCTGTACTCCACACATATGTTTCAAATACTTTTGTCCTTGTTTCTGTGTTTGTTGTTTCCGAACATAGTCTCTGTTCTTTCTTCTTATATACAGTTCGGTTCCTCTTTCTATTGTTTTGTAAATATATACCCTATTTCATCGATATTCATTGGTATGCGAAGGGGGATAAGCAGCTTGTCGCTACCATGATCCCTCAACACTTGAACGTTTGCCGAATTTATAGTTTCCTAATAAATCTTTTCGCACAATCAAGATTAGTTGAAAATATTGCAAAACCAGTATTTGTATTTGTTTCTAATACTCACCAGGTTTAAGTGCAATTCGTTTTTCGTTACTAGGTTTTCCATATTGGAACAGGTTGGACGCGTACCTCCACTGATTTTTTTCCTGAGCTAGTCTACATAGATCCCTGTCATTCCTACAGCTTAGATACAGCTCGGTTCCCCATCTGTTGTATTCTAAATATATGCCCTATTTCACTAAAATTTAATGGTATGTGAAGGGGGGACAGCCTGCGGCTACCAAGATCCCCCAACACAGACATTTGCCGAACTGATAGTTCTACAGTAAATTCTTTCACATAATTAACATTAGTTGAGAATATTGAAAAACTAACACTTGTAGTTGCTTATAGTAATCATCAGATTTAAGTACAGTTATTATCTTTTTCGTCATAAGATTTTCTGTCTTGGAACTGATTGGACACGTAGCTCCATTGATTTCTATTCTAAGCTAGCCTACGCATTTCTCTGTTATTCTCACAGCTACATCTTTGACTATCTGTGTGCAATAGTCTAACCTAGGTCTACCTCTACCTTCCTTTTTTCTTATCTCTGCTTCTAATTTATTCCGCACAATTCCGTCGTGCCTTAGTATGTGACATATCATCCTATCTCTCCTATTTTTTACCATTTTTCACATACTTCTTTCTTCTCCTACCATTTTTAGAACCTCTTTGTTCTTAACTTTGTCTGTCCATGATATCTTAATCATACGTCTGTAGCACCACATTTCAAAGGCTTCTATCTTTTTCCAGTCCGCTTCTCCTACTGTCCAAGTTTCACAGCCGTACAGTGCTGTGCTCCACACATATGCTTTCAGAAATCTTTTCCTTGTTTCTATGTTTGTTGTTTCTGAACACAGTAATTGCTTTTTCTTGTTAAATGTAGCACGACCTTGTGCTAATCTTTGTTTTATATCTATTGCGCTTTTCCCATCTTGTGTTATTTGGTTTCCTAGGTAGCAGAAATCCTTAACCTCTTGTACGTTCTCGTTTTCTATTGTATTCTGGATTTTAATTTATTTTTCTCTCAGCATACCAGTACTTTAGTTTTATTTTTGTTTTATTTTCCATACCGCATCTCTCTGTTATAACTGTTTGCATTTCATTAAGAGCAGCTTCCAACTCTTCCTTGCTAGATGCTAATACCGCTACATTGTCTGCAAATCTAAGCATATCAATCTTTTGTTGTCCCTGCATAGTAATTCCAAATGCCTTCCTGCATTTGACAGTATTCATTGCATTTTCGAAGTACAAATTAAAAATTAACGTATATGGCACATTTCTGTATCACTCCATTTCTAATTTTTTCTTCTCTACGTTCCTGCTCTAATTCTATCACAGCTGTTTGATCTTTGTATGGGCTATGTACAATTCGTGTATCCCTAAAACTCATTCCAATATTTTTGAGTATTTTGAACAAACCCTATACACACGTTTTCACCTTTTTCTATTGTTTTCTCCATTATGACCCTCAGAACTAAAATAACATCCCATGTTCCCTTCTTTCGCCTAAACCTAAATTGCTTTTCCCCCAGTACTTCTGCGGCCCGCTTTTCCATTCGTCTTTCTACAATTCTAGTTAATATTTTTGACACGTGTGCTGTCAAACTTGTTGTTTTAAAATTTTCATATCTAGTCGCGCCCCTCTTTTTTTGGTATAGTGACTATGATGGTATGTTTGAAATCTTGGGGTATCTCGTCTGTTTCATACATATAGGTTGGAAGAGATTCTGTTACTGCTTGTTCAGCGGCCTTTGAGTTTCTGCTTACACCTTATTTATACCCGGTACGTTACCATTTTCAGGCCTTTCAATGCTAATTCAAACTCATCTCTAAGTGCTATTAGTTCCTCTTCTACATATAAATTCTGTATATATTCTTGTCATCTAACCACGTTCACTACAATTTCTATTACAATGTCTCCTTCCGAGCTTTTTATAATTTTGCTATACGTTTCTATATCTCTAAAATTTATTCTAATTAGTTTGTATGCTTCGTCTGTCTTTCTTATTTCCATCTTAGTTTGTACCTCTTTGCAATTTTCATCAATCCATTGCTCTCTAGCTTTCCTGCAATTGCGAATAATTTTCTATTAATGGTTTTGTATCTCTGTTTTACAACTTCGTCCGGTCTGTTTTTGTATTTTCGTATTTTCTCTATTAAATTCAGGATATCCTTTATTATCCATGGTTTCTTATTTTCTTTTTGTGTATACCCCAGAATATCTCTGGTTGCCATGTCTAAGCTGGATTTAATGCTACTCCATTCTGTTTCTACTTCTACTTCCTGATATCTTTCAACAATTCGTTTTACTTTTTTCAAATTTTTCGTGATATCTTTATCTTTTAGTTTCTCAAAGTTACAGTGTCTGTTTCCGTTCCTTTTTCTCAATTTTTAAATTTAAGCGAAGCCTTCATAATTACAATGTTGTGGTTAGTGTCTATATCTGCTTCTTGGTAGCTTTTACAGTACTTTACTTGATTCCTAAACCATCGACTAACAAGAATGTAATCTATTTGATATTTTCCTCTATCTCCTGGAATCTTTCACGTGTGTCGTCTTCTAGCATGATGTTAAAGTAATGTGTCTGTGATGGTTAAATTGTTTTTGTCACAAAATTCTACCAACTTATTTTTCTTGTCGTTTCTTGTGCCTAAATCAAATAAACCTACTACCGCTCCTTCCCGACCCTCGCCTACCACTGCATTAAAATCCCCTGTTATTATTAAATTTTCATGTCCTTTTACGTATCTTAGTATCTCTTCGACATCTTTGTAGATCGCTTCTACCTCTTCTTCACTGTGACTAGAGGTGGGCATGCATACTTGTATTATTACTGTATTTACCGGTTTAGATTCTAATCTAATCATGAGTACTCTTTCATTTTTTCGTGGGTAGTTTTCTACACAGTGTCCTATCCTTTTTCTCATAACTATCCCCACTAGCTTACCTACTTGCTACTCTGAAATTTTTCACCTTAGAGAATACCATCATTTTAATTAACAATTTAAGTATGCTGTGTACTTGAGAGGTAATGTAGTGGTTTCTCATTGCGTTCCACATCGAACTTGGGTGTTTGAGAATGCCATGCCGACCTCTAAGTTTTCTGCTATTCTAAGTACCGAAAGAGCTGCTGTCCTCTTACGGGTACCTGCTTAGTCTGGTTGCTTACTAAATACTCCACTAATTTGGTTAGACCTATTGTTCGGCTTTTTAGATCACCGGAACTGCCAAGCCGTTCCACCCGTTCTAGTAATCTAGAACTTCTTCAAACGGAAGTATATGAATACCATCTTAATATTCAGGGGTTCCCCATTATTGTACTATTTAGTGTTCAGGTTTTCTTGAGTAAAAAATTTGGGAGTTCTTGAAATTGTGAGTTGGACAACATTTTTAAAGATCAGACATAATGACTATCAAACATTGATTAGTAAGACCTCTCAGTTTATCTTCCGTTTTTAATTCATATTGTAACGAAAACTCTATTTGAAAAACAACATTAGTACTATAAAGTTTCTAAAAGCTCACACTAGCACTACAATTGATTATCCAATCACTAATTAACATTACAATAATTTATATTCACAGTTGTTTACATGAAGATTTATATCACATCTGCCCGACTATCCTCTTTAAACTATAGCATATAATAATCAAGACAAGTATTACAATCGAAGCTGCAATGAACGGACATGCAGAATACTATTAATTTATACCCTATCCAATTGTTCTCGAAAAATCTGCATCAATCTAAAATGCAAGTAATCTTCTGGAGATTTCTTATTGTAATCTTAAATAACTTCTTGCACGGCAGGACCTGGCGGTTATCAAATATTTGAAAATATTACGCCACAGGATGCACGCCAATTATCTTTTGTTTATTTAACCTTTCGTCTGCGTGAAGCTCATTTAGGTGATTCTCCTTTTTCAATTTAAGTTTATTGGGCTTTTCATCATTTTTTATATTACAGTCTAGTTTGGCGCAAACATCAAGTGTCGCTTTCCGGCGATTGGAAAGATAAATTAAAATCTTCATTAAAAACTTTGAAAAAAACCCACTTTCCTGGGTTAAGGCTTTCTTTATTACATTCATCTAGATACAGTGAGCACTACGTGGAAATCTTCAGGTGATTACCCAAATAATTACGTTGGGTTCTTTCTCTGCAGTAGTGGCTTTCATACACCGGATACTTTTTAATATGGCTTTTGATCTGTTTTAGGCTATTGTTCGGCAATTTATTTACTGGAATGTTTTCTCCTACGGTCTAGTGTTATCAAACCTGCTTTGTTGGTATTTTAAATCAACTCTTATGAAGGTTATAGAAATAGAAAGGGTATTCAACAAAAAAGTGTCGTCAATGACTTTCTCTTTATAATTAGTGTTGATAATAAATGTGTGGTTCTCGAATTTGCTTCTTTTTGTTTCTTTTCCGTTGTCTAACGATACATGCAGTTTTTATGCATGTTTTTTGAGTATCAGTTTCTCTCAACGTTCCAATACGCAGCGTGTAACTTCAATCTTTAGTCCTCTGTAAACTTCTGATTGCATTTTCGACGACACTTATCAGGACACGGAGCTTTTATGGATTTTTCATTAGTAACTACATTTTTTGTATTAACATACTTATTTTCACTTAGTCTATTTTTATCCTTTATATTATTTTTGAAGCTCGTTTCATTTCTTACCCTTCTCTTTGATTTTGAACCCCAATATTTACATTATCTTTATTCTCTGCATCTGAGGCACTACAAGGGAGTAGAGGAAATGTATCCTTCACAGCTTCGCTCAAAAGCATATTGAGCACTATTGCAAAAGAACCACCGGAATATGATTCAGTTTCAGAGGCTGCTTCTGGACAGAAAGTAGCATCATCAAGATCATTGTCAGCAAATAATTCAATGATAGAACTAGAAAACTCTCCGTCTTCTCTAAATTGTTTTTTACAATGTCAGGTAGTTTAGCCCAGATGTCATAATCACCTGGTCCTGTATCTTGCGTTGGTGCAAGTGAGATCTGTTCTTCCTCTTCTAGGAAGATTTCAAAGAGGTATCTATCCACCGTATTCTTGTAATCCTCAGATAGAATGTTGTTCACAAAATAAGGATTTAATGTGTGCAAAAAGATTTATAAAAGATGATACTAGTAATTAATAAATTACTGATAATGAAAAATGGCTTTTTTATAACTTATTAAATAGCACTGGACTTATGTTATTGTAGCTTCAAAAACCTGTTTTAAGATTCGTAGTACTTCTTGAAAAAAGTGGTTCAAGTAAACTACACGAGCAATTATAATAACAATGTATTTTTAATACTACAAAAACGTAGAAAAAGCTCAAACATGTTATACAGATTTAGTATCGTTATGTTGTAAATCATTTAATAGCTACAAATTAAGCAAAGACGTTACTCAAGAGAGGTTGAATAATCCTTAGTAAAGTTTCCTTAGTTCACTCCATGAGGAAGGTTTTTAAAGAAAGGTCCATACTCTTCAGGGACCCACTGCACTAGGTTTATGAATGAGGTCTCTAAACTTCTCATTACTTTTTTTCGCCGCTCAATTTTAGGATCACCACTGCCATAACAACTCTTTCTTCATTCTGATTTCTTTTAAATTCAACAATTATCTGAAGAACTGTTTTTATAGTACAACCTGCTGTCTCATTTGCCAAACTGTAACCACAAATTGGATATCAAAAATAGTTTATTGTCAGAGTTTGACTTTTTCGAAACAAATGGACCCTTTTTGCCTCGTAAGTAAAGAAAATTAAAAAAACCTCCAACGCATATCCTTCTCTCAACAAATGGGTCTTTTTCCGAGCACGTTGCAATAAAATTTGTCCAGTTGTTTGTGGTAAAAATAGTATGCGTTTTTAGTCGCTTTTTGCTCTCCCTATCACACTTCCATCAGAGTGTGTAGGAACTTATGGCTGACTTCTTTAAGAGGAGACATTCTGCAAAAGGCATAAGTACATGAATACCATATTAACATTCCGGTTTTGGCCACTGCAATTATCTGTTCACACAGTTAAGTTTTTAGTAGGTCTATCAGAATCTCTTATCTCTTCATTCGCTTATGTGAATAAACATGTTGCTATTGTGTTCCCTACTCGGCCAGCGATAACTTCATCTGAGATCATACACCAAGATTTGTCAACGGTTGAGTCATAAATTTTACTATTTAGAGTTCAGGGCTACTTAAGTAAAAAATTTGAGGGTTCTTCAAATCGTGAGTTGGAAACATTTTTGAAGATCATAAATAATGACTAGCAAACCTTGATTAGTACGGTCTTTCAGTTTGTCTTCAATTTTTAATTCATATTGTAACGAAAATTTTATTGGAAAACAACAGTTTCTAAAAGCTCACACAATAACTCGCTTTCCTAACTAATCACTAACAGTACAAGTACAATTTTCTTAAACTACGATTCTATTTTCTTAATTAACATTAATCTCGAAGCACTACAATTAATTATCCAATCACGAAATAAATTTATATAAACGGTACAGTAATTTACATCCACAGTTACTTATATGAAGATTTATATCACATCTGTATGACTATTAGAGCTTCAAACTACATCATATCGCAATCAAGACAAGTATTACAGTCGAAGCTGCAATTAAACTGACTTGCATAAGCCTGTTAATTTTATGCCCTGTCCAATTGTTCTCAAAAAATCTGCAACTTCCTAGAATATGCAAATAATCTTCAGGAGATTTCTTATTGTAATCTTAAATAACTTCTCAAATATACCTAAAGTTCGTGTCAACCAAGTGATCTACTACTGCAGGACCTGCCAGTCATCAGATATTTGAAGTCACGCCACAGTGTGCACACACTGTTGTGTATTCAACACTTCGTCTGCGTTCGTAATCGCAGCTAGGTCAAACGGCGTCACAATATCTACGTTAAGCTTCTTTGAAGCGGTTCTTTATTGTAATTTAAATTCATTGAGCTTTTTATCATTTTCTTTATTTTTAATATTGCAGTCTATTTAGTGGCGAATATCTGGTGAGTAGAAATATAAATTAAAATCTTCATAAAAACTTTGAAATAAACCCACTTTTTTCTTTATTACACTCATTTACATATAGTGAGTATATCGTGGAAATCTTCAGATGATTACCCAAATAATTACGTTGGGTTCTTTCTCTGCAGTAGTGGCTTTCATACACCGGATACTTTTTAATATGGCTTTTGATTCGTTCTAAGCGATCGCTCGGTAATTTACTGGTTTCATCAAGATCATTGTCAGCAAATAATTCAATGACATAACTAGAAACTCTCTAAACTGCTCTAATTTTTTTTCTTACAGTGAGGTACTTCAGCCCAGAGGTCATAATCACCTGGTCCTGTATCTTGCGTTGGTATGAGTAATATCTGTTTTCTCTGGTCCCGTATCTTGCGTTGGTAAGATCTGTTCTTTCTCTTCTAGGAAGATTTCAAATGGGTATCCACCGTGTTCTTGTGATCCTCAGATAGAGGATAGTAATTAATAAATTAATGATAATGAAAAAATGATTAATTTATGTACAAAAGATTTTGCAGATTTTTCAGATGTATAAAGCTTACAGTATGATAAAAGCTATTTTGTAGACGTTTGTAAGCATTTTGATTGGACCATTATACGATCGGTTAAAAGCCAGTGAAAACCAGTACTCGGAAGACTTCATCAGCGAGGTAGAAGGTGTTTTACGAAACGTTGGTAACGAAAAAATGTTGAAAGAAGCAAACATTGTATATGATAAATGGATGCAAGATACTTTAGCAAACTACAAGGCTGTTGGTAAATACATTTGTATGATATACGCATATGGTACAAAAGAACAGTGGGAGTTTGGTCTCAAAACATTAATGACTTCAGATGGAAAATCACACGTTATACGTTACTTTTTGTTTAAAAGTTTGGTAGGATGTGCGAAAGATAGCTGGAAAATTCGCAAAATCCTGAATATTACTCTATTTGATCAAAAGGACGCCTTTACAGATGACGATTTTAATTATGCAGTCTTTATGTTGACCGGAAATGCAATAGGCTACACGACCACGTTCCAGTATTTGAGAGACAATTGGATTGTCTTGAGAGAGAGGTGAGTTTTTCTTTCTAACATGCTATATGTTGTTATAGTACATTAGCTTTAACTTTAGGGTGAGGTCAAATGACACGCGTCTCGGGACACAATTATTTTTGGCTGTTTCAAGATCAATTTTGACGTTTCAGTTTAAACTCCTATTTAAATTATCTATTAAAATTGAACTATTTGTAATGGTATCTTTTAATTTGAACTGTAACGGAATCTAACTGCTAAAACGCCTCTTCTACTTATATTTTATAGATCTGAACATAAAATAAAACATATACTTTTCGCATAAATATTATAATCATAAAACATCACCCCCACCGCGCCATATAAGTTCTGAATTTCATTTTTATTTGCTTTAACTTTTCATAGAATTATTAGAATTAGGATTAGATAATAAGTTTTGTTTATAAGTATTATGGAAGAGGAAATTATTTGTGAGGAGTGCAAAGGTTAACCTTTATACGTCAAACATGACCTGAAACAGCCAAAATTAATTGTGTTCCGAGACGTGTGTCGTCAAATGCAGTAATAAAGTGTTGGCAACGGTATGCAAATGAATACCTAAAATTGCGCATAAAAGATACTGTCATTTAACACAATAAATGTTGGCAGTTCTGTACGGTGTTACCACCAATTTCTCTTGCCAATGGGAATATTAGTATCATCATCATTAGGTCTTCAGTCCTGGAACTGGTTAGACGCGTACCATCAGTGTTTCCTATTCTAAACTAACCTACCGATTTCCCTGAAATTTGCACAGTCTGCATCTATTACTATCTGATCTAGGTCTACATCTACTTCTTTTTTCCTATCTCTGCTTGTAATATATCCCATACTATTCCCCAAAATGCTTTAGAACGTATTCCGCCCTTCTATTTCTCTTTTTCCCCAGATATCCTTGTTGCCCTACTATTTCTATAACCTATTTGTTATTATCTTTGTTTGTCCATGCTATCGTCCTCATACATCTGAAGCACAGCATTTCAAAAGGCTGCTACCGTTTTTCTGTCTGCGTTTCAGACTGCCCGTATTTCATAGGCATACTGTGCTGTGCTCCACACATATGCTTTCAACAATTTTCTTCTTCTTCTGTTTGTTGTCTTTCCTCATAGGCGCTGTTCTATCTTGTTAGATGCAGTTCGGTCACCTTCTATTGTTTTACAGTTATATACCTTCAGTGGTTGTGAAGGGAGGTAAGCAGCCTGTGGCTGCCAAGTTCCCCCAACACTTAACCATTTACCGATTTAATATATTTTCAAATATATCTTTTCGCACAGTCAACATTAGTTGCAAATATTTCGCAACCAACAACTAGTTGTTTATACTAGTCATCAGATTTATCTGCGCTTATTTTTTCGTCATTAGGTTTTCCGTTTCAAAACTGGTTGGACACGTACCTGCACTTATTTTTATTCTGAGCTAGCCTAGACAGTTCCCTGAAATTCTCACACAGCATGTGTATACAGCTCGTTCCCCTTCTATTGTTTTCTAATTTTATGCCCTATTTCACCGAGATTCAGTGAAGGGGGTTAAGCAACCTGTGGCTACCAAGATCCCCCAACACTTAGACGTTTGCCGAATTAATGGTTTTCCTGGTTGGACACGTACCTGCACTTATTTATATTCTGAGCTGGCCTACACAGTTCCCTGAAATTCTCACACAGCATGTGTATACAGCTCGTTCCCCTTCTATCGTTTTCTAATTTTATGCCCTATTTCACCGAGATTCAGTGAAGGGGGTTAAGCAACCTGTGGCTACCAAGATCCCCCAACACTTAGACGTTTGCCGAATTAATGGTTTTCCTGGTTGGACACGTACCTGCACTTGAATATTAGTATATTTTTCGTTAAATGTAGTAGAATTGAAATTAACATTGGCAATGCAGCATTTTATGCAGTTGTGACGTCAACCTAAAATTAAAGCGAATAGACTATATATTTTGTACTGTAATGCTACCATTATTTTTATATGTTATAATACATAGTTACACCAAAACATATCTGTACAACGGAATAGAAGGATGCATGTGGCATAAACAATCATCAATTATGCAGGATAGACGTTGGTCGCAAACACTAACTTTCAACAAAATTAACAAAGCCAGATTGATCGAGCGTCTGCACTTTTGACAAATTTAAACAAAATTAGCACAGATTAATCTTATACACTCAAAGTAAAAATGGTTGATAAAAAGTGCACGTACGCTCAATCAAGTACTTGCTTTGACTTTCGCTCAACCAAGACGTGTATTCAGCATCGGCGGCTGGTCGTATGAGGCAAGTGAACCGCCGCCTCACGTTTAATTTTATATATCTTCTTTTCAATCATAAAGAAAAATTCTATTACAACTTGTACAAACGTCTTCTAAACAATTTTTGGTCAAATATATCATAATTCGATTAATAATCAGTATTATATAATGAACGTTTGTAATACAAAATTCATTTCTTAATTCGTGCACGATTTCTGCCAATACAAATTCATCTGAGGCGTTATAAAGTGCGCCACACTTATTTCACCATCTCCATGCATCCAAAGCTACATTATACGCGAGCGCGATGCGTCCTAGCGGTTATCTCTATACATCAACCAACACTTTATACTCGGGTACTGAGGCTCTCTCATCGTTGCCTCTCGGATCTTTGTAATCATAATAACGACAGTAGCAGCTGCGGGATGGCTGGATACTTAAAGGAAGTTAGTCAGTCAATGATCGGTAGGGATGATGAATGTCGGACTTTGTAATAGTTGTTAAACTGCACAAAAAGTCGAAAATCAAACATATGTGAATGTTAAATATATAATTTTCTATTATTATAAGAGCTTAAACTTAGGTATTAGTGCAACCATTAACCCCGTAGTGGTTCCATAGTTTTTAACAACTGACATTGACAAGTTGGAATTATTTGTTGGTTTCATTTTAAATTATTGTATTGTTTGAAAGCTGTTTTGTAAAAAACCTAGTTGGGTTAATTCTTCAATAGTGAATTGATAAATCGGGTTAACATTTGTACGTTTGGTGCTTTATGCCTCAAATAGAATACATTACACAGAGTTTAAGTGTTTACTGTTTAGTGTTCTTGTTCCTTATTTAGTACTTTATTTCTCGTGAATAGTGGTTAACCTTAATCTATATAAACAAAAACTGATTGTTATAATATAATTCAAATTGTGTAATATCGTTATATTGTTCCAATTTGGATTGATTTCAAATTTCGGCACAGGGTCATGTATATCCCTTACATGATATTCTATTATCTTTATTTGAAACGCCTTTTTCAGTGCGCGGTGAGTTAGAAAACGGCAAATTTTATTTATGCGCCCGACTCCTCCACTAAATATAGTTAGTACTGATAATCGACAAGGTCGAAGTTTTAATAGAACTTTTCAGTTATCGTGGTAAGAAACCTACAAATGGATTTGCGGAAGTACATATAAACAGAGTCTATATTGTTGGCCGTGCGTTTTGTTATCAAATGTCAATAACAGCTGGACTTGCAGTAAAGGTTTTTGCGATTTAAAAAACATTTAGCGTAGTGCAAAAATGCATGAATGTTTCAAAGATCATATAAAAAATGTTGGTTTCAAACGACTTCAACAAAATCGAACAACTATACTAGATGCACTTCAGGAACATGCTGGTTTTAATAAAATTATATATAACGAAAATGTCCGAAAAAATAGGTTGTTGCTATCTTATTTAATTGATACTACCATACTTTTGAGTAAACAAGAATTGGCTTTTCGGGGTCATGATGAATCTTCACAATCGCTAAATCGTGGAAATTTTAAAGAAGTTTTTGAATGTTTGATTAAGCGAAACGCAGAAGTATCAGAGCACCTATCAAAATGAGCCAAATCTTCACCGGCCAGTCAAAAGCAATTCAAAATGAATTAATATCATGCATTGAAGATTTTCTAAAGAGAACATTTCCCAAGAAATAGCAGCTAGTCCTTTCTTTGCTTTAATATCTGATGATACTACTGACATTGCAGACAAATCTCAGTGCGCAATAACTATTCGATTTGTTACTCGAAATTTTAAATTAAAAGAAAGGTTTATGGGATTTTTTGATGTAAGTAGTGATCGAACCGCCAGTGCTCTCTTCGAAGTAGTTCAGGGTGTTTTAAACCCATTTAGTTAAAGAAAGGCAAAAGCTAAGTCAATTGCACCTTATGCTCTTTTACTCATTGCTGTGCTCACCGGTTAAACCTCGTTTTACAACAAGGTACACAAAATATTCCGCAGAGTAGAATCTTTTCTCTACTTTATCAGGTATACCAAGTTTTTCCATCATTCACCTAAAAGATCAGTAATATTAGATCATATTGTTGGTAAACGTGTGCCACGAGCAGCGGAAACCAGGTGGTATTCAAGATCAAAATTTTGAACATTGTCGCAAGCGAGTGGGACAACTTCGTAAAAGTTTTCGAAGCAATAGTAAATGATCCGACCTCGGAGCCGAATCCATTCGTGCAGCTAATACAAATAAATACAGCTTGCGTCCGAATTAGCGAATTAAGGAACGAAGGCAAATTTTTGGAATGTTTTCGGCGTGCCAGAAATTTAACAGAGTTACCTAATCGGCGCGGAACAACATCTCAGCAAGAGATATTTCAAAATACAACATTCTGTATTACGAAATTTTAGACTGCATTAGTCTGCAACTTAATACACGGTTTTCGAATCTTAATAGCTTAGAATTTCTCACTTTCTTTGATCACTCTAAGTATGAATTCTATACCACCAAATTTCCTAAAAATCTCTGCAATCTCTATTTGAAACTTATCCAAATATTTTGATAGGGATAGACTTATTAATGAACTTTGTGTTTTTATAGAGACGAGCAGTTTAAAAATTCAGATTTATATACAACCCTTAAAATACTTTCTTGTGACTTTGCTGATATATTTTGCCAGATTCAAACAGTTCTACAATTAATTTTAACGATTCCTGCTACAAGTGTATCAGTTGAAAGAAATTTCTCGTGTCTAAAACGCATAAAGGCATACTTAAGAAATACGATGAGTCAAGAGCGGCTTGGTGGATTAAGTTTAATGTCTATAGAAAAGGAACTATTATGCGAATTAAGTAAAATCCAGATTTTTATGAAAATGTAATCGATAAATTTGCAAAACTGAAAAACCGTAGAATACATTTGACTTATCAAACTTAATTTGCTTGTAGTTAATAGTATAGCTATGCAAACTAAGGGTATTAGAACCACTTTTGTAAGCTTTTCGTTTCAATAATTACTCTTGATTCCCAATGAATTCAAGGAATAATAAGAAAAAGCACCTCTTAGATAACCTAGAGATTCATTTATATTAAATGTAGAGTTTCTAAATAGACTCATTTTGAGCCTCACCTCTTGTTCAGGTCACGAGCCGCCACTGGTATTCAGTCGCTTCGTGAATTTATAATATTTTATTTTGACTTCGTTCATTAATCGTTTGATTTAAAACAATTATTTATAAATGCAAAACTATTAGTTCTAAAGTGTGAAAACTGCAACAAACCCTTATATTAAAGGGACATGATCATGACTTTACCCATGTGCAACGAGGGGTTATGTACGGTTAACCTAAGAACACAAGAGACAACACCTAGAAGAAAATCGAAAACTTACTTCATTTCTGTGAACAAGAGAGGGTAAGAACCCTTAATTTCCACAGTGTTTGAACTGGTAAGTAAATATATTGGTCAAGTATAAATTTATGAAGTGTTAGAAAGTTACAAGGACACATATATTCAACTAACAAACTTACTTTTAGCAACAATACGTGTGTGATAAGACCAAGAACTTCAAACAAATAGCACGAAATGACCGAGAAAGGCAGGGCATCTACACCAGGTGCCTCATTTACAACAGCGTACCCGCTATTACCCGCATCTGCTGATTTACTGATGCCCTTTCAGAAATCGACACGATTATCTCACTCTCCAGCGCCACCCCCAAGATCAAGGGCTTCATCAGTAAAATGTGTATTATCTGATTTCCAAAAGTCCAAGCGAGTTAGGAATTATCAAGATGTGATTTCCACCATCAACATTGAAGATATATCCGTGGTTAAAAAAGATCTCACACAGTATATGTTCAAGGACGGAAAAAAAATCAATTAACGCCCTTTATATACCCCAACCTATTGAAGACATTGCACTTATCGCCGCAACTGCTTCTCAAGACAGTGAGCTTTACAAAGTTAAACTACAACAGGCCGAAAAAATTCTTGCTACATTCACGACCCAAAAGGTAACGCAAACAGTTCCTACACAACCTCAATCACCACAACCTACATACGTCTACATTTCCGCTTCAACTACCACTTTCCCCACTCCCCAAACAATCATCACCTTAAGACCTACATCTACTAAAATCCCCCATTCCAGCTTCTTATATCGTAAAGCAGAACCTACGTCCTTCTCTTTCTGATCTCCCAATCCGCAGTATTCGCCCATCAAAAACACCCATCACCATTTGAACTGACAAACCCTCTGACCTACGCATAAGTTCCAATTTGAACCTAAACCTCTGCTCTATCCATGTTCTTAGATCTCGCCAACTTCAGATTATCATCTTCGACTTTGACTAAGACATTCGTATCCCAAATAGTCTTTCGTATCTATATTGACAAAACTCTCTTAAGCACCTCATCCCAGAAGGGTCTTAGCGTATTAAAATCTCAGTAGCCATACAACGCCCCAAAAACGACACTCATATATGTCTCTCGCCATCTGCGCACGATCTTAAGCGTAAGATCACATGTCTATATTGGATACAAATAATGTCGCGTAAAAGACAAAGTATGTGTGATGCGATGGAATAACTGCTAGAAATATGATCATTCTGCCAAGATCTATCGATCAACCGGCACCTGTGCCTATTGTAGAAAAGAGCATACAATAAAATCGTGTCCTAACCTACAATTCTAACCACCCATTTGTTTCAACTGTCTCCGAATCGGACGTCCTTACAACCACCTAATTACCAGTCTCGAGTTTCCTATATACAAGCAATCCATGGATACATCAAAACTTAGAACCGACTATGGCTACTAATCGTAACACAAATGTCCTCGTGCCAAACAAATATTTTCCATCCACCCCATGTACCATCCGGATAAATACCTAACACTTGTTCAGTAACCTTAAA
Source organism: Platerodrilus igneus (assembly GCA_036346225.1). Taxonomy (NCBI): domain Eukaryota; kingdom Metazoa; phylum Arthropoda; class Insecta; order Coleoptera; family Lycidae; genus Platerodrilus; species Platerodrilus igneus. The sequence goes on from JARFIW010000782.1 coordinate 2,744,045, forward strand.
ACTTTCCCATATCATACAATAACAAAACGTATCCTTACGTTATCTTAGAAACAATCTGCCCCCCGCCCCCACTCCAAGCAAGATTCTTCATATATCTGAACCTAACCAACCGTAACCTATCCACTGCTAGTATCATCAATGACCCTTACATAGACTTCTCTGTATTCGTATCCTTATCAATGCTTCAAATCCTGACTGTACAACTGCACTGGGAAACAGGATCACTTCATATAATCTCAGCGTACTTTCAGTACAGCGCGAACATACTGACTTACCCACAACACCTTGAAAATCCGCCACAAATGATTGGAACTTTACCCACAACTATCAGCGCAGATGCAAATGTAATATTGACGCTTTAGTACGACACCACAGAAGAACGAGACACGCTCCTAGAAAATTTCATCCTACAACATTACTTAACAATCCTAAACACACCGATTACTACCCCTTCCTGGCAATTCATCCGATATAAATCTGACATATACGTAACCCTAGCAACCACCTCTGCAAAAAATTCAGTAAACAACTAGATCATTACGCACACTTTCCAATCCAGCGACCATAATCCTATATCGTTCAACATTTTACCTAATTCCCCACTCCGACAAATTTAAAAGATCCCCTTCTTTAAAACTAATAAAGCTAATTGGCCGATGTTCCTAAAGAACCTGAACAAATTTTTACCCAAACTTGAAAATTCCTCAAATACAAATCAGAATCCCAAAATCCTCACACACATCCTAATACAACAGAAAATAACTGATAACTGCAGAACCCCTCCAAACATTCCTGCTGATGATTCCCTGGACACAAACTTCTTTGACAACATATTTTCCAAACTAAACCTCTGGAAATCACCCGGTCCCGATCAAATATCCAACATCATTATTCAAAAATCATGGAGTGTTATCCGACCAGCTGTCCATACCCTATATCATGTCTAACTTCTGGAACCATTCCTAACATCCTAAAACAATCAAGTATCATTTTAATTCCAAAACATAACAAACACCCTGAAGAACCATCTTCATATAGACCAATAGCCCTTCAACCAACAATTGGAAAACTCCTTGAAAAACTTATTCTCCAAAACATCAACAACCACATTGAATCCCACTCTATAATCTCCAGCAACCAACATGGCTTCCGCCCACAACACAGCGCAGAGCCAACCATTTATTTCCTTTTCACCTAAGTCAAATCTTCTAATCATAAATACGTCCTAGCCATTTTCCTTGATTTTCGTTCGGCTTTCGACTTCCTACAGTGACCTAATATTTCCAATCAACTTAAAACCTTAGAATTCTCTTATAATATCTTTCAAATTGTTAAATCTTATCTATCATTGCGTACTTCCACACTTGGCGCCAACTATTTTTCCGTTACAACATCTATACTTCAAGGCTGTCTCCAAGGGTCCGTTCTGTCACCAACTCTATGGAACTTGTCCATCAACCTTCCCCTTGACTTAAACATATCTAACACCTGCACCATTGCCTATGCTGATAACATCATCTTCCTCCTTTATGGCAATTCCCGATCAGAATTAAAAACAACAGCCTACACCTTTATAAAGCATTTTGAATCCTGGTCCATCTTGAATAAACAACCAATTTCCCCTACCAAAACTAAAATGTTACTTCTGAAAGAATTCCTTCACCCCCGTCGTAGTCCAAAAATCCATGTCCTTGACATCTGCTCAAAAACTAAAATATTCATATATAACATACCGCACTCCCTCTCTAAATCGATCTAGCTAACTTAACTCACCAGAAAACTGATCCTGAATAACATCATCATCCCTATCGTCCGATACGGCATGGATTCATGGTTCCCCTATAATGCGTCTCTACCGACTTGCGTTTCCTGAGGTTTTCGAACCGCCTCCACTGCCGCTCTGTACGCACTCTTAAATATCTCTCCTCTCGAAATCCAACTCCATACCGCTTTACAAATCCGTAATTACAAATTCCAAAAACCAATCCAACTTCACGATGAAATACTCTTCACATTTCTCTACTCCATTCTTGGCAATCGTCCCGCACCCAATCAAATACCGGCAGACACACTTTCCACATCTTTCTTATCATCACAAAAATCACCACCTAGATACCCAACTCCACCAAAACAACTCTACAATTCCAAACAGATCCTAGTAAATTCCGCAATAAACTACACTCCTTCCACTTAATCCCCTCTCTGCTATATTCTTGTAACCAAAACGTCCCGGAAATCACTGTCCAAATTTCTCCCACCTGAGGAACAATTTTAAGACAAGCATAGACCTAGATTCCTACTCCCATTTTCCAAACTTAAACTTCTTAGCCACACATTATCTACTCCTGCTTAATCAATTACTTTAAGACATCCTAGGAAGCAGACCGCCTATTTTCCCCTCCTAATCTCTAGCCTGTGGTATACAACGATCAAAATAACCAAGGACCCAACAACATGACCGGAAACGATAAAACCCAAACCAACATCCAAATAGCGACTGCATCGGAGATAACGAAGTTCCACCTCCTTAAAGCCATTCAATTCAACAGACAGAAGTCAAAGAATTGTAGAATTTCTTCTACTTCTTTTATTTGAATTTCATTCCATTCATTTATATTGTATTTATATTAAGGCTAGTATGGGCCAGTGACCTGGATGTAGCCGGAAATAGATCTAATTGCAACAACAATCGATCACCTATTACTTAAACTATACCTCGTTCAAGAAATAGAAACCCGTAAACAACTCCAATACGTTAGTATATTAATTCTTGGTTTATCTTTTTACAAAATATCTCATCATATATACAAATAAAAAAGCTACAGGAATTATAAGATAATGTTACAATAATTGTGAGTGAAAAGGTAACTTAGTAGTTACGAATCATTTGAGAAATTATAGTTAATTGGATTTCGACATACATCTATCCACAAAAGCCTTTATTTTGACGGTAAAAATAGTCGAAATAAGTCTCAAACCAATTAAAACTTATTTTTTTGTACTAAAATACAAGGAATCTTTATTTACAAAACTTAGAATGCAGAAATTTATTTATACAGTGTACTTAGTTTTACTCAATCACATAAAGAGTAACTTTTATTAAACTTTATAGACTTATTAATTTGGTCCTTCTATTATCACCATAATAATAACTTTTGAACGTATCATATGCAGTTGTCAAGAAACAGCTTTTGAGTAACTCAGTTCATTTTCGATTAAATGACTTTGGAGTATAGTTTAGGTGTAGAATGCATTAAACTAACACACAAGCTAATCAAATTACGCGAAATAAATTATGTGAAAATTGTACTTTTCTCATCTTTATGTTACTGGTTTCTACACGTATGCACTCTTGACAAATCTAAAGTCGTAACAAATCATGTTAAATCATGTTTAAAACAGATTAATTAATTTTTAATTTGATGAATAGTTTCTAAAAAACAAAGTTGTTAAAATTAATAATATGCAGGGGGTCGATTTCTATACATGTTAGTGTATTTAGGGTTGCTACGCACCTAGACGTAGCCGGAAGAAACGTAAATACCAGGCTAACTACCAAACGCGTAGAGTGGGGGGATTTACCTAAATACAATAAAAGCACATCGCCCACGATTATCTATTAACAATAAGAATAAATAAAGGATTTTGTACAAACAAGCAAAAAGAAATAAATTAAGCGTTACTATTTCAAAACAAACAATTATGTGATACGAACAATTTACTACTTTAGATACAAAGTGCGTATCTCGTATTTTACACAAAATAAAACTAATCAGTAGAAAATAAACATGCGAGAGCTTTTGTCAAGCGTTTTTAAAATTGCACATAAATACTTTTGTAAAATAAACTAATCAGTAGAAAAGAATAAGCGTGAGGGAACTTTTGTCAAACATTTTTAACAATGGTACATCACACATATAGAGCGATAATATCGATTCGCAGAAACAAACAATAGTCCTACAGTGTCACGTTTCTTATCATGTAACTACACCAAACGCTGATAAGAAATATTCCCTTGATATATACAAAAGAAAACAAGTTGTATACCTGCATGTGTCGGGATACATATCTTGCACGCTATCGGGAGTAAATCAGCACCGCATCGCCACGGTCGTCGCGATCTATTTACCCTGTTACCATAACGGTACTAGCGATCTATAAGCAACGGCAGTTGATCTGTGGCAAAGAACAGTTGGGTCTACACAAAAAAGAACCAATTTGGCCTCCAGCTAAGAGCTAAAAAGAGAATCTGATTAGGATGGGTAAGCGCGGAAAAACTCACCGATACACGCAAGATACCTCCTGCCTGTCGAACAAAAAAACGTGCATCGCTTTTGAAGTACTTGTACGAGTAATGTAGAAAATATTTCAACGCACAAGCCGCAGAATCAAATTAAAAATTGGTTCAAATAACACGAATTCGAACTACAATCCTAGCGTTTTCAAAGCGCTATTAGCAAACTGGATAACACGCTATCAAATAATAGTAGGATCTATTATTTCGACAAATCTTTATATGGGAAACACAAGAGAAAGCAATTATACGTTATCGGAATGTTTAACAAATAAACGGATACCTCAAACAAGATATTGACTATTTAATTTATCGAATAAATTTTCGTTTTAAAAGCAAAATGGATTTGAGTTAAAATTATGTTAAAGCAGGCTTATTCTGAACAGGTACACTATATAGGGTATTGTTGAAGAATTGAAGAATAGAAATGGAATTTATTTGAGCGGGTAATGACCTAACCAGGGATCAAAGGGTATTTAATTTATGTTGAAAAATAAACGTAACAGGGTGCTAGGTAAATGAAATTATTTTTAGTTGTAGAATAAACTAAATAACTGCGATGGTATCGCGGATATCGTTTATATAATTTCCCGATAAATGACTAGTAGGACGCAATACTTTTTCCGAAATAAGCTCCATGTCTGGATATATGATGAATGCTAGCATAGACTTAAATACAAAAATTGATTCAACATCTAAATACATTAAATTCTCCGACTAGCTATCCAGAGCACGCTGCGTTCCTAAACTACTTTTTAGTTAATGATAGTTATTGTTATAGAGATTACCTTGACATGGCTTTTAGTAAAAAGTTTGAGATTTGTGAAATATGCGGAATTTCCTTTGCTATGGTTTAAAGCTCTTATGGAATACCACAAGGTTCTGTACCGGGATCCACATTATTTCCAATATTTATAAACATTATCAGTTTAAACGCTAGTTATAAAACAATCCTCTTTGCTGACGATACAAGTCTTAGCAGGAGAACCCCGACCCAGAGACGCTACTATATGAAATTAATAAAGAATTTACAACCATTCAAGCAGTGTTGAGAAGCAACTTCTGACGGAGTCTAAAATAACAAAACGTTTTGAAAAGCGAATTTTATCAAACAGTACCGCAAGGATGCTCTCCTGTAATTTTTCAAGTAAATGAGGTGCCTGCGTTTGACTTTTCAGTGCTCCACGCAAAGGTACTGCATTGACCAGGAAGCGAGTTTTTCTAGTTATACCTGGAAGTTTTGAAACTTAGCGAACCTTTACTATTTCAAGCAAAGTGGGATCTTTAAAGTGCGTGACAACACTCTCACATGGGGTCGATATTATACCTCTCATGCAAACTAGTGCGTATTTTTGTGAAAAATGTTTGCCTAACATTTTTTAAGCGGTTGGTGTCAGGAAACAAACCCGTGACTTTAGGCTCGGTGGTTTCACGCGAACCAACTAAACCACAGAACAGCCAGTAAATGAGGTTCTACATTTGATTTTACAATGCACCACTTAAAAGTACTGCATTGTCCAAAAGGCGAGTTTTTATTTATCTGCAAATTTTGAACTTTGCCAAACCCTTGCTATTCCAAGCAAGGCAGGCATCTTTAACGTACGTAACAACACTCACACATGAGACCTATATTTTGTCTCTAATCCGAACGGGGCAGTAGTTTTGTCAAAAATGCACCCCTAACATTTATTAAGCGGCTCATGTCGGGAATCAAGCCTTGGACTTTGAGGTTAGTAATCACACGCAAACCAACTAAGCCACGGAACCGCGAATAAATGAAACTCTACATTTGATTTGATAATGCTCCACCCAAAGGTACTACATTGGATAGGAACCGAGTTTTTTTCCCGGAAATTTTGCCGAACTCTTGCTATTCCAAGCAAAATTGGGATCTTTAGCATACGTTACAACACCCACATATGGGACATACATTTTAACTCTCATTCGACGAGGGCGAACTTTTGTGACAAATGCTCGCCTAACATTTATCAAGCGGTCCGTGTCGGAAATCGAACCCGTGACCTTGGGATTAGTAATCATACGCGAACCAACTAAAACATGGAGCAGCTAGAAAATGAGGTTTTACATTTGATTTTACAATAATCCACCAGAAGATACTATATTGGCCCGCAAGTGAGTTTTTTGCCTGGAAATTTTGAATTTTGCCGAACCATTGCTGTACCAAGCAAGATACGGATATTTAACGTACGTGACAATATTCACATACGGGACCTACATTTTACCTCTCATCCGAACGATGATATATTTTTGTAAAAAATTTCGCTTAATATTTATCAACCGTTCCGCGTCGGGAATCGAACCCTTAACTTTGGGATTAGTAGTTGCGGACCTTACCCCAGCTAGTCATATTCCCTCCCGAAGTTTTTCTAAATTATCTTGGTCATTATTTACATCCCGACTAAACCGCGAGTCCCATTTACCGGCGGCTCTGTAGCTTAGTGGGCGTGCGTGTTACTACTAAAGTCAAGGTCTTGGGTTTGATTCCCGTCTCGAACAAATTTTTACAAATATTGTTTCTCGTTCGGATGAGAAGTAAAATGTAGATCTCGTGTGTTGTCAGGCACGTTAAAAGGGTTGTATATTATTCAAAGGATTGTGCTAAAGTTTAGAACGTCATCCAAAAGAATTAAAAATTTTTAAACTTGCTGTTGACCGAACACAAAACAAAATTAACACATCGCGCACAGGAACAAACCCATTACGGCCACCTTACGCCCTACTGCCGCCAATAGCTAGCACTGTCTGATATATTTTTTAAATTTTAAATGCCCAAATTAAACGTGAATTGGTCTACCTCTATGGGCATAAAGCACAGCTTGCAAACAATCTAAGCTCGAAAACAATATCACGCCGCTATATGAGGTTTGTTCTTTAAGTTTTGCATATAGAACTATAATAAAACAGAAGATAGCTTTTAAAGACTGTATTGCTTTTCGAAGTATTTTGCACGAAGATTAACGCACTTTTACATGCACTCGAACCAACTCTAGAAGCAGTTACTCCACTTGTTCGTTGGTACAGTCAAAATTTAATTTCTGAACACATCGACGGCTTCTTCGGAGGACTGGCATCTTTGACCATGCAGTCCGTACTTGATTATCGAAAAAGTATAGAAATCGTTGTAACTTAGGTTGGAATCTTACGGATGATGGTCTAAGAATTAGACGTTTTGTTGCGTTAAAAATTCAATTGTTTTGCGAGCTGTGTGTAAACTTACATTGTTTTGGTGGATGATGATTCGTCGTTTGAGGTTGGATTTTCAAAGTTCCGCGATGACTCGCGGAAAACAAATGGTTGTATACCAATTGGCAGTAGAGGAATAGTTACTACATTACGTGCTTTCGAGTCAAGTGTTACAAATATCTTTTTAGAGACACTTCGAGAACGGATTTTATTTATCTTGTAATACCCAAACAGATGACTGGCATTTATTTTCTGGCTCGTATGAGTAACTCCAAGATTCATCGCCAAATACGATGTTGTGCACGCTTTTAGAGTTTCTTGCGTTAAAAGGATCTAGGGGTTTTTTGAGACCAATTCACTCTAGCTGCTTTCTGTTTTTCGGCCAACAGATGAAATGATGAAATTCCCAATGATGTCTCAATTTCGCGATATGTCACATTTCGATCTTCGATAATGAGCTTGTCCACAGCAACGTCGTTTTCTTGAGTGACTGCCGTTTTCAGTGAACCTGTTCTTGGATCGTCGCTAAGACTAATCCGTCCACGTTTGAATTCTTCATACCAACGAGAATTTGCTAACTGATGTGGTGTTTCATTACCGAAAACAGAAACCAACTCGACGAGGATTTTTATTGATATAATTGTCTTCGAAAATTATAAAAACTTATTGCGCGAAAATGTTCATGGTATAATTTCATTTTTCAATTCACTCGTTAACTTGGACAGTTCGTTGTAGCTACAATACTACACGTATCGTATTCAAACTTTGGATTTTGGTACCAACCAAAGTTTTATTGACTTTTTACACAAGATATCTAAATTATATGCATTGTTTAAGCTTATCAAATATTTAAAATAATAAAAGCAACATAATTCAAATTTAAAAGATAATTCTAAATGTTTCTGCTTCTCACCAGAGCTTCTTGACCCAAATCGATTGTTTGTTCAGTTGGTTCGAGTCGTTAACCCTCAGCTTGGAATGCTCCCCAATACTTTAAAATGCTTACCAGCATCTTGGAGTCAATTTTTAAGTACTAACCCTGTACTTCGAGTATCATACTATTTGTTATGTAGAGTTTTAACCCAGTAATTCAGTATTGATTTAGTATTTATTTAGACTTGATTTAGTTGAATGTACTTAGAGTCGATTTATAGTTTCCCATTCATTGTGTCCGTACTTAGAGTCGATTTATAGCTGTGTCCTTAGTTAGAGTCGATTTAAAGTTGTGTCTTTACTTAGAGCCCTAAATTAATAAATTGTAAACTTTATTCATATTAATTAAATCTACACTTACGTTTTATACCAACGGCAGAGTTTTATACATACGCATTTCAATCGCGCACTTTTACTGTTTTCTGCTTGGAATTTTTAATTAATTTGACATTCACTTATAACTTTCAATTTAATTTCACTAAATTAAAATTTACGTAATATTTTTGTTTCGACTATAACATTCCGTGCGCCGATTATAGAATGAATATCCTTTATCTGCTTAGGTTCGTTTTATAGACAAATTCGTTGGGTTTATTCGGTATTGCATGTTATAGGCTCTTGATTTTGCGCGTACATCAGAGCTTTGTATTATCGAATTTGGTATTTTTGTACCTTTTAGCTGCATGCAGTCTTAATTTTAGTGTCCATACGTTGTTGACATATGCTGTGTTTTATTAAATATGCAATTCCTACATTTCAAGCGGCACGTACGCTTTCGCCTCAATTTTTTATATTTTATAAAACATGCCCGCTTTTAAATGTTTGCCTACACAAACTGGTATAAATTATATGCATTTTATTGACAGATTTCTTACAAAAATGCATCTAGGTTGAAAGAAATTTTATTTTACATTTATTTTACATTAAATATGCTAAATTTGTATTTGTTTACTTTGTTTACATATGCTGTGTTTTATTAAATATGGTAATTCCTACATTGCAAGCGGCACGTACGCTTTCACCTCAATTTTTTATACTTTATAAAATATGGCCGCTTTTAAATGTTTGCCTATACAAACTGGTATAAATTATAAGCATTTTATTGACTTAGATTTCTTACGAAAATGTATCTAGGTTGAAAGAAATTTTATTTTACGTTTATTTTACTTTAAATATGCTAAATTTGATTTATTTTGAGCTTAGAAATGTTTTAAAATGGATTGGGTTGCGTCCACAATTATTTATCTTGATGAATGTGGTTAAGTTATTACTGAATGTGCTTCCTTGAATTAACTGTAGCTAGTTAATGATGATTTGTATCTGTTTTTGTATAATGAACGAATTATTTACTTTTTATGGTTTAAATGTTTGATTTTCTTGATTTTTATAATGTTTACATGAAGTATTCCTCCCTTGTGATTTTATGTACCTTTAAATAACTCTATTATCATAGCTATATATATATATATATATATATATATATATATATATATATATGTATATTATTACGTTCCATTAAGTGGTTAGAATACCTCATGTACTTTCCACTCTATATCCTGTTTTAATAAATGTTTGCTTTGGCAGTTAAATGGCCTAATTTAGTTGTAATTAGATAAAGCACTGGTGTTATATTTGAGTACCAGAAATATTGCTCAAAGTTATTTTTGTTCTATATGGGTTTCGCATGAGTATTATTAGGAAACAATTATAGAATGGTAGTTGAACTGGTTCACTATATTTCAAGTGTGCGTTTACGTGGGTTTTTATGTGATAAATATTATAAACTTAACCCGGCAGTTACAAAGTCTTTATGGTAAAAACAAAAATTTGATGGGTAAGGGTTTTTCAATAGAAATTTTAATGTTTTCAGTTTGGATTTAAATCTACATTCTTAGGTTATTTGAACCAATGCTTACTTAACCTTAACACAGAAATCTCGCATTGTGGTTACAACAAATTTCGTCTGGCTGCAGATTAAGTTATGATGAGATAAGTACATTGCAATTACTAATAATTCTTAAAAAGCTACGTGAGGGAATATCAGCATAACCAACAGGTAACGATTACTTTACTCACTCATGCCACGCAAGTTTTATTTGTATTATAGAAATATTAAGGAATTAATGAGCAAACTTTTGTTAATTATTTAATGCTGTTTATTAGAATACGAATGTAGGTTTGTGTGGTACTATTTTTATAATGATGGATAACTGAGTTACTTGTATTCGAAATTGAATATAGACTTGATAATTATCCATCAGCTGTAGTATTTGATCTGTCATTGGTGTTGATTTGTTAATTGCACCTAAAGGCACTACTGTAAATATTTATTTTGTTTCTTAGGTTTAGTAGATTCCATTGGGGCGAGTTCGTTGTTGTGAACGTAGTAAGTAGGTAAGATTCTAGTCATATTTATATATGATATTTTTAATTTTTATTTGTTTCATTTATATTTTATTTATATTTATTTTTAATTATTTTGTTAATTTTCCTGGATTATTAATTGAGTACTGTATTTTATTGTATTGGACAGACTTTGTTCTAGTCCGTAAGTAAATGTTGTGTATCTATTAATCATTGTATTTTACTCCCCCCCTTCCCGCCAACTGTTAGCGTGGCATTTATTTTCTTTCTTTTCTTCCTTGTTTGTTATCGTAATTCGGGCGAGTATTACGTTAACAATTTCCTTCCATTCTTTCTGACCCCTTTTTATTACGCGTTCCAAATTTCGAGTGTTGGTTTGCATGTGTTATTTTCTGATAAATATTATCAACCGGGTAGTTATCAAACTTTTATGGTAAAAACTTGCATTCTTTTTATGTGACTGTATAAGGTATTTTAAGGTTCGAAAATTAAATTAAGTCAGCGTGAGGACTAACAGTAAGCAAAAGCAGCCAAAGGAAAAAGAAATGGATATGGGGAGCGAAAGGAAAGAAAAAAATCAAACAAAAGCAAATAAATTATTTAGAAACGAGCATACAATCCGAGAAGAAAACATTTAAGTAAGGTAGAATATTCATATGAACTTTGGGCGTGAGGACTAAGAACGGGGTTTACGACGTTTGCGTTGCCAGTAAGAAAACAGATCGTTGTCAGGGATATCAGGATTGTTAAAATGGGCGGGTTTAAGAGCTAACTAAAACACCAAAAACCAAAATTAAATTTAGTAACCCGCAGAGATTAACAAAATAAACTGCAGTATACACGAAAATACTAAAACAAGACGATTTAACTCCATACTGAAGCAGCCAAGAAGTAGAATAGGGATATAATTAGAAATGGGACGACACTGTATCAACTTTTCCTAGTGAGGAAACTAAAATTACCAGAGAAAACACAAGTCTGATAACTTAGATTGAAACTAAAACTTGGTGAATTTTTAAACAACAGATAAGTGACAGATACGCAAAATTGAAAATACTAGAGGAAGGAAAAAGATATTGGAAAAATCAGAACGGGTATAACGCAAGGGTGTCAAATTTTATTGAGAAAATCGAGCACGTTAGACGCTAGATTTGTTACACCAAAACGAGCAGACTAGGAAGAAAAGAAGAAAAAAATCACATAAATATAAATATGACTGGACTCTTACATACTTACTTTATTACGTTCGCGATGACGAGCTGTCTCCTAATAGAATATACTAAACCTAAGACACAAAATAAATATCTACAACAGTGCTTTTAGGTGCAATCAACAAATCAGCACCAATAACTATTCAAAGACCACGGTTAATGGATAATTATTAAGTTTATATACAATTTCAAAACTATTTACCCTAGTTATGCATCAATATAAAAAACGATATCACATCAAATCCTTATTCTAATAATAACATGAATAAATAATTAACAAAAGTTTGCTCATTAACTTCTCTATAATACAAGTAGAACCCACATACCATAAGTAAGTACAGAAATTGTTACTAATAAGAAATGATGATATTGCCTTACGTAGGCTATCAATTAGTTCAAAGAACCTACGAATGTGGGTTGATATCCGGATTGAAAACATTAAAATTTTTATTAAAGAAACATTACCATTCAAATACTTTCAAGTTACTTAAAACAAGCAAGTTTTCAATATAAAATTTTGTAATTGCCCTGTTACGTTTATAATATTTATCACAAAAAAAAACTCACGCAAACGAACACTCAAAATATAGTAAACCAGTTCAACAAATTTTATGTATTGTAACGAGTCAGTCATATTTGACTATTTTATTTCTGCTATAGTAGAGTTTAAAGAAGTGTTAGGAAGCTTGACACTTGCACGGTGTACGGCTATTAAATATTGAATGCGACTTGAGTTATAAATTTTTTAAAATGAATGAAAGGGTTTGGAAATCTTAGTAAAACTATTTGTTGGATAACCTAACTCGACGATGCAATGTTATTTGAGTCTATTAACGGCTTGTTAATCGTTACCGAATCTCTAAGTCCGGCTACTGCAATAAACCCATGTGAAACTAAATACACATGAGGATAGAAAAAGAAACATGCGGAAACATTATAGATGCTTTTCGAGGTGTTTCCATATCTTATGAGTTGTGAAATGCGTATTTAAAATTATTTAAGAATAAATATGTAAGTGGAAGCAAAAACATTGACTTCAATGGTTAAATATTGGAAATGTTTTCAGTTATTCAAGAGTTACATTTTTTTAGCCTTTCGCGCTTAAACCTATTATTATGGTAGTGGTGTTTAATTAAAGTGACATGTTGAAATAATCAAGCAAATCGACGAAGAACGCCTATGATTATAGTGTGTTTACCTCAAATACGTCGTGAACACCAATGACAGGTTACCAATGTATCATATTTTTAGGTTGGTCTGTAGCCCAAATCAGTAAAAATGTTTTACTGCGTAACAGTTCATAAGATATGGAAACAGCTCTAACACAAATCTGAATTAAAATAATATTGGTAAGCAAATCAACAATACAGTTTGCAACTATGTCATAGATAACCATACAGCTAAAAACCTTGTTTTTAGGTTAAATCAAAAACCAGAAATATGGAAGCAACTTATTTATACGGCAACGAATCTTTATATAACTCAAGAAGGATTGAAGGAAGTGACCGATTTGTATTACAAGTATCGTGGACTATACGGAGTAGCAGAGAAAACTATCGAAGACGGTATAAAGAAAGCTAAAGAAGAAGTAAAATGGTCTAACGAAAATCTGAGAACTTTGGAAGAGTGGCTGGATAACTACATATTCAAGAATAGTCCCCAAAAGTAGCTTGCAGTATCTTGTTTAAAAATGTATTCCAACAATTGAATTATATAATATTTGTAATATTCTATTTAGATTTGCTTAAAAATAAGTAGTTATGTACTAATACATTAATATACTTTCGATTATAACAGCTTTAAATTTTCAAAACTAGGAGAAAGGAAATTTAAATTTGCATGGAAGTTTGCAGAGCACTGGTTTGAAGGTTAAATTACAGGTACTGATCTATGGTATGATAAGTCGTTCTCTTATAATCTCGGTTTAATGAGATTTGATTTTCTTTCAATGGCTTTTAATAACTTTATAAACTTGCTTTAGCAATAGATTTTGATACCATAAGGACTTCTGTTATCATCATTAAGTCTTCAGTCCTGGAACTGGTTAGACGCGTACCTTCATTGTTTCCTATTCTGAACTAACCTACACATTTCCCTGAAATTTGCAAGTCTGCATCTATAACTATCTGATCTAGGTCTACATCTACCTCCTTTTTCCCATCTCTGTTTGTAATATATCCCATACTATTCCCCAAAACTACTCTTCTATTTCTCCTATTTTTTTCTACAGATATCCTTGTTCCCCTTCTATTTCTATAACCTATTTGTTATTAACCTTGTCTGTCCATGCTATCATCCTCATACATCTGAAAAGGACTTCTATATATCATTTAATACAATAAAAAGTTCTGAACTACATACCGGTTTCGATTACTACACGGTCATCATCAGCAGAAAATGTTTTAAAAGAACCTGAGAAATTTTTTTCAAGATTCCTCCTGAGGATGTTCCCCACCATGTAGGCTGAGGTGAACTTTTTCAACAGACAATTAATATTAACGTGGAGATTAACATCCTCCGAGCCGAGGAGATTATCTTGAGGTGTTCAAAGTAATATTAGTTAATTGACTGTTGTCTGTGAAAGCCACTGGCCTGCTTGGCGAAGAGAATATCTCCAAGTGTTCAAAGCAACACTAGTTAATTGTGTGTTGAAAAGGTTCATTTAGTGTACGTGGTTAGAAGAATCTTTTCAGAGGTGTTTTTGAACAACGTCTTTGATTTTAAAGATTTGCTACTGATGATTACCACATAGTGGTCGAAATACATTGTTTAGTTTTTCAAATAGTTGGTGGTTAAGGGCTTTTTTATATTTAATTTGAATTGCGTCACAGAGTTCTAAACTATAATTCTTTTTATGTTTTTTCATGAGTTAATGTGGCACGTATTAGTACTTTTACTAATAATTTTAGTAAATTGTAATTAATTTAAAGATTCTGAGAAGTTATAACCGATGTACGAGTTATTAGCGTATATTAGTACAGATGAGCTTGTAAGTAAATCTACCTACGATCTCAAATGCAGTTCAACGAAGAATTAATTTTCCACGCATCCCGCTCTTCTTCTGAGTACTTCTCTAGAATTATAACTTGAAAATTTCTGACAATACGAGGTTGGTTTGAAAAAATTTGTTTTTAAAATATAGTTTATTTTTCAACATAATCTCCGTCAAGTTGAATACACTTTATCCAGCGATGTTCCAAACCCATTATGCCATCACGAAAGTGCGATTCTTCAAGGCCTCCAAAATTGTTGTCGACAGCTGCTTTTACTTCTTCGTTCGTGGAAAATCGTTTTCCCCCAAGGAAAACTTTTAGTCGTGGAAATAGGTGGAAGTCAGAAGGAGCCAAATCAGGCGAATAAGGTGGATGTCGCAACAGATTGTACTTCAGATCATTCAATTTTTGCATTTCTACTGTACTTGTGTGTGGACGTGCATTATCCTGATGGAAAATGATCTTCTTCTTACGCAATGCAGGTCTTTTGTCACGAATATTTTCATCCAGTTGGCCTAGAAGTTTAGCGTAATATTCACCGTTTATTGTTTGGCCCTTGGGAAGATAGTCAATTAGTAGGACACCTTTAGCATAACTTTTCCAGCCAACTTCACGGACATTGCTTTCTTTGGTGGCGGAGAACCCCTATGTCTCCATTGTTCAGATTGTTGCTTGGTTTCAAGGGTTATAATAGTGAACCCAAGTTTCATCTGTCGTAACAAATCGTCGGACGAAATCGGGTTTATTGGAGTTAAGGCGGTCTAAACTCTGTTGACAAATTCTCTTCCTTTGAAGGTTTTGATCAATTGTCAATATGCGCGACATTCATCTTACTGAAAGCTTTTTCATACATAATTCCGCAGTTAAGATATGAAATGCTCTTTCATTTGAGATACCTTAGCAAATTCGGAGACCTTTAATCGACGATGCTGCGTAACCATATCATTAACTTTTTGGACGATTTCAGGCGTGGTGGCAGATCTTGGTCGTACGCTGCGCGGGTCATCTTCTAGGCTTTCACGACCCCGTTTAATTTCAGTCACCCACATGTGCACAGTTGTAAATGATGGAGCGGAGTCTCCTAATGTTTCTCCTGCATATCTTAATGTATTTCTGTCGCTTTCCAACCGTTTTTTACAAAATATCTATTTTGAAAAACTCGCAAAACTAACTTTACTTCATAAAGCACCAAATTAATACTACTTGACAAAATAATGTCAAATTTAACGAAGCCATAATGAAAACTGTTTGTGTAGGTCTCCGACATACTAGTACATAGCTGTCAATTTGAAAACCTTTCTCCTCTAATATTTTGGTCAAAGCAAATCGGGGAGGCACTTGGATTTTCTTTGTGATGTTGGCATTTGTGCTTGTCTAAGTTTCCTTTTGTAGCAGTAAGATTTCCTGTTATTAGATTGGGAAGTTAGGCAACTGTATGTGCACGATTTATTATGTGTATAATAGCGAAAACACCTGCTTTTGTGATCATATCATGTGAAATTCAGAAGGGATGTGTAGTTCAGTGTGTCGATGAAAGGCGCTGTACTACGCGTCGTTCTGTCTCTCTTTCTTAATGTTGTGGTATATGATAGATTGCCATCACCAAGTCAGGTTCATTTTGGTGTTTCAACAAGGTTGTAACCAGTTTGTTTAGCTGGCAATTAAGTAATTCAAATCCTGTACGGGGTAAGATCCTTCGTATGCTGCTAATCGAATTTCACTCATAAGGATGTAATATTTTTGTAGCAACAAGGAAGGAATGTACCTATTGAAAGCGCCATGTTGTCGCAAAGATGTGATTTTCAGCACTAACTAGTTGGTGCCTCCTGATAAATTTTGGTTGGCATTATTAGTCATCCTTTGAGCTGGAGAAATACATTTAGGACAAAATGCTCTCTGAAAATATTGTGTTATAAGCAACTGTTTATGATAATTTTTTTTTTAATTTGGTATTTTAAAAGTTTACTTTAGAAATACTTGAGCATCTTACATGTGATTTTCCAATGCTCCACCCGAAGATACTACATTGGCCAGGAAGCAAGTTTTTTTTTACCTGGAAAGTTTTGAATTTTGCTGAATTCTTGCTGTTCCAAGCAAGGTAGGGATCTTTAACGTGCGTAACAACACTCACACACGGGACCTCCATTTTACCTCTTATCCGAACGAGGGTGTATTTTTGTGAAAAATGCTCACCTAACATTTTTCAAGCGGACCATGTCGGGATTCGAACCCGGGACCTTGGGCGTAGTAGTCACACACATACCAACTACGCCACGGAGCCGCCGAAATATTTGAGCACCGCAGCATTCGACATCTGAGGCCAACTATTTAAATCAACAACGTATTTATCATTCACCATTACTTTAGTATATCTGGTTTATTTTGAGGTATTTATATTTGTTAATATTTTTCCCATAAATACAACAGTCCATTTAAATTGGTTTATTGAATAAATTATGCATTCGTTTAAGATATTCAAAAAGCAATTCAATTTAGTACTTTTATAAATTATGGCAATGTTATTGACTATTTCACTGTTGCAGATACCTTGAGCTCAAGGTGTTGGTAAGTGATTCTTAACTTCTGGTTGTCAAGTTACTTTTATATTTTTAAGAAAGTGCTTTATTGCGCACTGACTGTAAATACTTTGTTACTCTATACCTGATGTGAAACCTTGAAACTCTAATTATTCATTAATTTTTTTGATTTAGCATAAATAGGCTTTGTGGTTACCATGCAGCTGTTTTATTTAACAATCTTAACGTATCGAAAGGCTGTATTAATTTTAGGGTGCTATAATGGAACCTATCTCTTGATAGCTACTGTAACGACGAACAAAGAACCCGTTTAATGATCCCGCAAGTCTCATTACGGTGCCGCTGTTTAGATCCTTGTGCTTTGCTTTTGCGTTTACAAAAGGGAACTGGAATCACTATTCAGTAAATATTAAACAGGTTGCGACTCCTACGCCCATCAAGCGGAAGTAACCTACAACTCCAAAATCTTAAAGAGAATGTGGAGGTGCAACCGAATCTTATTTTAAAGCTCTATTTTTACAATAAAACCAAATTTGTTATTTTTCGGTCAGTAATTTACGACAATGCGTGTTGCTATAAGTCAAAAATAGTAGAAGTTGTTTTCAATTTGCTATTTACCATCTAATTTTAAATAATAAACTGTTGAAAATGTTGTCCATTGCGCAGTAAATAATAACAATATCTATTTTCAATTTTCTGCCTAGCATTCTGAAATACTTGGAATTGCTTTGTGCTCTTTTTTAATCGCTAGTTTGTATTTTGTAAACAATAGATATAGGGTAGAGGTTAAGGAATACTGCTATCTAGGAAGTAAAATAACGCAAAATGGGAAAGGTGCAAAAGATAAAACAAAGATTAGCACAAGGTTGTATGGCATTTAACAAGAAAAAGCAACTAATATGTTCGTAGACAACAAAGATGGAACAAGGAAAAAATTGGGGAAAGCAAATGTATGAAGCTAGAACAATGGGTGCGCCAAGTGAAATAACAATAACCTTAAATAAGACACAACATAAAAACGACACAACACATACACAAAGGGATAGTGTACAAGCAACCCCCAGTTTCCGGGGGCCGACAGACGGAGACGTGTACTATGAACACGGACGGCTCAGTCGGATTTACGGCTGCCATGGTCGAAACTGAGTAAGAAGCAAGCGCACACACAACAAAACAGAAAAATACACACATACACAAACATACACGCATGTGCGCACACACCACACACCTGCACACATAGAAACAGACCGCACCCACATGTACACATACCCACATATAAATACACACACACATACTCACACACCTACTTAGGGACGGTACGACAGCAACACTCGGTTTCCCGGTGCCGATAGCCGAGTATTTGCACTGCGATCGCGGATAGCTCAATCTCTAACTTCCGGCTGCCGATGGTCGAAACTGAGTAAGAAGCAAGCTCAAACACAGCACCAACAAAAGGACCATACACACATGCACACGCACATGTACATATTTGCGCACATACACACTCCACACAAACACAAACACACACACACACACACACACACACAAACACTCAAAAGGAATGCACACACATATTCAAACACTAACTCAAAACCCAACAACACAGATATTCTTCTTACTGAGTTAGGTATGTTTAAATTGTTAGACAACATTAAAGAAAACTGGTTAAAAGATTTAAAAGATGCGAAGTACTGCACTGTACTGCTGTGGAACGTGAACAGTAGCAGAAACGGATATAAAAATGAAATGTGGCGCTACGATGAAGATATCACGAATGGCTAAGACTAAGAACAAAGACGTACTAGAAATTGTAGGAGAAGAAAGAAATATGTGAACAACATTAAAAAATAGGAAAGATAGGATGATAGGACACGTTGTAAGGCGTTAGGGAAAAGTGCTGGATATATTAGAAGCAAAGAAAGAGAAAAAGAGAGGTAAAAGTAGACCTAGATTAGACTATTGAAATAAGATAGTGAAATATGTAGACTATGCGCATTTCAGAGAAATGTGTGTTAGCTTCGGAGTATGAAACAATGGAAGTACGCGTCCAACCAGTTCCAGCACTAAAAACCTTGTGATGATGGGATGTAAGGTGTCTTCACAAATAGAAGTCGAATGAATTTACATCCGGTGATCTTAATAGCTACTTCCCTCCTGCCAATCGATTTACCGCGAAAAAACTGTTATTCAACCACTGTCTTACTGGAAGTGAATAATGGGGTGAGGTTCATATTATTGAAAGTATAACAGATTTTATTACAAAATGAAGTTACTGACATCAGTTTCCTCGATAGTATTTTCAACCATAGTGAGATACAGAGCGCCATTTAAAATATCTTTAAAAGAATCTAGACCAACATATTTCCCAGAAAACCTTCCCAAACATTCACTTTATGTTACCACTGCATATGTCCTTCCAGGATTGGTGTTTCTCCAATAGACAATATTTCGTCTATTGACGACATTTAAGAAATATTTGCAATTATCACTAAAGGATTAGAAAAAATTTATGAAAACTGGTCTGTCGAAATCATTTTGCAATATTTGAAAGATGTATGGTTGGACTTTTTTTCATTTCAGTGTTTTCATAGTTTCGTCCGGCATTCCTGTGTCTTGTCTCTCTACGTAATGATGAAAAATGCTTATCTCATATAGTACAGGAGCGGTTAGAAACAGTTCTGAGAGTCAGGCTAAATTCATTTAACCTTCGAAACCTTACAAGGTGAGTAGAATTTTATTACATCAAGTAATGCCAGAATATTCAGAGGCATAAATGTTACTTTTATGCAAGTTATCAGTTTTGTGGTGCGTTAACCTACACAATTAGTATACGATGCTATGATACAGTGAATAATCAGATTTCATGAACATTGAAGCATGCAGCATTTTTTATTCATGTGTATAATATTTTCGTTTGAAACAACACTATTAGTATCCACAATCAGAAAAGTAAGGTTAACTTTTGTGTTCGCATTTCATTCATGGGATGTTCTCTGTTCAGACAAAGCTCTCAACTCTCTCTCTCTAGCTGTTCCTCATGTAGACTAGCTCGTTTTCTTTTATTTGCCATTGATCCAGTTTTGTTATTAACAATATGCACTTGTATTTACTTTCAAATTGTGGAAATTAATAGATAGAGGTTAATCAAACATATAAAAATTCTTTATGAATTTCCTATCGGGACTTTTGTATTAAAAATAAAAGTTTCTCACAGATTAAGAATATCTTCAATGCAGTTAAATAATCCCCTATCGGTTTTGTAAGCACTTATGTTAGTAAAATGAATGACTGAGATAATATTACAAATTAGATAGTGATAGTGTACAAACTATCAAAACATATCACCACTCGACTAGAAGATTTGGTAAAGTGCTGAATCACAGCAGCTCATTCTGCCGATTAATTTTGTGCGTTTATAAATTTATAATAGTATTTGTGTGTATTACATGCATTTAAATACAAAGGCGTATTTAACTGATTAGGACTTAGATATTCATAATAGCAATGCATATTAAACAATTTTGTATGTATTAGAAATGTGTTGATTGATACAAATTTTAATTTTTTTCCTGGTGATGTGGATAAATATTACCCAAAGTTTTCTTTCATATTCAATTACTTCAAGGTATATGGTCTATACCTAGTTTATTGGACAAAAATCGCTATTGATACATGTGCTTTAATCTTATATTATGCTTTTTAAAACACCTAAGCTGTTTTTGGCGACTAAAAAGATCAGCCAATTAGTAACTTTTAGTAAAGCTAAAATTGCAATATTAAAAAGGTTAACGTCTATGGTGAATTTAAAATCCAATATGTCGTACAGGTAAACCTACGTAATATTTAAAAACGTTAACTAATTGATAAAATTGATCTACTGAGCGGCTGCTCGTGTGATTTGGAAATAGCTTTAACACAAATAATAGTATGAATCTAAATTGCCTCGGTAAGCTAGTCACACAAAACACATTATAATTATGATTAGATATAACAATTGAGTTAGGGAATTTGTTTTAGGTTGTACAACAAACCAGAAATCTGGAAACAGTTGATTTATTCGGCAACGTGTTTGTTTAGAACGATGGAAGGCTTTAGAGGAGTTTCTGATATGTATAACAAATATCGTGGTATATATGGAGAAGCAGAGACAACTATTCGGGAATGTTTGAATACAGTTAGCGAAGAAGTTCAACAGAACACTGCAAACTTGAATCCTTTAGAAGAATGGTTGGATAACTACATATTAGAAAATACTCCTCACAACTAGCTTACAGTGCGATGTTCTAAAATATTTTCAAGCCCTAGTATTGCAAAATAGTTTCCTATATCATATTTAGCATAGGTTTAAAATAATTATGTATCAATATATTCATATCCAATAAATTACAGCATTTCAGATGGTTTTTATTATTAGGGTAGTGTTACATGATGTCTTCCCATTGGAATTTAATTTAAATTTATATGAAGGGCCTTTAAAGATTTGTGCAGAAAGATATAATAAAACCTTTTAACCATATAATAATTTTAAAATTAAAAACGCATTTCGACCACTAAGCGATTATCGTCAGTAGCAAGACTATTTAAATATTTAAAATACACGGGTTACAATGACAATAATACAGTACACTAGTAAATTGCTTACTCCTACAGAGGGCGTAATAGGTTTTACAAGAATTAGAAACACATTATTTATCTTGCTTTACAAATTGACCATGTAAAATTAATTATGATTCTGCTTACATTTGGCAACCTAAATCTTTAACTTATAACGTAGTACCAAATAATGATTCTTTCGTATTGCGGCATTTTTAGGCAGCTGAAATACTAATAGTGTTGTTGTTTGTCTACATACCGCGTCTTGGATTATTTTACGTCTGTTGTATATACAGATTGTTTTAGCGGAGTCCGTTGTTTACCTATCACAATATACAGACAACACAAAAGTTAGAAACCAATACCGCGAATATGAAAGAAAGTGACGGGAAAATTGCATACATTTAAATTTATAAAGTACTATTTTACAGTTCTTCAAGATAAGGCAGACACGTTTAGAATAAATGATAGCCGCTCGTTTTTTTTTAACTTGTCTACTACTCCTTGTACGTATCGCGTTCTTACTGGACAAGGAAAACGACGCACATCATTTCAAACCATGCGAAATGCCGATACCGCAAAATTACATAATAATAATGAACTCTTTTCCTGTGTGGTACACGTTGGAGTGTATAAAAAAATCGGGACAGCTCCAGAACTTTTCCCAAAGCGTAAAGCTTAGCAAATGGACTGTAATTGTATGCAATTGGAGGTAAGGCGCGAAAAACAGTAACATAGGTCAAACCGTAATTAATGCTTTGCTTACCTTGCAATGTTGTTCACCAATTTACTCCCGCGAAGATAGGTGTTGTTTACCGGTCGACGCAACCTGGTCGGGCAGCAGCACTTATGCACTCGCGGTTATAGTTATTAGGTGTTGAGTCGGTGAAGGACGATATGAGACTCTCATGTTGGTGAAGCGAAAAGGATTTATCGCTCCGCCATATGTGTAGCACAACAACAATATACGATAAAGCCATCTATACTGTCAATCGCTGACCTCCAACTGTATGAAGTTTTAACATTTCCATAAACATTGCTGCAAACTCTAATCACATTAATAAGCGTAAATACCCTAGACGTTAAAAGCATTTTATACAACTATGTATAATGTACTTTATTACCGGCAATTGCTATAATAGCAAATTATTGCCAAAATTATTACACAGGCTAATTAAAAAAAAAATTTCTTTAAGGGTTAATTAATATACCTTTTAGAGCATGAGACAGTGGGTAATATTCAGGGAGATTGTTTGGTGAGCTTAACAGTACTGAAAGAAACCACAAGTCAACTAAAATTAAATCCATTTATTCTTACATATAGATACATATAACCAAATACAGTAGTGGCTAAGCGACAAATAAAATATAATTTATGTGGGCGTAGAAAATGGGCGCTGACCCAATTAATCAGTAATATTTGTTTACAACACATACAAGTAATTAACTCCATTATCATACAAGTTGATGGAAGTGATTGCTTATCTCTTTTTTAAATAACTTACAATCCCTTGGTGCAACCTGACGGGAGTGGTAGTAATGCAAAAACGGTCAGGTGTACCATAACATAGTGTAGTATTTATAAAATGTTGTGATGATGTGTATTCCACTTCCTCGATAAATGAGGATACGAAAAGAACAGCAACAACAGATGTGAAAGTAGTTGCAAATAGATCGACGAAAAGATCTACGAACGGAGGATATTTGAAAGGATCTTCGAAAGGGATCTTGATAGTCAGTGCTGTTGGTAAAACCCATTAACACAATTGTTTAAGCACAAAATACAGCATCAGAATGTTAATCATAAATAATAAGATTTGGTATTCATATTTTATTCTACTAACCTGACTTAAAGTTTTACTTTGAACTAAGATATTGAAGCGGGCTACTGCTACCGCGTTTCTTTAATTCAAAACAAATGATAATAAAGGTCTTTATTATTTACTGTTCACAAGTCTAATTAACAGTATAAGCCTTATTTATAGATGTTTTCAGGACACTTAACAATGAAGCACTATTACACTAATGAATTTACAAGCACTAATATCTTCTTAAACTAACTTCTTTACCATAGGTCCATTAACAACACTAACACAACTATTATTCAATCCAAGCTCTATCTATTTATGTATACTACAAGCTGCATGTACATTAGACACGTTTAGCTCATATAACATTTATGTATATATACTCTTAGGCTTCCAAAAAGCTCAAGTACATTCACTATACACGATATAATTTATATACGACATTCTTATGTGGACTAACTCTTACATTCATAAGCGGCCTTATATATACCCTGAATTAAAGATATGACTCATTATCTAGTATTTTCTAGAAGGATTCTCGAATCCTGAAGAATACGCTGTGCCTCGGGCGTTTGTATGTTTGATGGGTTGCCTAATAGTGGATCACAACACTGCCCCCTCTTTAAAACCGTTACGTCTCGTACCTGTAAATCCATTTTGACGCCAATTCGATGACTGATGACGGTATCGGCAGCTATCTCCTCTGGTGCATCCACCGCGTCGTTGGAAGTAACAGTTAACACTCTTTTCTTGGTCTTGGTAGGCAACCGGTTGATAACAACAAACAAGAACCTGGACGTTGGTTCCCTGGAAAACTACTTCTAGCATATTTCGGACTATCCTCCAATCTAAGCGATCCAGTCCACAGCCCAGCTTGGGCACCGCTAGTCTCGTTACTCCATTTTCCATCATCTGCGCCTTAAGATTTAGCAAAGCCTCCCATAGATGTCCATAACTAGGTCTCTGCCATGAAGAATTTTTGGTGACCAGATAGTAAACATAACGATTTTTAGCTTGAAGAACCAAAGATTTTCCTACTGTTGGCTTCTGTTGTACTAATTCATCCACACATCCAAACTTTTTTTTGAAAACAACAGCTATTCCTCTTGACATTGCCAAATCTTGAGCTACGCAATGTGCAAGATAATACTCTTCTGGTGCTCTACACAAATCTTGCTGTTTTTCAACAACAACGCCAAATCTCGCTTTAGCGGAACCACCATACGCTGCCATAAAGCTCTCAAAATCTACATTTGGCTCATGATTAATAACTTGTCAAACACCATTATCATTATTCGAGTCTTAGTGGTTGTTGCCAGCGTAGGATGTTAAACGGTCAAAGTGTACCACTTTCGGTTTACCACGAGAGGATCTTCTGATCCGGTACACTACATCATTAATTCTTTTTAACACTTCGTACGGCCCTTCCCATTGTCTCTGTAGTTTTGGCGACAATCCACGTTTTCTTTGTGGATTGTACAACCACACTAAATCGCCAGGTTCATAACCACCTCCTTGTGCTCTCGTGTCATATTGTGATTTCATTCGATCGCTTGCTGCCTGGATATTCTTTCGGACGTTTTCGTGAATGCTATTTGATCTTTCACGAAGCTTACTAACGTAATCTTCACCTGCGATCTCTTCTCCAGGTTTAAATCCAAACTGAAGATCACATGGTAGCCGCAGTTCACGTCTTAGCATTACGCAAGCGGGCGAGTATCCTGTGCTGTCATGTACCGAAGATCGGTACGCCAGTAGGAACAAATGTAAATATTGGTCCCAGTCTCGTTGATGTTCAAAGACAACTTTGGTCAGGTACTTTCCTAACGTCCTGTTCATTCTTTCAACCATTCCATCCGATTGAGGATGAAGTGGCGTGGTTCTAGTCTTCCTGATTCCAAGATGCTTGCAGACATTTTGAAACAATGCTGATTCAAAGTTCCGACCTTGATCGGAGTGTAATTCCAACGGAACTCCAAAGCGACAAAACAACTCCTTCACTAGTACATCTGCAACCTTCTCGGCTTCTTGGTTAGGTATAGCATATGCTTACGGCCATTTGGTAAAATAATCCATTGCAACCAAGATGTATTTATTTCCTTTCACCGAATCAGGAAACGGACCAGCTATATCAATGGCTACTCTCTCAAAAGGATTCTCCACGTTATACTGTCTCATTGGGGCTTTCCGTTTTGTGACCGGGCCATTTGCAGAGGCACACAATTCACATTTCCGGCACCACTCCTTCACATCATCTTTGCAGTTCACCCAATAGAATCTTTCTCTCACTCTTTCGAGAGTTCTTTTTACGCCAAAGTGCTCTCCGGAAATACCATCGTGCAAGTGCTGCAACACTTCCGGCACTCTGCTTCTCGGCACTATCACTTGAAGTCTCTCAGTGCCATCTTCAAATTCTAGGCGTCGTTTCAAGATTCTATTTTCCATCATCAAGGAGTCCCACTGTGTCCAGTATGCCTTCAGGCTCCTACTTAAAATACTAATTTCTTCCCAAGCTGGTCGTTGTCCTTTATTTTTCCACTCAATAGTACGTCCCAATTCGGCGTCATTCTCCTGGTCTTTTCGTATTCTTTCGGGTTGCCAACTATCATCAGTTACCGTCATTCTATGAATGACACTTATTTTCTCTTCCATCTTGGAGCAATGATTGCAGTCCACCGGACAAGGTCTCCTTGATAGAGCGTCTGCATTCCGATGGCTAGTTCCTACACGATGTTCTGTGTCAAAGTCATATTCCTGCAACCGCTCTATCCACCTTGCCACTTGCCCTTCAGGATTTCGAAACTGCAGTAACCATTTCAGTGCAGCATGGTCTGTTCTCAACAGGAATTTACGGCCGTATAAGTATTTATAAAAGTGCTCTACTGCTTTGACGACGGCCAACAGCTCCCTTCTTGTCACACAATAGTTCCTTTCTGGCCGCGACAAGACCTTGCTGAAATACCCAATAACTTTTTCTTGTCCGTCCTGCACTTGAGAAAGAACGCCTCCTATAGCTGTGTTACTGACATCGGTATCCAACACAAATTTCCCGTGGATAACTCAAAATTGGTGCTGCAAACACACCTCGATATCGTCCGACCAGTTCTTTTACCTTGCCCAGTTGGTCGCCGTTTAATCCTTGACACGAAGGTATTAACATATCCAGCAATTTCTGTGAGCAACCGTTGGCTGGTTTATCTTTTGTGTCGTCCACACAACGTTTAATATGGCATACTGGAATGCAACTTCCCACAATCGTGTCTTTCTTCAGGGTCACCGTATGCAGATTAATGTTCAGCACCCTTACTGGTACCATATTTCGAAACTTTACCAGCGTTCTTCCAATCAGTAATCCCTCCTGACCCATTCCCGATTCAGTTTCTTCCATCATGTATACTTGTCCTTCCCGAAGTGTACTATCCGGGCGTCCCATTACTATCATTTCCGCCTTCTCGGGTATTTTCATATCACAAATCATTCGAACTTGCATCGTCTGGTTACTCGTCCCTTGAAATGGAATCTCATCATCATCTATCCGAAGCACATTTTCTTTCATGTTTACATGAAACCCATATTCTCTCATGAGATCCATTCCCAAGATTACTTCTTCTGTAATTTCAGCTACCAACACCCGATGCTAAATTAATTTGTCTCCAATTCTCAACGTTACGGCAGTCTCTCCGTGAGTCGAAATTTTCTTACCACTTGCCGTTCGAAGACATACCGATACAGGTAGCACTTTTCCGCGATCAACCAAATCTGGTCTCACAATAGTCCTTGTTGCTCCTGTATCCACGAGTAATCGGACAATCCTACCATTAATTCTACCATCGATATAAATGCTGTCCAGACTTCCCATCGACGATGCAGCACGGATGATAATCTCCGGGGCACTACGTTGTGCTGTCGACGTTCGCCCCCTTACGTCGACTTGCTTTAGTTTTCCTGCTGCTCAACCGATTGTTTTTTTGGTTGAGTACAGCGTCTCTGTATGTGACCATCTTCACCGCAGTTCCAGCATCGCAGACCCCATCTCCGCGGTCGTTGTCTTTCAAGCCTTTCCGCTTTTTGCCTTTCAAATACACGGTTGATTCTCTCTTCTACGCTGTTCTGCGATTGCTCAGGTTCTTCTAATGCAGACCGAACTTTGTGACCCATCCTGTGTGACGTCTGCTTAGCTGCTTCAAATTCAAGCGCATGAGCCAGTGCGTCATCTAACATTTTTGGCCGTGCTAATCTTAGCGCTTGCTGTATTTCACTGTCTTTAATGCCATTCACAAATGTTTGAACATATACCCTGAATTAAAGATATGACTCATTATCTAGTATTTTCTAGAAGGATTCTCGAATCCTGAAGAATACGCTGTGCCTCGGGCGTTTGTATGTTTGACGGGTTGCCTAATAGTGGATCGGAACACTATTAAGTAAAATTACTTTAATTTCTGCTGCCTGCCTGCCCAAAAATTCAAATAGCAGCCTATGAACATGGATATGGGCGATGGCATCACCAGAGTAATCACATATCCCCCACCCCCAAGAGAATCGCTTAGGTTTCAGAGTCCAAATATCCAGACTCACCGTGTCACTTCAGCACATCCGAAACCGAATCAGCAATTAAATCAGATACTAATGGAAGAATTCCAAACGGAAAGCCATAATCAACGGCCTTAAAGCTCCATTAGATTTACATCTCTCTGGGCTGGTCGACGGATCATACCATACTCTTCAAGAATTACTTTTGGAACCAACTTCATTCCAACTTCAAACAATCCTACTTAAGACTTGAAAGAATCTTGTAAAAACTGAATTTTAGGCTATTTTAACCAATTAGCAGTTGGCACCGCACGAAGTTAGAACAACGCCGAAGGCGATTTGAAAAAGGTTAGGATTGCACTACAAAATCACAGTCACCAGTATGGAAATGCAAGGACAGACTAAGTCAAACACGACCAGTGGCGCACATACGAGAATGTAACGACACCTAAACGCGTTAAAACCCAGTTATAGATGAAAATTACTAACACTTGTATACATATTACACTAATCTATACAATTATTCTTTAACTAACATAACGGATACATCAAATAACTCAGATAAACAAATCTTAAGTTATAAACCACATGCAACGCTAATGCATAATAATACAAGAACTGAAAAATAACAGGATTACCAAATATTCGAACTCTGGTATTCGTTTCTATGGCAACGTAATCATTGAGCAGTAAACTGAAGAAACTTGTATTGAACGAAATAAAGAGTAGAATTCTCTTCAAATAGACTTGTAATTTAATACAAAACTCTAACTTAAAAATCAACCTGTAACAACTTAAACTAATGATTAGAAATGTCCTGACACCATTATTAACCAGAATCTATGTGAAGAGATTTTGCAGCGTAACAGCTGTTCGGTAATCCTCCTGAGGATATTTTTCTCACCACAAAAGCGAAGTTAACGTCTCCAATAAAAAATTTGCTAATTGACAAAGCACACCACTTCTCCTATAGTTATAGTTAATAAGATGAAACAATAACTTAGACCTTTACGCAAAACCCAAACGATCATTTCAAATCAAGCCGATATATTTTTCCTTGTGTGTAATAAAACTATACTTAATGAAAAACCGAAGCTCAGAGAAATGAATTAAAAATAACTTAGATTTGTCATTCACTTATTATAAAAATACACCTCCCGGGCATAAAATATTTATTTTATTTGCGGTAAAAACTAATATTTTGTTCCAATTATTAAAATGCAAATCTTTGTACATTTACAAAAAAAAAATAAAGCAATTAAAGCTTTAATTAATCATATAAATTGACTTCCGTACAACATTTTAAATAAAACTACATTTTCGAATTTTTGGAATTAATAAAGACACATGCGTCATGTTACTAAGAAATGTCGTATAAATTAATTAAATCAACAAACATTTATTCGAGGAAATCGTGTTATCATTAAAAAATCCATAAATTAGATAAGAATTAATTTTATAGCTTTCGCATTATTATAAGATACATGCGACGTAAAATTAACCCGTGAATTAGACAAGGATTGTCAACGCCATATTATATTCGTAAATCATTCGACCCGAGATGGTTTGATACTAATTAGATTATTAAAACTATGAAATTCCCAGAAATCTTACTTCAGCGGTGATAAATTCTTGAAAAAAAATCTGGAATAGTATAGAAATTGTGACGTAGTTAGATAATTTGTATATAAGCGGAAACATTATTAAAAAGATTCATTTAGGTCAATTTACGTGATCGACAATGTATGATTCATTTCTTCATAAAGCGAGCAAAATGTAACGTTGAATTATTAATTCGGTTTGCCAAAATAACATGCAAAGTTGCATGAAGCTTATACGTTTAAATAGTTTCAAGGAAGGAAGTTTAAAATATCTTTTGTTTTACAAAGATTGAAGATTCTTTAATACAAAAGGTTATCCTAAAGTTAATTAATTAAAGATAAAAAGATGCACTTTGGTAACTGATGTTTAAATGGAGATTTTAAATAATATGAGCGATCCTGTAAGCTGAGCTTTTAGCATCAATTTAAAAATGGATGCAGAAGATATTTACTACCGTTAATTACGAGAATTGGATAAGCGCTATTGGATTTTGCAAGTATTAATTTTAGATTCCTTTGTTTGTAACTGACATTTGAGTATTATAAATATTTATGGTTCCGGGTTGGGACCGTGTCATTTTATAAATTAAGGTTGACGTTTCGCCCACTTTTGTAAGGGGCTTCATCAGGAAAAGAAAAGAAATAAGTAATAAAATAAAAATAATAAAAAATATAAAAAGGTAATATTAATTAGACAAGTTAAAGTGTAAAGAGAAGAGTTACTCCTGAACTAGCAGACTCACTAGCCCATTCAAAGCCAAAACGTGTCTTGTGGCGAGTTACTTCGCCACAAGACATCTTTTAAAGATCATTTCGGAAATAATTTCAGGCGAATTTAAATTGTTGCAGAAATTTTCAGTGATTAGTAATGTTATTACTCAGTCTTTTGTTTACTTGCATACTTTGCTTATTGTTGCGTCGAATCCGACCCTACCCCTTCATACGTCACAACGAACAAGAATAGACTAGCACCCCTGCGAGACTCGGTTCCAGACGCTTGCTCGGTCAAGATGCTCTGTTCAGTTACAGCTAAAAATATTTGCTTTACTTAAAACATGTAGTTATTTTTACAATTGTATATATTACAAATAAATTTGTGTACTTTACGTGAAATTCTAAAAAATGTTACTTTAATCACAAACATCAATTGGTCCTTCAGGAGCTCGAATGCTTAATTAAAAACCAGCGATAAATTACTGCTACATACATCAACGTTCAAGGTTGAAGTTACCTGCTTAGAATTGATGGTTATTTTCTACATTTTACTGCAAGTTCGTTCATCCAATTTTACCTGCTTTCCTTTAACACAAGGTCGACGGCGTGCACCCTTATACAATACAACTGGTTTGTATACAAAAACACCATCACTTCAGGAAAGGTATGTGACTTCCTTTTAATACATCATTCCAACAATTTTATAGGTAAAGCCTGTATTTTATTTACACATTTCAAACAGCTGTAAAGCGCTAGTTAATTACATAAACCACGACACGCTTTACGGTGTTTCTTTGCAACCTGCATTTTTTTTTACTAGTTTGTTATATTTTACGTATTTATTATAATGTCTAATACAGACAAAAACAAACGTACAGCTATTAAAAGCTCTTTAACACGATTTAATAATTACTTTCATTCAGTTAAAAATGCAGATTATGATTTAGATGAACTACAAGACCGCTTAAATAAATCTGAAGCACTTTTAGATGAATTTAATACGGTTCAATTACTTATTGAAAACGCCGATGAACAATGCGAATCTAATTATGCTACTTTACATGCTCCACAGAGAGAATAATTTGAAAATGATTTTTTTAAAATTACGGCAACTGTCAAAAAATTCATTTGTGATAAAAACGGTACTGTTAAAGCTGGTTCTCTAACGAGCAACATTAACAGTTACCACAATCACCAGAACTCAGCCAATTTTCGTTTACCGAAATTAGTTCTGCCTACTTTTGACGGGTCTTTTGATCAATGGTTATTTTTTAGAGACAGTTTTGTGTCAATCATTCATTCAAATACTAGCATTTCTAACATCACTAAATTTCATTATTTGCGCCTTCAACTGGTCGGAATTGCTGCAGATACAATCAAATCTTTAGAGGTATCAAACGCTAATTATTTGATAGCTTGGAAATTAATTCAAGAAAGGTTTGAAAACAAACAGTTGTTGGTCACTATTCACATTAAAGCACTTTTTAATTTACCTTCCATCGCAAAGGAATCTCATGAAGCCTTGCGACTACTATTAGATGGCATGCAAAAACACCTACGCGCTTTAAGGGCTCTCGAACGTCCCACTGAGCACTGGGATGATTTGATCATATTCTTAATTCCTAACAAATTTGATAACGTTACACGACGCGCGTGGGAAGCGGAAAACAAAACTGGTGACGTACCAGAGTTACAAAACTTAATTGATTTTTTGAAAGAAAGATGTCGAATTCTTGAATCTTTACACGTCAATATTGACACGAAACCGCAACAGCCGGTTACACCACAACGAACGAATAAAGCTTCTAAATCGTTTGTTACAACTCTACAAAACCATGTCCTTTATGTTCCAACAATCCCGCAATTTACTATTGCACAGAATTTACAAAACTCGATGGCTCGAACAAATTAAATACTGCTAAACGTTTACGGCTATGCATCAACTGTTTAGGTGCTAATCACTTAACAAATAATTGCAAGTCTACAGGGTGTCGTAAATGTGGAAAATACCATCACACTCTTTTATGTTTTAAAAACAACAATGCAAATGTGCAGTCTACTTCTGCACAAAACACTTCACAGAACCTTACTTCTGCTGCTGCAACTCATTCCTACGACGTCAGCTACACCTGTTAGTCTGACCGTTAATACTTCTGCGAAGTTACAAGTTTTACTTTCCACTGCAGTTGTTACAATTCTTGACGCTTTTGGCGATCCACACGACTGCAGAGTTCTTTTAGACAACGCAAGCCAATCGAACTTTATATCTCAACAACTTTGTGACATTTTACAATTGCCAAAACGCAACACAAACATTTCCATTTTTGGAATTAACCAATTGAATCATGATGTCACTCACATTGTCACAGTCACAATCAAATCTAAGGTAAACAATTTTGAAACAACACTTAATTGTATAGTCTTGCCAAACATTACTGGTCACTTGCCAAGCACTTACATTCGCAACACGTCATTAGACATACCCAAAAATATCAAACTTGCCGACTCAAATTTTGGTCACCCTCCTCCAGTAGATTTATTAATTAGTGCAGACACTTTTTGGGATTTATTAAGCATTGGAAAAATTAAACTTGGCGACAATGGTCCCATTTTACAAAAAAGTAAACTTGGTTGGCTCATTTCGGGCAAAATTTATACACATAGTGCTATTTCCAATACGTTACATTGTTATCACTCTTGTAATGCTACTTTAGAAGCACAATTGTCTAAATTTTGGTTACTTGAAGAATATCCAAAAATAAAATTCTTTTCTGACGAAGAAAACTATTGTGAAACACACTTCAAACAAAACACATCTCTTAATGATGATGGTCATTTTATTGTAAAAATTCCAATTAAGAAACCTACACCTTAATTAGGAGATTCTAAAACTACAGCTACTCAGCGCTTTCTTAAACTAGAACAAAAACTTGAGAAAAACCCAGGTTTAAAACAACATCATGATTTTATCCATGAGTACATACAATTAAACCACATGTCACTTTGCAGTGATCAACAAGACAACTCTGGATTCTTTCTACCACATCATTGCGTTCTTAAAGACACTTCTACTACTACTAAATTACGGGTCGTATTTGATGGCTCTGCTAAATCTTCCTCTGGATACTCGCTGAACGATTTAATGCTGGTCGGTCCTAATATACAGGACAACTTATTTGATATTCTACTTAGGTTTAGAAAACGCAACATTGTTTTAAGCGGAGATATTGCAAAAATGTACCGACAAGTATTTATTCATGAGGAACAACGCCACTTACAAAAGATTTTATGGCGTTTTGACTCAAACAGCGAAATTCTTGCTTACAACCTTAATGCGGTTACTTACGGTACAGCTTCTGCGTCATTTCTAGCCATCAGAGCTCTCCATGAGGTTGCACATAGACACATACATGAAAATCCCAAAATTGCTTCAATTATACTCCACGATTTTTATGTAGACGATCTTCTCACTGCAGGAGATACTGTTGAAGAAGTCAAACAAATAAAAACTGAAATTTCTACTCTTCTGCAATCCTACGGATTTCCTCTTCGCAAATTTGTTTCAAATGACAAATCTATACAATACGATTGTGAGTCAAACATTGTACACTTAGGTGACACAGGACAAAATAAAACCTTAGGATTATTTTGGGACTCTCACAATGATACATTGCAGTATGCAATTAATGTTCCACAACACACGTCCAAGGCTACCAAACGACAAATTTTGTCATACATTTCAATGATTTTCGACCCGCTAGGTCTTCTCTCACCTGTAATAATTACTGCCAAAATTATCTTACAACATCTTTGGAAATTAAACATACTATGGGACGAAACCGTTCCTGCAGACTTATACTTGCAATGGCAAAATTATCGTTCTCAACTGGAGCAATTAAACACATTAAACATTCCAAGACAAGTGACATGTTCTAATCCCGTTGTGTGGTATACGTTGGAGTGTATAAAATCGGGACAGCTCCAGAACGTTTCCCAAAGCGTAAAGCTTAGCAAATGGACTGTATGCAATTGGAGGTAAGACGCGAAAAACAGTAACATAGGTCAAACCGTAATTAATGTTTTGCTTACCTTGCAATGTTGTTCACCAATTTACTCCCGCGAAGATAGGTGTTGTTTACCGGTCGACGCACTTGGTCGGGCAGCAGCACTTATGCACTCGCGGTTATAGTTACTAGGTGTTGAGTCGGTGAAACGATACGAGAGAGTGTCATGTTGGTGAAGCGAAAAGGCTTTATCGCTCCGCCATATGTGTAGCACAACAACAATATACGATAAAGCCATCTATACTGTCAATCGCTGACCTCCAACTGTATGAAGTTTTAACATACCCCCCACCCAAAATGGTAAATTTTGTTGTATACCGTGAAATGAATGGGAGAAAAAATGAAAAAAGAAATTTAAAAAAAAAAAAATGTTTAAGTATGTATAAATTAATCGAGTACTCTGCATTTTGCTTCCTGCATTAAAAATATAAAATAAAACATAATTTGTAGAGAAAGAAGAAAAAAAATAAAAATTGCATGTTAGAATGCTGAATTACTTATGGTGGAGGAAGTGGTACCACCTTGTTATTTGGGCGGACCGCTTCGCCTGTGGGTGTTTTTAGCTTTACAACTCTTGTTACACCATCTTTACCCGGTAAAAGCTTCGCCACTCTCGCCAAAGGCCAATACGCCGGGGGTGAATCGGGAGTAAAAAAAAAGTACTAGATCCCCTTCTTCTATGGTTTTGGAAGGGGTGTTCCACTTAGGCCTTTGCTGTAAGCTGTGCAAGTAGTCTATGGACCAGCACTTCCAAAAGCTCTGTACAAGTTGTTGGGACATTTGCCAACGACTAAGCCGATTCGCAGGAACTTTTTGTAGGTCCACTTCACACCGCGTAATTATAGGCCCACCAGTTAGAAAATGGCCCGGAGTCAAGGCATCCGTGCCTTCGTTAGGTGACGTTGTAAGTGCGCAAATGGACGGGAATTTAAGATTCCTTCTATGCGGGTCACAACTGTGCTAAATTCCTCCAGAGAAAGTGTCGTTCTACCCACTATTCGTTTCAAGTGAAATTTAGCACTTTTGACGCCGGCTTTCCAAAGCCCCCCAAAATGGGGTGCATAGGGAGGGTTGAAACACCAATCAATACCCCTAGAGGATAAGTAGTGCGCAATGACGGGGTTAGCTAGATCAAAATGTTTATATATTTCTAACATGTCTCTAGCCGCCCCACGAAAATTTCGGCCCTGATCGGAGTATATGTTCGTGGGTAACCCGCGTCTGGCTATAAATCTATCTAATGCAGCAAGGCAGGCTTCCGTTGTTAAAGCTGTGACAACCTCCATATGAATGGCACGTGACACCATACAAATAAAGAGGGCAATATATGCCTTTTGAAATTTTGTCGATCGCAACGAGGATATCTTGATTGTAAAAGGACCGGCAAAATCCAAACCGGTATGCGTAAAGCATCTTCCGGGTTCGAGGCGATAAAGCGGAAGATCTGCCATAGGAGGCTGAATAGGCTCCCCTTGGAAGCGATAGCAAGTCAGGCAGCGAAATATTCTACTTCGAATTAATTGACGGATACACGCCTATGGCGCTTGTATTTTTATACGTTGCACGGATGTTCTTGGAAACACTACTTCAAATCTTTGTTGCGCAAAAACAAGGGTTGCACCTTTAAAACTCATTACAGTTCCTAGACTGGAATTATGTGGTGCTCTTCTTTCAGCTGAACTTTCAAACAAGGTAATTACGTCTAGTAACATACACTTTGAAAGGGTCTTTTATTGGTGTGATTCTACCATAGTTATCTCTTGGATAAATACATCTCCACATTTATTAAAAACTTTCGTTGCTAACAGAGTTTCACAAATACAGAACTTAACGAATACTGATTCCTGGAGGTACATCAATACTTTACACAATCCTGCTGATTTACTGTCACGAGGAATTGATCCTAAAACTTTACTGAACTCGGAACTTTGGTTTCATGGTCCGAATTGGCTTACCTGGCCTGAAAATAATTGGCCTGTATACTCTTATCAATTAAAAAATTCAGAAATTTCGGAAACTCGTCCTATAACTTCAGTACTTGTATCCACTTCCAAAGATTTTGATCTCATACATAGATTTTCTTCATTAACTAAACTACAACGAGTTTTTGCTTGCATTCTAAGATTTAAAAACAATTCTTTAAAACCTAAAAACATGCGTACTATTGGTCCGCTAACAACACAAGAATTAGCTGATTCTTTAAACACACTTGTTAAAATTGTACAAATACAAACATTTTCTGACGATTACAATAAATTACTTAAAACTGGTCAAGTGAATAACAAAAGCAAACTTTTAAGTTTAAATCCATTTCTTGATCCACTTACAAAAATTATTAGAGTTGGTGGTCGTTTGGAAAACTCCAACTTTAATTTTCTTAAAAAACATCCAGCTGTTTTACCTTCAAAACATTATTTTTCTACCTTAATTGCTCAACACGAACATGTAAGACTGTTACACGTTGGTCCGCAGGCCTTATTGGCCTCAATTGGAGAAAGATTCTGGCCTATATCTGGTCGAAACTTGGTGAAAAAGGTCGTGCATGACTGTGTACGATGCTTTCGTTTTAACATAAAACCTGAACAACACATAATGGGAAATCTTCCAAATTCCCGTACAACGCCTATGCGTCCATTTTATTACTCCGGTGTTGACTACGCTGGCTCATTTTCCCTTCGTGACAGAAAGGGTAGAAACTTCAAAACAACTAAGGCTTACGTGTCTTTGTTTGTCTGCTTTACCACAAAGGCTATTCATTTGGAAGTCGTTAGTGACCTTACAACTGAATGTTTTTTAGCTGCTTTGCGCCGTTTTATGGCTAGACGTGGAAAATGTGCTGTAATATTTTCTGACAATAGTACCACCTTTGTGGGGGTAAATAATGAAATGAAAAAATTTGTTGACATCTGCTACACTAAAATTTCTAATGACCTCTCTGACGATGGAGTTCAGTGGAAATTTACTACACTTCGTACGCCACATGTCGGTGGTTTATGGGAGTCAGGCGTGAAATCCGTGAAACACCATTTAAAGCGTGTGATGAGTGACGCGTCAATTACATTTGAAGAATTTTGTACGGTTCTTTGTCAAATAGAGGCTTGCCTAAATTCCAGGCCCCTTTATCCTTTAACACAAGGTCCTAATGATACCAATCCTCTTACCCCTGGTCACTTTTTGATCGGCGAACCTTTGTGCACAATACCAGATCCGAACTTGTTGCACTTAAATGAAAAACTATTATCTAGATTTCAGAGAATGCAACTGCTTACACAACACTTTTGGTCCAGGTGGTCAAAAGAATATATCTCGAACATACAAACACGCGTTCAATGGAAAGAAAATTTTCCACAACTTTTAAAACCTGGCACACTTGTCATCATTAAAGAAGACGGTCTTCCACCTCTCAAATGACGGTTTGGAAGAATCATTGAAGTTCATTACGGACTTGATGGAATAATTCGTAGTGCAACTATCAAAACCACTTCGGGTAACTTTAAACGTCCTGTAGTGAAACTTTGTGTTCTACCTAATCAAATCTCCTAACGAGATATTTATTTTAATGCTTTTGACATTCATTATTGTATTTCTTTTGTTACAAGCATTTACATATTGAAAGTGTAGTTATTTTATGAACTTTAATTTATGTGTGCCTATGTGGTTTAAACACTTTACAAACTTTTATGGTTTTCATACTTCTTTTGAAACCTTAGAAGATTTCAAGGAGGGCGGCTTATGTTGCGGCGAATCCGACCCTACCCCTTCATACGTCACAACGAACAAGAATAGACTAGCACCCTGCGAGACTCGGTTCCAGACGCTTGCACGGTCAAGATGCTCTGTTCAGTTACAGCTAAAAATATTTGCCTTACTTAAAACATTTAGTTATTTTTACAATTGTATATATTACAAATAAATTTGTGTACTTTACGTGAAATTCTAAAAAATGTCACTTTAATCACAAACACTTATCCTGAACGTATTGTGAAGTTGTACCATAAACAGGAAAAATATTGAGATTCCCGTGTGAGTATTGTCACGCACGTTAAAGATCCCCACCTTGCTTGGAATAACAAGGATTCGGTAAAATTCAAAATTTTCAAGGAAAAGAAAACTCGCTTCCTGGTCAATGTAGTACTTTCGGATGAGCATTGAAAAATCAAATGTAGTGTCGGTTTTTTTAATAACTTTATCGTTGTGTGTTCCCTTTAATGCACCATTTACTTTTGGGAACAGGTGGAAGTCACACAGTGTGAGATCTGGAGAATGAGTAAGTACAGGAATGCGTTTGGCAGCTAAAAACTGCGTCACAGATAGAACATTGTGAACGGGTGCATTGTTCTAGTGAAGAATCTGAGTCGTTATTTTATAAATCCGACCTTTTCTTGCCTACCCTCTCCCCATAGCTTATTTAGGAGTTCTTTGTAGTATTTCCGATTAATAGCTTGATCCTCAGCCATTCATTCAGTCATGATTACACCACATATATGTCGAGAAAACGATCGGCAAGTTCGATCTTTTTCCGACCTTCAGAAACTCGTTTGTGTCATTCAAAAACTAGTGTACTTGATATTACATTATCGCCAAACACGCTTTTTAACATTTGTATACATTCTTTTGCTGATTTTTTTAATTTCACAAGAAATTTTAGGTTAATTTTTCTTGCTCAATTTTTATGTCAATCATGATCGCTACACACCTACGCAACAGTGCCCTACATTTAAATACAAAGAACTCCTAATTAAGTTATGGGTGGGAGTAGGCCAGAAAAAATCTGATTTGTAAAATAACGACTCAGATTCTTCAGCAGAGCAATGCACCCGTTCACAATGTTTTATCTGTGACGCAGTTCTTAGCTGCCAAACGCATTCCTGTACTTACTCATTTTCCATATTCGCCAGATCTCGCACTGTGTGACTTCTACCTGTTCCCAAAAGTAAAAAGTGCATTTAAGGGAACTCACAACGATATAGTTGTTGAAAAGGCCGACACTACATTTGATTTTCCAATGCTCCACCCGAAAGTATTACATTGGGCAGCGAGCGAATTTTTCTTTTATATGGAAATTTTGAATTTTGCCGATTTCTTGCTGTTTCAAGCGAGGTAGAAATTTTTAACTTGCGCGACAACCCTCACACACGAAACCTACTTTTTACGTGTTATCTGAACCAGGGCGAATTTTTGTGAAAAATGCTCGTCTACCATATTTCAAGCGATCCGAGTTGGAATCAAACCCGGGACCTTGAAATTATTAGTGATGTACGATCCTATCTATCCCACGGAGTCACCCGTTACTGTGTCCGCTACAACCAACACTCGCAAGCAAACTAATGCAAACAGTGAAAGAGAGGAAACTATGAGTTTCTGATTCAGAAGCTTCAAAGTCAACGACATTCTTAATAGAACATTCTTCAATTTATTTTTTAAATAAACGTATTTCGTACACTGCATAATCATTTCTTAAATTACACAAAATTTATATTCAAGAAATTCTACTATCAGAGAATAGTGCACTAAATAGTTAAATTATATTCTATCATTCAATATCGCATTTGAAACTCTACATTAGCTGAAATAGTTCTTTAAAAATTTAAACACTAGCAGCTGCTACAAGAAAAGATTTTTTCTTAGCACTTTCTCCATCGCCCTGTTTTGAAAATCCCGAATACACATTTTTTACCTTTGGTAACTGATCAATTAGTGCTTTGTTAAGAGGGTCTACATCTTCAAAATCAATGGTCACTAATGCAAGTAAGTCTTTAAAAACACCACTTGGAAACCTCGCTATTTTGGTTCCATACAACCCTATGTATGTTAATGATACTAGACCATCAAATGCCTTTGGCTCTACTGCAATGATGTCATTGTCGCCTAAGTCTAACAGTTTTAATTTTGTTAAAGACTTGAAGGCTTGTCCTGGTAGAGCTTTTATAAAGTTTCCTTCCAAATCCAATTTTTTTAGTAATTTTAAATCTGTAAACAGGTAGGCTATGGTATCTATTTCGTTATGTGAAAGATCTAATTCCAACAAATTAGGGAGTTTTTTAAATGTTTCCTTTTCAATGTTGGTAATTCTATTATACGAAATTTTTAAAACATGCAGGTTAGTTACGTCATCAAAATTTCCTTTTTTTAATGCCTCTAAAGAATTTCGAGTCAAGTCCAAGGTTGTTAATTTCTTTAGAGATTTGAATAGGTCTGCGGGCAACGATTCTATGTAGTTATTTGCTATATACAGATCCGTTAAAGAAGATAAACCATTAAATGCCTTACTTCCGACACTTTCTATTGTGTTGTCAGTTAGCATTAGAGTTTTTAGAGACGCAAGCTGCTGGAAAAGGTTATCAGGAACTTCTGTTATTGTATTTTGTTGCAGATCCAAGGTGACCAACTTTTTTAGATTTTTAAATACCTGTACATTTAAAGCATCCAGACTGTTGTTCTTTAACAAAAGAGCCTTTAAACTTTTTAGGTCATTGAAGGCCAATGGATCCAATTTATCAATAATATTATGTTCTAAGTTTAAATATTCCAGTTTTGTCAACTTTTCGAAGATGTTCTTATCAATAGTAGTTAAATTGTTTCCGTTTAGTGTAAGCTTTAGTAAATTACTGTTCTTGCTGAACGTTTGAAGATCCTTTTCTGCAATAGCATGATTCAGTATTTCTACGCTACTCTTGTCACAATTGGCTACATCGACGCAGAGATAGTTAAGAGTAATCCATAATATCCATGCAAAAATCCGCGTTTTTTCCGGTTCCATAATCTGAAAAATAGTTTTAATTTAAGATTCTAGTTTTTGCATGTACTAAATGTATAAATAGAAATAAAGGTATTAAAGCCAGTTGTTTAAATTTAAAGAAATCAAATTTAAGTGGGAGCCTTTTTTTCTTTGTTTTGTGAATGGCAGTTCCAATAGTTTGATACGGCGATAGCAAAAAAGAGAAGGCAGTGAAAGAACATGCATCCACGAATATTAATAATCTAAATCAGTACGGAAGATACATATTCCCCAAATTAATATATATGTATATTCAAATGAAACTATGAAGTTTTAAGAAATAGATTGTTACATTGTATAATTGAAGGACATATTATAAAAGATTAATGAAAATTCATAAACCAGACATGAGAACGGAAACAGTTACTTTGTATTCCAGACGTAACATGACACTGCAGGTGCAGGTCACAGTAGGTTATAAGACAGCAATTATTAGAATTAAGATTATTAAAATGCAATACATTGTATTGTATCAAGAAATATCAGACATGAGATCTGCATTTCCCACAAATGATGTAATAGCAGGGATAACATAAATACCATCAAGAGCCCAAAATGGCCAGTCAGTCTGATAACTTCATAAATTTAGCATTGTTAGTGGTTCAAAGCTACTCATTTGTGAATATTAGTTATTGATTTTAATTATTAATTAGTGAATATTAACTTTGATTATTTTTTATTTCAATACGTTAATGAACATAACGTACCTGTTATTAAAATCATTGCAATTACTGTTAAAAATACACTCGATGAAAGTACTTTGGAAATAAAGTATTTTTTAAAAATAAGCTCCCAGCGGCACAAAACATATCTGGCGCAGTCGATTGTAGGATCCCAGAAGG
Organism: Platerodrilus igneus; assembly: GCA_036346225.1. Lineage (NCBI taxonomy): Eukaryota > Metazoa > Arthropoda > Insecta > Coleoptera > Lycidae > Platerodrilus > Platerodrilus igneus. Next base: position 2,786,514 of record JARFIW010000782.1, read on the forward strand.
ACACTAGCGAATCAAAAATCGAGGAATTGGTGGTCGTGATTTTTAATTCTTCATCTGGAACAAAAATCAACCAATTGGACGAAGTACAAAAGTCGACTAAGTCCAACAAAGAGGAAAACACTATAATGGAGCTGGCAATCAAATTATTGTGAGTACCATAAGTTCATTTTCCTAAACATTTCAATTGCATATTGATATTAGCTTGTAAGAATACAAAGGTATTTTATATATACGCATCTATGCACAATTTATTACGATTTATTAATGAAACAATTTATTCAGCAAAGTCTGAGCTTTAGTGTATAATTATAACACAATTCTTTGTACCATTTTAGTACAGCGATTATAATTGAAACAATTTATTCATAACTTGATTCTCATCAACTTTATAATCTCTTATAAGGTTTATAATTAAACACTTTTATTGCAACAAATTAACGAAGGTTTATAATTACAAACATTTTATGTACTGTATTATTGCAACAATTTAATGAAATAATTATTCAGCGGAAGTCTGAAACCGATGTAATTATAACCAAGGTTATTATAATTGCACACAATATACGTAGCGATAAGTGATACTTTAAATAATCTTAATACAAACTAGACTGAAAAGTAACACTTAATTATAAAACAATAAACTCTGAAAACATGAAACTGTATCTAGAGGCAATTCCCTTATATGAAGGAAACCAGGCACTATTAGGTATTTTCGTTACTGCTTGCGAGACATAAATCTTTTATAAACAAAGTGACGTCGAACACAATGTCTTTTTTTACGCCTAATACTAAGCAAGTAGAGCTTTAACCTTTATTGCAAGTCGCGATGACCTCACAGAATGGGGCGATTATCAACGGATATTAATAGCATATTTCGGAGATCAAAGAAATATCAAATGTCTTATCAGAGATTTAATAAATTTACGGATGGACGCTAACCAATCGCCCTATTAATTTGGTATGAGATGTCAAGAAGTATGGAGTTTGATCCTAACCAAACTAAAAATCGAAAACCCGATCAAAACATACGTATAATAAAAACGAAGATGTACGACAAAATGGCCTTAGACACATACATCAATGCATTACCCAAACGACTATTGGACAAAATAAGGTATCGACATTCCCAAAATTTAGAAGAAACAATGAACATGATTGTAGAGGAAGAAAACGTAATGTACCAAAGAAATAGAATATATTATCCTAACGCAAATAAAAATTACTCACCGATGAAAACAATACAAGCCGCGAGACAAATACTAACACAACCGAAATTTACACCATTTAACGCACCAATGAATCAATCTCGAATTAACAATCCAAACTTTAATTTTCACAACCAATTTAGACAATTTTCAAGACCAACATTTAATTCAAACTTTACACAACCCACATTTACACCAAGGTTTAATCAAAACGTAAATCAACCAAGGCAAATATTCGGCGCAAATCCAAACAGAAACACACCGACGACGAGTAACAACAACAACCCCAATAATTATTACAAACTAACTCTCATGGACACTTCATCTGGTAACGCCAGACAGAATACTAAAATACCTCAAATTAGACCAGATTACACCCAAAAACGAAACTTTACTTCCAAGGAACTATTTCATCAAGAAGTAGAAGATTTTAATAATTAAGATACGGATAATTATGCGAAACCGAGTAGAAACGATGAAAGAAATCATTCAGAAAACTATGAACGTAGCAACTTTATGAAAACATAGAGGACGACAAAGAGAATGTGACTGAAAGCTAGGTTAATACAATGGAAACGTACGGCACTTAGTCTCTATTCTTTTAATTAAATTAGAAGTTCCTGTAGCTAAAATTAGAAAGAGCGACCAACTATAAATTGGAAAGGTACAGGTTCGAATCTTTCCTGTTACCTTATACTTTCCTTCTTTTAATTACTAGCTCGATCCAAAAATAATCATTTAAATTTGTATAAACAAAGCTTGGTTAAAATTTCATCTGATTAATTGATATCGTAGTATCAAAAATTAACTTGTCATGCGCAATTTCCCGTTCTATTTATATTTATAGTTATCTGTAACTATCAATATGAGAGTTGTTCATTGTCATATAACAAATTACCGCCTTGAATAAAAGAATTTGGGCTTGATGGTTTTTATTTGTTTTATCAATATTTCCAGTTTCTTAAAAATATGAATCTTTATTCAACGGGCAACTTTAAAAGTAATCGACCACCAGGTTTCCATACATTTTGATCCTATCAGGATAGCTCAAACTTGAGGAAAAAGAATTATGATATCACAAATTTCAAGATATAGACTTTGCTAAAAACAAAAATACAGTAGTAACACCAAAATAGTAACGCACTTTTGATAACATCATTCTTCAAAAGTAATATTAAAAAACTGATTGGCAACAATTCCATCATTTGCGACCATGGCACCAAAGATACTAAGCCAGAGAGTCAATTTTCAACATTTCAAAAAAAATTCAATTATCTGGAAAACTGTGTAACTTTTACTGTGCACAAATTTAAATTTTCAGAGTAGTAATAAAGTCCCCCAACTGTAGTTAAAAGTTTTTACTATACACGGGGCATGACAGTGTGTGTGTATGTGTGCGTGTGCGTGCATTGCATGTATATGCGTGTGTGTGCGTACGTGTGTGTCAGTACGTGCGTGCGCAAATGCGTGTGTACATGAGGAATATCTCTTTAAAACTAGAACGATTGCTAACTTATTTTACATGTGTATCTTAATCTCGTAATTATCATTCATGAATAAACCCTTAATTAAATCTTCCTTAATATGTACAAAACTCATCCTAATACGTAATGTAATTTAATATCCTTCCCTTTTAAAATTCACATTCAAGTTATCTGATTTCAGGGAGGTTCAAAATTACTCTTAAACTTGAAAGACTTGCACACAGAGAAAGTCATTATATAATTTGACTAATTAATTGATACATAGGAGCCCTTTTAAAAATTTAAACAAGATATATTTATTTTACCGTTAAGGATCTGCTTGTTGTTGGCCTTTTCCGAAATCTAATTACTAATCCATGCTCCAAAATCGTTTAAATTGTTTCAAAAAGTCGGCCTTTTCATCCAAATTGACCCATATAACATATAACAAACTATTTAAATCATATATGTTTTATTTCGATTAAGAAAACTTTATCTTGAGGTAGTTTTAATTTTAATTATTTATTTTCCATTTTAAGCACATTGCAAGTACGTCAGATAATCCACCTCACTTCTGAGTACCAATAAACAATATTCTCAACGCCGTACCTCTAAATACACAGCACTTTTACTGGTGCCCAACTTGAGCCTCTTCAATTCACAGCAATATAATTATATTAGAAAATCAAACACGAGAAACGTTTTTCAAAAATGGGAGTGTTTATCGTTACCAATAAGCGTCACTGCTGATAAATAATTAAGAGGTATACTAAGTAGTTATGAGTTATTGAAGAATTTGATTCGGAAATTGTTGATATCGTGATACAACACATTATAACGGATAAATTGTATATAAAAAATAAGTGCAAGGTAAAAGTCAAGGATTGGCAGAAGCCTAAAACTACAATTAGGGAGTACCATTTAAAACTATTTTGAGTTACCAAAACCAATCCCCTTAAAAAATGTAGACTGCATCAATATGGGTTTCCGTTATATTGAAACCAAAAGCTTAAGTCAATAATAAAAATGCACTCGTTTGTTCTAAAACTGACCCCAGATACAGAACACCGTCTACTTCTGAAGTAAATAAAATCAGCATTTACATGAAAAAGAATTTTCCAGACAATGGTTGCTGTTGAGAGCTGGTTTGTAAAAGGTGACAGTTATTATTTTTCGAATTTTTAAAATGCTGGAGTAGCGTTGCGCAAAGTTTTTCGAGGTTAAGGCTAATATGTTGAAGATAAGTAAAAAATAAAAATTTAATGTATTTTGTTTTAGAAAGGGTCAGGGGTTGCGTATAGTAATCAACTCTGGTATTAAAGTCAAATGGAACATTTTGTTATGGCACTTTTACGTTGTAGTTTATTTACGTTGATCCATTACTACACACACAATAATTAAACTACATAAAACTAGTTCTCGACTTTGAATACTTACATAAACAACAGACACAGTCACTAGAGATTCAATTATTTATTCTGTTAGTACACTACTATAAACTGAAAATTATCGCAAGTACATACATTCATCAAATTGGCATATGATTAAACGCTTATCACAGCGCAGCGCATATATAAACGAACGACCCCGAGATGTTGCATAAATAAGTTATAAAAACTTTAAGCATTTAGACGTCAGTAATTATATCTATATCATTTATAGAAATAATTATAAATTCAATTACAATGATTTATTACATTATATTTTGCTCCTAAGTTGAAAAATAAACTGTAACGATATTTGTAAATAATTTACCAAACCTTATTTGCACAGAGACAAATAGCTAAATATTGACTAAATAACGCTTGCAATGACCAAATCACAATCCTTATTAAAGAATTCTATTCGGAAAGATTAAATATTGGCACTAATTTGTATTAATTAATAGAATGTTCGTTTCTCACTAAGCAGTTTTCCTGCAAGATATATTGCCTATATACGTCATACGGCATAGGCGTCATATTAAAGTAATAAAAAATGTTTGTGCTCAGCACTTGAATTGCTGGACGTAGATTGGACAATAGAGGTTAAAACCAGTGCTGGCAAACCGGTTTTGGCAAAACCGGTTTTGGTAAAACCGGTTTCGGTAAGCAGGTTTTGGTAAAACCGATTTGGTAAAACCTGTTTACGTAAAACCGGTTTTAGTAAAACCTGTTTTGGTAAAACCTGTTTCGGTAAAACCGGTTTCGATAACCGGTTTCGGTAGAATTGACTTCGGTAAAATCGGTTTTCGTAAAACCGATTTCTACTTTGGGTAAAATCGGTTTGGGTGAAACCGATTTCGGCAATACGTACTAAAAAACTGATTTTGGCATTTAAAACTGTGGTTAAAATTATACTCTGGTAGTAGTAGGGATGGACGACGCAAAAAAATTACCGGCCCGGCCCGAGGCCCGACTCAAAATAAAAACTAACAGCCCGGCCCGAAATTTCGGGCTGGCCCGACTTTCATTCAGTAAATGAGTAAATATTTTTGCAGTTCTTTTCAACAAGTAACTATTTCGCAATGAATTGTAGTGGCGGCCAACATAAAATCTGTAACTCTAATGATGTTTATTTAATCTAATATAAACCAACGGCTATATAGCAGATATATTTAAAGCATTGTTGCTATCGGTGATAAATCTCTACAAATTAGCATTTTGAATCAGTTTTAAGTGGGAGTTTTTTAGGTTTTAGATTTAATGGTATTCAAATTCATCTTAATCATCTTGTATAATTCTGCAAAAAGTTTCGAAGAATTCCAAGATATAATTTTGAAAGGTCTGACATTTTATTTGAGGATTGACAGGGAAAACCCTAACAAAACTTAATCAAAATTAATATAAAAGTTTTTAGTTTTTTTAATAAGAGTTCTTTAAAACAAACTGGAAACTGCTCAAGCAAGTAAATTAGAATAAGTAGTTAATCACTTTCTGACAGTTGAATAGTGTGACCGATAGGAACAAATGTGCGGATACAAATTGATGTAGATAAGATACCTATTTGGCAGTTTAGTGAGATAAACTTTCACTTTCGTTTAAATGCAATTGAGAAAGTTCAACGAACAAACATAGTACCACCACCTGCATCATAATCCCTGTGGATGTTATATGGAAGAAATACTATTATCTACCCGAGACCTGAAGAGTTGGACACGTCGGAGAAGCTATAACAGCTGTTGCTTTTATTCTAAATTTGTGTCATTGAATAGGTGTGAGCACATATATTATTTTTGGCATATATGCCAACAAAAATTACTTTCCTAAACTTTTCAAGCAATAAAAAGTATATGCCTACGGTTAATTTGCAAATGAAAGAATATGTAATTAACCCCAATGAACTGATTATGATAATGTAATTGTTTCCTCTTCGTTGATGTCTTGTCGATGTAAAGTTTAATTTAGATGCCATTTGAAGACATCTTAAATTTTGTAGGTAATTTATATCTATAGTTCGTCTATACACAAACATCTTATATTAAAATTTTAAATTCTTAATTATAAGAATCAGTAAATATTATGCGTACCTTTGACTGGTACATCTCCTTTAGAGTCTTCTGCTTATAAAATGGATCCTGGGCCCGGTCTAGTCAGCATTTGCAAATAAAACTTTGTATTTACTTTCATGAACTGATTTTAAATGACATTTTAAATTAGTGGTGCTTGAATATTTAATTTTGAATTCCTCCCTTCCTTTTTTCTCTTTATACAACAAAGAACACGCAGTTTTTGCATCATTTGAAATAACACCAAACTCAAAAAATTGTTTAAATTTGCTGCTGGATGTCGGCCCGGTTGTCATATAAAAAGGTAGGTTTGTTTGACTATCAGCATCACTATTACCACTTTCATTGGGATTATTATTAGGGTCTTTCACGCTATCGTCGCTATCAAAGTCTGACATGATACTTATTAAATCAAACACCACTATAATATATGAAGTGGATAAATATTATTTTATTTGTTATATATTTGTTATACTCGGTAGTCTATATACTATACTAGAAATAAGTGTTATTATTAAATTCAAATAAAGGCGGCCATGAGTATAAAGTTGTCATAGACGAACTGAGACTCAGAGACCTAAGCAAAATTTTTAAAAATCTATGGAACTACAATAAACAATTCCTAGGAAGCACAATTACCATAAAAACCAACTGTGTTCTACACGGACTTGCATTTGCACTGAAAATATTATGTACCAAATGTACGAGGGATTATAAAGAATGGGTACATCCAGCTTTTCGGCAAATTATCAATTTAGTAAAGATACGCGATGTTTTTAAACAACCTCACCACATTTTTAACTATAAAACGGGCGTATGATTTTATGGGGTGAGTAAATCAACAGGCAATTTTTGAAAGAAGGGTCGACAGTAAATCTTACAATAAATTGAAAATAGAAATTTGTTGCAAGAACGCATTGACATCGATTGGACTTTTATGTAAATTGAGTGTACGCTTAATGTACCTTATAACCTTATCGTAAATTTGCGTCCGCTTTATCTTCTCGTTTCTACTTCAAAGAATTTTACTAAAATTACCTACTTGATATTAAAGAGTTATTGCAAACTCATTCCAAGTAGACTTTATTAAAAGAATCTTCAAATAAAGTATCTCTTATTAAAAGTTTGTATCCAATTTAAAGGAGTGTTATTGCAAGTGTTTTTTTCTTTACTCTTTATTTTGACATATATGTTTAGTATTCTATATCTGTAGGTTGTGTTTTAAAAATGGATAAAGAATTAATCTCTTTTGTGATAAGGTGACCTATAATACATGTTTAACTATATTGGAAAAAATCAAACAAATTGCATTCACACAAAGATAAACCCTTTTTTATTATTCGAGTCTTTCTTTTTCCACTGATTCGATAACATTTGTATGTGTTGTCAAAATGTTTTCACGGAATACTCTTCGAGTTTACTTCAAGACACTGTTTTTTACTTCTTCCCAAGCGTATAGCATATCTGTTTGTAAAAGCATTTTTAAACCTTACTTCGAGGAAATGCATTACAAAACAGCATCCTCGTATTTAGAACTTTGACGTTTTATATTCTTTTCGGGTTATAAGCTTGGACATTATATCTCTAAATTTAATTACGGAAACAACACTACAAAAACCATTTAATTTCACAATATCTATACAGAAAGCAGACAGTGTAAGTGTGTACGTTAGGCATTTGGAATGTGTCAAAATTAAGGCGCCTTAAATAAAAGCATTCCTTGCCTGTATTTAAATTAAATAAAGGTGTCCTGCATTTTAATAAAGTACAAACATTAAAGATGTGTTAATTGCGTATGTGTAAATGTCAAATAAGGGAAAACTTTATTAAAAAATTGGTAAAATGAACATTGCGATAACTCTCTAGAGTTTTAGGCGGTAGACAAACTATACACGCGATTGATAATATCGACGTTCGCCACATGATTGAAATTTGAAGTATATACATATACATAATATAAATCTTGCAAACTTTTGAATTATGAATAAATCACCTGGGCATTTTTAACTTGCCTAAAGTACAACATGAGGAACATTAAATAGGACTAGAAAAAAATATTCGGGACAAGAAGTGAGATATAATATCACGTCTCCTTTACACTAAACAAGATAAAAAATTGATTACTAATGGGCTCATGAAGACACTACGTGAAAATATAATTAAGAAGGTTTACTTACTCAATGTGAAATAGAAGTAAAACGACGGTGCGTTTTTGGTCCGAAAAGTTCGGGCCGGCCCGAATCGTTTGGCCCAGCCCGGCCCGAAAAACGATAGGCCCGGCCCGGGCCCGGCCCGAATAAAGTAGTCAACGGCCCGGCCCGATTTCGAACCCAAAATTGGGTCGGGCCGGCCCGAAAGCCCGAGCCCGAGTCCATCCCTAGGTAGTAGCGTTATCATCACGCCACTCCGCTTATTAATTATTATCAAGTTGCCAACGTTGATGATACTCATTTTAATAATTCGTTTTTTTTATACCATAGCTGGTACTTTCTCCAATTATGTTCACTGTCTTAGAATAATTGAATTTCTCAACAAGTTGTAGGTAGTATACAGTAACAAAGTATTCATTCATAGTAACAAAGGTAACTTCAATTATTCTGTTTTTGTATATATAATGTACAAAACAACACGAAATTAAATAAACTTACTTTATTCTCGGTTTAAGTGTATTTGCTATTCTTTTCGGCTTTCGTATTCTCAGTATGGAATTGTGTTTGCGTTCATATTTCTATTTAGGAATGCTTTTTAATAAATATAGTATAATTGTGTCGCAAGGGCAGAAATAGCCCGCGGCTATTAGTTGATAGCTAGGGCTACTAATGCATTCTTTTGCACGTGTGACACACAACTTCGCCTAGCATTTACTAAATAAAAATATGAAAAATAACAAAAAAATCTTTAATTTAATAAATACAAATGGCGACATTAAATGAAAATTTATGTGAAGCACCAGAGTGTGCAATAATTGAAACTCAACGACAGTCAAAGATTGTGAAAACTTTAAAATCGTGTTGTTATGAGTTTAGCGGCCCAAGAAACGATAAAAGTTACTTTTAGTCATATTTTTAGGATTAATAATTAATATAATTCATTTTCATACATGTTAGGGGTAAAAAATATTAGAATGCATTGTATGATTTTTATTGAATTTACTCAATTATGTATCATTAAAACATAGACTAACATAAAATATCAACTTCTAAATTGAAAAATTTAAATAAATTTATCAACATTCATCATTTTGTTTTCGACCTTACTTAAGGTCGCTTTGACGTAGCTCTAACTTCTTTTCTATTCTGTGCTAATCTAAAAAGCTCTACATACCCTTTACAACCTAAATTTCTAATAATTTCGCTAATATAGTTTGGTCTAGGTCTTCCTATATCCTTCTATCTTTTTCCTATCCACCTGGCTTTACATAGATATTAGCAACCTGATGGTTGTTAAAGAGCTCTAACATGTTTACATGATTACCATTTATAAGGAAATGAACTATAACCTGGTTATCCGCTTCAAAAAAGGAAAAGTGTTAAATTATATGTTATGGTAAGGCTTAAGCAACGAATCGCTGCCAACATGCCAAACCGCTAACTAATTGTGGTTATGTCATGGTGACATTTAGTTAACTGATTTTAATTTACTTATTATTTTTGTTTTGTTTTCGAACTTACTTAAAGTCGGTTTGACGTAGCTCTAAATTCTTTTCTATTCTGAGCTAGTCTAAAAAGGTCTACATACCCTTCACAAACTAAATCTCCAATAATTTGACTAATATAGCTTTGTCTAGGCCTACCTACTATATTTTTATTTGGTAGTCTATAATCTAAGACTTTACTAAATAGTCCCTCATGTCTTAACTGGTACCCTATCATTCTATCTCTCCTGACCTTCAATTGTTTCCACATACAAGGTTCCTCACCTATCCTTCTATAAACTTCCTCGCTTGTTATTCTATCTGTCCAACTAATCTTTAACATTCTTCTATAACACCAAGTTTCAAAAGCTTCTATCTTTTTCTTATCTACTTCTTTAATTGTCCAAGTCTCACTACCGTATAGTAGAACGCTCCATACGTACGACTTTAAGAAACTTTTTCTATTATCTAAACTAATACTATTAGCTATTAGTAATTTTTTCTTTTTTAAAAACATTTTTTTAGCTTGAGCTGTTCTAGCTACTATATCCCTTCTGCTACGTGCATCCTTTGTAATTATACTACCTAAATAGCAAAATTCATCTACCTCCTCTAACTCGGTATTACCTATTTTTAATTTTGGTTTAGAACTAGACTGTAACTCACTTGTCATTATCTTTGTTTTTACTGAGTTAATTCTCATACTATAGTTACTCTGTAGTATCTCCTCTAAAATATTTAAAAACTCTCCTAACTCTTTTCTAGACTCTGCTATAATGGCTATATCATCTGCAAAACGTATCATGTCTATTTTTTGTCCCTGTACCCTAACACCTATCTCTTTTCTCTCCCTAGCTAAGTTTAAAGCTTCCTCAATATAAACATTAAAAATCAAGGGAGACAGTATACAACCCTGTCTAACACCATTTCTAATCTTTGCTTCCTTTTCTATTTCATCAAATCTAATTACTACGCTTTGGTTTTTATATAGACTGTAAATAATTTTTCTATCCCTATGAGAGATTCCTATTATTCGCAGAACTCTGAACATAACAATCCAATTAACCTAATCAAATGCTTTTTCTAAATCTACAAACGCGAAATGAGTCTTTTTATTTTTTTTCTAACCTTTTTTCGATAATTTCATTAGTATCGGTTCTCTAGTCTCTCTGTATTTAGGAAAACCATATTGGTCTTCGCCTAAATAATTCTCAGTCAAAGCTTCTACTCTATTTTTAATTATTATTGTTAGTATTTTGGAAGCATGAGAAGTTAAACTAACCGTTCTCAAATTCTCACACCTATCAGCTCCTGACTTTTTTGTTATTGGGATAATAATATTTTTTTCGAAATCTATTGGAACCTCACCCGTGTCATATATTACTTTTACTAGTTCATATAATCTGTCTAAAGTTTTCTGACTTGCATATTTTATTAGTTCTGCGGGAATATCGTCTATCCCTGGCGCTTTATTTAGTTTAAGATTCCGAACAGCTCAATCAAATTCTTCTCTTAATATTGAGAACCCTATTTCTACATCCTCTTCTTGGCCGTTCTCTAACTCATCCATATCGCCTCCCTTATATAAATCTTCTAAATATCTTTTCCATCTGTCTGCTACCTCAATTTTATTTATTAGAAGCTCCTTATTCTCGTCTCTAATACCATTATATTTTTTCCTATCTTCCCCAAAAAACTTTTTAACTGCCCTGTAAGCCCTGTCTGTTTTACCTACTCTCAAATCATCTTGTATTCCCTTACAATTCTCCTCTATCCATTTATTTCTAGCTTTTCTACACTCATGTACTATCCTATTTCTAACTGTATTATATTTTTGCTTACTTTCACTATCCACTTCTCTGAAAGGTTTAAGCTTTCTTCTATTCTCTATTAAATCTAATATCTCCTTTGTTACCCAGGGTTTTCTCGCTTCTATTTTTTTCTTATTTATAATCTGTGTTGCTGTATCATGTTTTATTTCTTTCCATTTATTTTCTACGTTCCCTCCTACAGCTATCTCTTTGCTCTTATTATCTAATACTTGTTTATATTCCTCTTTTACCCTACTATCATTAAGCTTACCTAGATCCCATCCCTCTCTTTTAACCTTTCTCAATTTTTTGAATTTTAGTTTACACTTCATTTTAACTAAGTTATGATCGCTATCTATGTCAGCCCCTGGATAACTACGGCAGTTTTTAACTTGGTTTCTAAATCTTTGTTTAACTAAAATATAATCTATTTGGTATCTAGCCCTATCACCTGGCGCTTTCCAGGTATATCTTCTCCTAACATGTTGTTCGAATAGGGTGTTTACAGTTAGTAATCTATGTTCCTGGCAAAACTCAACTAATCTTTCTCCTCTATCAATACGTTTGCCATACCCAAATTTTCCTACCATTTTTCTCTCACTACCTTCTCCTACTGACGCATTAAAATCGCCCATAACTATTAAATTCTCATCTCCTTTTATTTTTCTCACTATACTATTTATATCCTTGTATACCTTTTCTACTTCCTCATCCTCGTACTGAGTTGTTGGCATCTAAGCCTGTACTAAAACAGTGTCTGTGGGTTTTGTACTCAATCTAACCATAATTATTCTAGCACTAAATTGTAAGTACTCTTTAACTTTATGCTCTAATCTTTTACCTAACACTATTCCTACCCCTGCCTGTCCATTAGTTGAAGAAGTTGTAATTATTCTATAATTATCTTTCCAAAAGTCATTACTATCTGGCCATCTCACCTCACTAATATCTAAAATGTCCAGCTTTTGCTTTCTCATTTCGACTAATAAATTCGTTAACTTATCTACTCTGAGTAATGACCTTACATTCCAAGTCTCTATCACTAAATCGAACTGTTGTTTTATATTCTTACGATGACGACCCCCAAGTACCCCCTCCCGGAGATCCGAATGAGGGAGTATTTTACCTCCGGACAAGAATTTTACTTGTGAGCTCTGCATCATATATATTTCGTGTTTTAGGCCACGCACATCTCGGAAATATTGTGGTAGGTTCCCATATCTTTCCACAGTGCAGTTTTTAAAGATTTTAGAAGAAAGCCGTATCCGTCACGGTCAACCCCCAACAAGCTTGTAAATTGTTGAAGATGGCCCGAGACCAACCGACCCTCCTCCAATATCTTTTAGCCAGCAAGGCTGCTGCCCCTAGCTGCGCCTTTTAATCGCCTTTTACGATAAGCAAGCTCATTATAGTAGTATTCTTTATCCCCTACTATAGGGATTTAAATAAATTAATAAATACAAATTATATAAACACAAAAGTAATATTTTTAAAATATTAATCATCGTGTATGTTTTTATATATTTTGAAAAAAAGATTAATTTTAAACCAAGAAAGTATTAATACATAATCATGTTATATAACGTGATATCTATCGGAAATACTAGCATATTGACCGTTTTACTCTTTAAACAACTTCTTGTGGCATTGATTATATTCCCTTCATTTGAAAACACTCTTTCTGAAGGTGTTGAAGTTGCAGGTATTGCTAAATATGTTTCGGATAATTTTGCAATTTTGGGGAATCTTAATTTATTGGCTGCCTACCATTGTAGGGGGTATAAGTTTCTATTGATTTCCATCACCTCCTTATTATATACTTCTACTTCAGTTTTATTTGAAGTACTTTCTTGGCGTAGCCTAGGAAGAAGTATATCCAAAGTTGTTGTATGCTGAGTAGTAGGTGGCGCTATACTCTTATCTTTATCTGAATATTGTAATTGTTTCATGTTAATAGAGGTTAAGTTGAGATTGAATTTTATTTAAATTTATTTAGGAATTAGGTAAACAGACTAATTTGTGTAAGGATATTCAATTAGCCCAGTAATGAAATGTATTTGCAAGACATTTTATTTTAACTTTATTTAATTTGACCAAAATTTTAATACGTGTTTTAAGATATTTTAGAAAAAATAACGTATGGTGTGATCAAATTAAAAAAACCAAAAGCAAAAGACCTATGTAAAATAATCGTCGTCTGTATGAAAATAATATCGATGCAATTGCTGAAACAGACGGTCCGACGCCCCTAATTATAACAAGAGATAAAGCCTTTTATGGTGTCATTTTGCAACGTAATTGTTTTTATTCCAGACATTTTATCATTTTTATTTCGAATTTTTCTATTTTCCTGTATAATTTTTTTCTATTTGGCGTACAAAAAAGTTCTGAGCTTTAGATTTCATACAACCGAAACCACAATTAAAAATTCCTTAGTTTTCCTGCTCTTTTACGGTTTTACAACGTTGACATTTGGTCTTTGAAAATACTATGCGGTTTGACGTTTGATGCACATAACTTGCAAAATCAGTAGTGTTCACGAAGGCAATCACAAAAGAGCATATTCGATTTTCCATCCACTTCGCGTTTCATTTGAAGAAAAATGCTGCTGAAGCCACTGAAATGATTTGTGCTGCATATGGAGAGAAGGCTGTAAGTTATGTTACGTGAAAAAGGTGGTATCAAAAATTTCGCTAAGTAGATTTCAGTCTTGAAGGTGAACCGCGTGCTGGACGCCTTCAAAAGATTGAAACCGACGAACTGCAAGCATTGTTGGATATAAACTCTTCATAAACTGAAAAGGAGCTTGCACAGCAGCTCAAGCCATTTCCACACGTTTACATGCAATGGGAAAAGTTCAGATGGAAGGTAGATGGGTTCCGCATGCACTGTCCGAAGACAACAAAAATCGACGGCATGACACCGCACTCATTTTGCTTTCAAAGTTCCGGAAAAAGGATTTTCTGCACCAAATCATTACAGGCGATGCAAAGTGGATACTTTATATCAACCCGAAGCGTAAAAAAGCATGGGTTGACCCTGGTCAACTTTCGACATCGGCTCCACGGCAAGAACGTTTTGCTCTGCATGTGGTGGGATTGGAAAGGTGTACCGTATTAGAGTTGGTACAACCGGGTGAAACAATTGACCAATTTGAGAGATGCGTTTGAAGAAAAGAGGCCATTTACTGGCAAAGGATGTCGTAAAGTGATACTGCTTCATGACAATGCCCGGTCATATGTTGCGAAAGTGACTCAGGACCATATCTTTGCGCTAGGTTGGGAACTTCCCCCGCATGCGGTGTATTGCCTAGACTTTGCGCCTTCCGATTATTACCTATTCGCTGCAGCATTACTTCGCTGATACATACTTTGTGACACTTGAAGAGGTACGAAAATGCATTAATGACTTTATCGCCTAGAAGCCAGTGAGCTTCTATTATCAGGAATTCGCAAACTGACCGAAAGATGGCAAAAGGTCATCTATGCAAACGGGGAATACTTCGTTGATTTATGTCTTTTTGTTTTTTTTTAGATACATATCGAATTTTGCAAGAAAATGCTCAGAACTTTTTTGTACACCTAATAGTAAGCGAGAGGGACAGCTGTAATCGGACGTTGAAAAACTTTTGTATCTCAGATTTGCGACGTCGAAGGATTAACACAAGAAATGTTTGGTTCTAATAGGATAGTGAAACAGCACATAAGGACAAAGCCTCAATGGAAGTTCTGCGCCACATGTTCTGCGAATAATTAACCTCTCTCTTTGGTGATATGCCATAGCCTCCTCGTTCCTTAACGCTTGTAATTATTTTTATGGAGAAACCTAGAAGCTATAGTCTATGCCGATAAACCTCGAACCCTGCAAAAGTTAAAAAGTTCTATCGTAGGAGATATTCGGGCAATCAAAGTAGGCATGTTGGAGAGGGTGACACAGAACTTTAAGGACGACTACAGCAGTGTGCTGCTCAAAAGGACGCCATTTATTTAGTATAATTTTTAAAACATAATTTGTTTTTCATGAATTTATTGTTAAACAGTAATATCTTAGCTTTAATTTTATGTAGTAAAAATTTTTGCAGCTACAAAAACAACTGAAGTATTTTAAAAAGACTTCCGATCATCCATACCGTGTAGAATGCAATTGTGAAACACTTTAATTTCAATAAAAAAATATAACGACGGTGCGTGTACATAGATAAGATATGCGACCTACATACACGAGCACCTCTAATTATAACCTTTTTTTTCAAGCAACGTGTAATGATATCATACTATATAATAAGTTACGAAAGGTTTTCAGTAGAGCGTAGACAACAGAAAAATGTACAAACAACTATTTACTTCGGTAGCAATTGCAATTTTAGCGGTCTTGATCCTTCTGTTAGTGCTATTCTTATATTTCCAATGGTCATTTAATTACTGGAAGAGAAAAGGCTTGCATTACGTGAAACCATCTATTCCATTTGGAACCATGGAAAACCCGTTTAATAGATCTATTACTATTGGACTATACATTAAAAATTATTATGACATATTGAAAATGCAAGGACACAAACATGCCGGCTTGTATTTTTTTAACCGCCCCGAATACTTGGTTCTTGATCCAGACATCATCAAAAATATTCTTCAAAATGACTTCCAATACTTTACTGACCGCGACCATTATTACAATGAAGAAGTCGATCCCCTAAGTGCGAATCTTTTTGCAATTGGAGGAAAAAGGTGGAAAGAACTACGTGCTAAACTTACACCTACTTTCACCATTGGAAAAACAAAAATAATGTTTGACTCTGTACTACAGAGCAGTATACAAATGCAACAGGCCCTAAATACCTTCTACAAACTTAACGAACCTATTGATATAAAAGATGTAGTTTCTCGTTACACTATAGATGTCATTGGTTCATGCGCCTTTGGGCTAAATTGCAACAGCTTTACACACCCGAATGCTGAATTTAGAAAGCATGGCGAAGAGATTTTTCAGCCGTTGAGTAAATTTCATTCAGTAATGGTGGCCTTAGCGTTTTATAAACCAGAAATAGGACGTTCCTTGAATGTAGCGTATTTTCCAAAAAGACCAACAAAATTTTTTATGGAGACTGTGCGTGATACGATTGCATATAGAGAGACCAAGAACGTTGTAAGAAAAGATATGCTTCAAATTTTGATTCAGCTAAAGAAGCAAAACAAAATAACTGTTCCAGAAATAGCTGCTCAAGCGTTTATATTTTTTATTGCTGGGTTTGAAACTTCGTCCACAACTATGACATTTGCTCTATATGAGTTAGCCATAAACCAAGATATACAAAACAAGGTAAGAGAAGAAGTAAATAGAGTATTTGCAAAGTACCACGATGTAATTACGTATGATGCAGTTATGGATCTCAAATACACAGAACAGGTAGTTGAAGGTATTGATTTACAAACAAAACGTTATCCATTTATTAATCTGTTTAACCATGAACCCAACTCAATTCAATGCTTCTGGAATTACTTGATCTCTTAATACGTTCGTTTTCAGAGTGTTTTGAAGTAAGAGTAGTAAAATATGGGCATCCTGGCGCAGCGCCACCGCCACAGCGCCACACATTGGATCTGCGCAATCCACCCGATTCATATCTAACCCAGGTTTTACATGTAAATTTCCATAAGGAGGATTTGCTAAAACTTATTTTAAAAGGATTTTCCCCTTGTGGAGAAGAATTTCCTCCTTGCTCCCTCCTTGCTCCCCTCCTTGTTCGGACACCTCCACATCAACAATTTTGAATACGTCACAACCGCCTTCTTCGATTACATTACAACGCCGCCGACTCGAATTACTTGGGTCTGTTAATTGGACCTGCACCCTAACTTCCCGGACAATCTAACCCCGTTAGAATTTTTATAATCGGACTACCCCTTACAAAGCTACACCTTGTTAAAGACTGTTTTGCTCATTGCATACATATCTAACCTAGGTATATCTATATGATCACATATTCCCGCACACATCCACACACACACACAACGCGCGCTCGCGCGCAAAGGTACAAATGGACAGGGGTGCGCATGAGTAAGGGTGCGCATGGACAGGGGTGTGCATGGGAAGCGGGGGGCACATTGCAGGGGCGTGCCTGGGCTTACACGAGGGAAACGGAAGTTAACAGTCACCAAGCATCTAATTCTTTATTTGTAGACGATACCAGAAACTAAGAAAAACAAATACTGCAAACCACAGGTTATAATCCCTTAAAAGACTGTTTAATCTTATTGGAATATATTAAGTTATACTTCCTAAAGGCGCCAATATACTCGCTACCACTTGTCAAAATATGGAGTAAGCTATCGGACAAGCTACAAAATAGTTGCTACTACAGTACGTGTATTGGGGGAATAGCAATGCAACGAAATTGAGGTGTTTGCAAATTAAGTTGTCCAAAGAACCGTTTATTTATATTTCTAATGCTCCACCAGAAGGTACTACATTGGCCAGAAGGCGAGTTTTTTGTTGCCTGGAAATTTAGAATTTTGCCGGACCCTTGCCGTTCCAGGCAAGGTAGGGATCTTTAATGTGCGCGACAACACTCACACACGGAACCTCCATTTAACCTCTCATCCGAACTAGGGCGTAATTTTTGTGAAAAATGCTCACCTGTCATTTTTCAAGCAGTCGGCCATGTCGGGATTTGAACCCAGGACCTTGGGATCCGTAGTCTTACGCTTACTACATTGATCCACGGCGACGCCTTGTCCAAAAAAAAAAACCACAGAAAAGGGAAAAATTGACAAAGTATGTGCTTTTAGCTTTTAGTTTTAACTATTTACCTGTAAATTATTTGGAGATAGTAATGGAGGAAGACGGCCAAGATAAAATAAAAATCTTACACAAGTGCTACATTAAAGCAGGTGGTACATATTTTACACAATCTGCAACACCATAGTCTACAATTCTAAAAGAACTAGAATTGGAATTCGCGCAATACTTTTATACAAATTTTAATAAGTTTGATGTTAGGTATAAGGGTACAATTCTCCCAAGGGTTGCTTCGATTTACAAATTTCTAAAGATTTGGGTTCCCCAGAAAAATCTAGACCGATATTATGTGTCATACCCTAAGACGATTTCGGGTAACTTCCTAAAACCGGGGATATAACTTTTGTAACGGTGGTTTGATTTAAACAATTCCGACGGTTTTAAATTATCCTGGAAAATTCCGGATTAAAGCGAATATCTCGGGTAACCAAAAAGGATTTAAAGATCAAGTTAAAATTAATTAAACAAAAAATTTAAAGGTTCCGGGCTTTATAGGGGTATAACTTCTGTAAGGGTGGTTTGATTTGAAAAATTCAAACAGGGATAGATTGTCCAGAAAATTCTATATCAGGCTAGTTAGTTGAAGAAAACTCTTACCTAGGTTAGATATGGATGCAATGAGCAAAAACTTGGGGTACGAGATTTTAACAGGGTGTAACTTTGTAAGGGGTAATCCGATTTTAAAAATTCTAACAGGGTTAGATCGCCTGAGAAATTAGGGTTCAGATTCAGTTAACAAATCCCCAAACACCCTCCGGGAACCGTGGCCTGGATCAATGAGCAAAAAGTGGGGGTACGTGGATTTAACAGGGTGTAACTTTGTAAGGGGTATCCCTATAGTAGGGGATAAAGAATACTACTATAGTAAGCCTGCTTATCGTAAAAGGCGATTAAAAGGCGCAGCAAGGGGCAGCAGCCTTGCTGGCTAAAAGATATTGGAGGAGGGTCGGTTGGTCTCGGGCGATCCTCAATAATTTACAAGCTTGTTGGGGGTTGGCCGTGACGGATACGTCTTTCTGCTTAAATCTTTAAAAACTGCGTTGTGGAAAGATATGGGAGCCTACCACAATATTTCCCAGGTGTGCGTGGCCTAAAACACGAAATATATGATGGAGAGCTCACAAGTAAAATTCTTGTCCGAGGTAAAATACTCCCTCATTCGGATCTCCGGGAGGGAGTACTTGGGGCTCGTTATCATAAGAATATAAAACAACAATTCGATTTAGTGATAGGAACTTGGAATGTTAGGTCATTACTTAGAGTAGATAAGTTAACGAATTTATTAGTCGAAATGAGAAAGGAAAAGCTGGACATTTTAGGTATTAGTGAGGTGAGATGGCCAGATAGTAATGACTTTTGGAAAGATAATTATAGAATAATTACAACTTCTTCAACTAATGGACAGGCAGGGGTAGGAATAGTGTTAGGTAAAAGATTAGGGCATAAAGTTAAAGAGTACTTACAATTTAGTGATAGAATAATTATGGTTAGATTGAGTACAAAACCCACAGACACTGTTTTAGTACAGGTTTACATGCCAACAACTCAGTACGAGGATGAGGAAGTAGAAAAGGTATACGAGGATATAAATAGTATAGTGAGAAAAGTAAAAGGAGATGAGAATTTAATAGTTATGGGCGATTTTAATGCGTCAGTGGGAGAAGGTAGTGAGGGAAAATGGTAGGAAAATTTGGGTATGGCAGACGAAATGATAGAGGAGAAAGATTAGTTGAGTTTTGCCAGGAACATAGATTAGTAACTGTAAACACCCTATTCGAACAACATGTTAGGAGAAGATATACCTGGAAAGCGCCAGGTGATAGGGCTAGATACCAAATAGATTATATTTTAGTTAAACAAAGATTTAGAAACCAAGTTAAAAACTGTCGGAGTTATCCAGGGGCTGACATAGATAGCGATCATAACTTAGTTAAAATGAAGTGTAAACTAAAATTCAAAAATTAAGAAAAGTTAAAAGAGAGGATGGGATCTAGGTAAGCTTAATGATAGTAGGGTAAAGAGGAATATAAACAAGTATTAGATAATAAGAGCAAAGAGATAGCTGTAGGAGGAATGTAGAAAATAGATGGAAAGAAATAAAACTGACTGTACATGATACAGCAACACAGACTATAGGTAAGAAAAAATAGAAGCGAGAAAACCCTGGGTAACAAAGGAGATATTAGATTTAATAGAGAATAAAAGAAAGCTTAAACCTTTCAGAGAAGTGAATAGTGAAAGTAAGCAAAATATAATACAGTTAGAAATAAGATAGTACATGAGTGTAGAAAAGCTAGAAATAAATGGATGGAGGAGAATTGTAAGGAATACAAGATGATTTGAGAGTAGGTAAGACAGACAAGGCTTACAGGGCAGTTAAAAAGTTTTTGGGAAGATAGGAAAAATATAATGGTATTAGAGACGAGAATAATGAGCTTCTAATAAATAAAGTTGAGGTAGCAGATAGATGGAAAAGATATTTAGAAGATTTATATAAGGGAGACGATATAGATGAGTTAGAGAACGACCAAGAAGAGGATGTAGAAATAGGGTTCTCAATATTAAGAGAGGAATTTGATAGAGCTGTTCGGAATCTTAAACTAAATAAAGCGCCAGGGATAGACGATATTCCCGCAGAATTAATAAAATATGCTAGTCAGAAAACTTTAGATAGATTATATGAACTAATAAAAGTAATATATGACACAGGTGAGGTTCCAATAGATTTCGAAAAAAATATTATTATCCCAATCCCAAAAAAGTCAGGAGCTGATAGGTGTGAGAATTTTAGAACGGTTAGTTTAACTTCTCATGCTTCCAAAATACTAACAACAATAATTAAAAATAGAGTAGAAGCTTTGACTGAGAATTATTTAGGCGAAGACCAATATGGTTTTCGTAAAGACAGAGGGACTAGAGAACCGATACTAATGATTAGGGTAATTATCGAAAAAAGGTTACAAAAAATAAAAGACTCATTTTGCGTTTGTAGATTTAGAAAAAGCATTTGATAAGGTTAATTGGATTGTTATGTTCAGGGTTTTGCAAAAAATAGGAATCTCTCATAGGGATAGAAAAATTATTTACAGTCTATATAAAAACCAAAGCGTAGTAATTAGATTGGATGAAATAGAAAAGGAAGCTAAGATTAGAAATGGTGTTAGACAGGGTTGTATACTGTCTCCTTCATTTTAATGTTTATATTGAGGAAGCTTTAAACTTAGCTAGAGAGAGAAAAGAGATAGGTATTAGTGTACAGGGACAGAAAGTAGACATGTTACGTTTTGCAGATGATATAGCCATTATAGCAGAGTCTAGAAAAGAGTTAGGAGAGTTTTAAATATTTTAGATGAGATACTACAGAGTAACTATAGTATGAGAATTAACTCAGTAAAGACAAAGATAATGACAAGTGAGTTACAGCCTAGTTCTAAACCAAAATTAAAAATAGGTAATACCGAGTTAGAGGAGGTAGATGAATTTTGCTATTTAGGTAGTATAATTACAAAGGATGGACGTAGCAGAAGGGATATAGTAGCTAGAATAGATCAAGCTAGAAAATGTTTTTAAAAAGAAAAACTTACTAATAGCTAATAGTATTAGTTTAGATAATAGAAAAGTTTCTTAAAGTCGTACGTATGGAGCGTTCTACTATACGGTAGTGAGACTTGGACAATTAAAGAAGTAGATAAGAAAAGATAGAAGCTTTTGAAACTTGGTGTTATAGGAGAATGTTAAAGATTAGTTGGACAGATAGAGTAACAAACGAGGAAGTTTATAGAAGGATAGGTGAGGAACCCTGTACGTGGAAACAATTGAAGGTTAGGAGAGATAGAATGATAGGGCACCAGTTAAGACATGATGGACTATTTAGTAAAGTCTTAGATTATAGACTACCAAATAAAAGTAGAGTAGGAAGGCCTAGACAAAGCTATATTAGTCAAATTATTAGAGATCTAGGTTGTGAAGGGTATGCAGACCTTTTTAGACTAGCTCAGAATAGAAAAGAATTTAGAGCTGCGTCAAACCGACTTTAAGTAAGTTCGAAAACAAAACAAAAAAAAAATAAAAATCAGGTAACTAAATGTCACCATGACATAACTTACAATTAGTTAGCGGTCTGGCATGTTGGTAGCGTTTCGTTGCTTAAGCCTTACCATAACATATAATTTAACACTTTTCCTTTTGAAGCGGATAACCAGGTTATATTTCATTTCCTTATAAATGGTAATTATGTAATCATGTTAGAGTTCTTTAACAAACATCAGGTTGCTAATATCTATGTAGAGCCAGGTGGATAGGAAAAAGATAGAAGGATATAGGAAGACCTAGACCAAACTATATTAGTCAAATTATTAGAAATTTAGGTTGTGAAGGGTATGTAGAGCTTTTTAGATTAGCACAGAATAGAAAAGAAGTTAGAGCTGCGTCAAACCGACCTTAAGTAAGGTCGAAAACAAAATGATGATGATGATCCCGATTTTAAAAATTCTACCGGGGTTAGATTGCCCGGGAAATTAGGATGATAGTCCAATTAACAAACCCAAGTAATTTAAGTCGGCGGCGCTGTAACGTTATCAGTGTAGGCGGGTGTGACGTAATCTAAATGGTTGATGTTGTGGTGTCCGAGCAAGAAAAGAAGCAAGGAGGGAGCAAGGAGGAAATCTCTTTAAAATAAGATAGCAAATCCTCCTTATGGGAATTTACATGTAAAACTTAGGTTAGATATGAATCGGGTGGATCAGGTGGATCCAATGGGTGGCGCTGTGGCGGTGGCGTTGCGCCAGGAAGCCCATATCCTACTATAAGTAAGCATCATTAAGTATTTTTTCATCATTTTTCAGTAAATGTTTATCTTCAATGCCGTTCTTAAAATATCAGGATAAAATATTCTCCAGAATGCTTCGTCAGAGTATTAGTCATTGTGGTATATGTATTGTCTTGCTGAAGAGATGTACAAAAAACCTCCTTCGGAGTGAGTTAACACAGCATGCGTGTGACCAATGCTCTCGGTTTGAGATACGCGGCAAGACTTTACCAACAACATGCCGACTCGGAATACTATATATACTCTGACAACTGCTGTCGTGCCGTCACAAAAGTAGTTAACCACAGCTAGTTGGATAACCGTGTTACGGTATTTTGTGCAGATACGAAAGAAAACAGTAAAAGTAAAGAAATCGTCAACATCGAATACTGCAATAAAACAGGGACAGAATGGTAGAATCGAAATCCGAACAAATTAGAATTCGGGCTAGCTCAAAAGCGTCGTAGAGTGGGATGGGTGATACAGAAAAAACACATTTACGTAATCGTTCGTCATAACGTGATGTATACAAAGCGTCAATCTACACGTAATACAAGATAATCCTCAACATTATTATCTAAATAGCACTTACATATCTACATACCAGTATAATGTTTCCAATCCTAAATATGTACGAGAAAAAATTATACGTAAAATTTACAGCAGCATCTACTTTGGTGACTGCACCTCGTAAAATTTAAGAAATAAAGTAACATGAAATTTTTAAACAGTATAATCAAATATTAACTAGCCAGTTGTTGACGTGAACAATACTTTACACAGAAATGTAAATAATAAAAAATGCTTTAACGCAAGCTTAAAAATAATGTACTGCATCATTCGTGTTTTGAGCGTATATTTGGTAGTGTATAGTCTACAATTTAGTACGGAATCAACCTAAAAAAAGAATTGTCTATCTTTCAAAACAGCAACACAAATAAAGCAAACAGAAAAACTCACTGTACTTTGAGCTATCGGCTTCTTAATGGTACCATCTTAGGATGAGCAAATTCGCTTGCCTTTGTCTACGGGCTGGATACGGGATCAACCAATTTAACTATTTTGGATCACTCTTACAAACAGCATCTTAAAATCGCAACTTAGAACGTGTCTTTTTGCTAAGAGGATATTGCATTCAATGTACCGCTTTCAAAGTACGGTCTGTATTCATAAAGAAAAGAACCACGTAGGGGGCAAGGTGTTTGGGTTTCAAAAACATCGCCGAAAGATCAAGTGCGAGGGATTCTCAGACGGCAGCTGCAAAAACCCACCAGTTGTAACCGCTTGCCAAGTAGGAAATAACGTGCTGATAAAGAATTTTTAACAAAGGGAAACAATCTTATCACTTTGAACACCTGCACAGCTGCAGTATAACAGTATAGATTCGGTATAGATAACAAATTTATTCCAAGTGTTCATTTACTAGGCAGATGGTTAAGCGGCCTTACCTTTTAAAAAAAAGTCATGAATATGTGCACCTGTGTTTGAAATATTTTTACTTGGTAACGTGAAGTTTCTAACCAGCTGTTTGATTTTATAAGGTAAAATGTTGAAATTTGATAGAATAGCACCTAATTTTAAGTGGCAGGGAATCAAGCTTGTTGATCGATTTTTATGATTTGTTTAGAAATTTTAAGAAGTTTTAGATGAAAGTAGTATGAATTAGTATTCATGCAGAAAATAACTGCTTGCAGGGTTTTGAAGGTAACAACCGGTCTTTTTAGAATCTGTACTGCACTAGAGAGTACAAGGTTTTAACCACTACGATTTCAAGTATATCTAGAAATTAAGCGGGAACTGGGAATGTGTCCATATCGGACAGCCACCGGCTCCGAATAGTAGTGTGCTATAAATGTGGACGGTTTGGTAGTGCTACCCTTGCCAACTCTTGACATATGGTTTATTTTATCTCAAAATGAGTGACCATATAGCATTCTCCCGACGAAGTTACTCTAAACATATTTGTTAAGAAAGACAATGACATCACGTTTGTAACTTCTTCATAACGCGTGCAGTTTGATTTTAAAAATTGTGAGATGATGTGTCTTCATTTACTGTTTTTTCTAAAAAGAGCTCTACGGTTTTGGGGTAGTTCCTAAATCTTAAGTTCAAGTAAGTAAAATTACTTCAACGTAAGCTTCTGATTATCTTAATTGTGACTGAAAAGCAATCTCGTCATCACTCTGTGCACTAACATTTGATAGTAAATTTTAGAATCGGAGTCTATAATTAATGTGCCATAACCACACGTAAGAAAAAACTAGAGCACCGCCGTGGTTATAAACCATAAAAATAGAATTAACCAAGTTTTGTATAAAGCATCGACAAAAGAACAGAGTATTCCTACCGTAAGTCCGTTTGTGTGCCAAGGAGGAATGGCTGTTTTCTGAGGGGACTACTTTCTCAGTATGTACCCTGTCGTACATTGCCAGCCTGCCTCTGGTACCATCGTAGCAGATCTGAAAGTGCGTACTTACAATTGTCAATCGACAGAATACTTTTATGAAAAAATTTTACTTTTATATAACCGAAGTAAAGTAATCCTTCTTAAAAAAGAGCACATTAAGCAACGTCGCGGCTCTTCAAGTCTTCCGTGAAAGGACGTTGCATAGAATCCTCTTTACCACAGCCCAACTAGTATATATAGATGGAAATAAGTCACCAGATGGTAACGTGATTTCTTTTTATAAAGTTTTCATCGGTCAAACAATTAGCTGCAAAGTATTCTCAAAACACCAACTGCAAAGTTTTCTCAAAACACCATCTGCAGATAAGCGCAATTAAGAAAAATGACGTCGATACAACATGTGAAATTCCATGAAACATGTCCGTGCGGAAACCCTGCCTGATAGAATCAAAACAACTTCTGTTCAATCTGGTAGGCATATGTGCAACCCACCTTACAGCATTATACAGCTAAGTGTATAACGGGTGGCCTATATCCTGTATAAAATCATAGAAATTTATTATTTCGAATAATACTACCGGGGAAAAATAAGCAGGTGGACAATTTCCATTGTTTGCAGTCTGTGTCCGTAAACACCTGTTTGATAACGGAATACCGCGTTTTAACGCAATAATAGTATTTGACTTAAGTTTCCTACATAATTCCTTGTTGACTTATCTTATTCCATGATTACAGATAAATAATGTCTGTACTTTTTTGTTACAGAACTTTTTGGTGAAATTAGTTACACTTTGGGCAAAATTGATTATGCTAAAATGTTAATTGGGCAAAATTTAATTGGGCTCCATGGCTTAACCGGTTTGCGTGTGACGACCAAGCCCAAAGTCCCAGGTTCGACTCCCGATACGGACCGCTTAAAAAATGTCAGGCGACCCTTTTTCACAATAATGCATCTTTGTTTGGATGAAAGGTAAAATGTAGGTCTTCGTGTGTGCGTGTTGTCACACGCTTTACAGATTCCTATTTTGCTTGGAATAGCAATAGTTCGGCAAAATTCAAAATTTTTAGGTAAATAAAACTCGCTTCCTGGCCAGAATAGTACCTTTGTGTGGAGCATTGAAAAATCAAATATAGGCGACACATTGATCAAAGTTTTGGGACATTATCATCTCTTGATAGAAACTGTATTTTGCCTTCGAATTTTTTGATTTGGAAAGGGTTTGTATAACTCTCTAACACTACATTTTAGAGGAGGTTGTGGCCTTGTTTCAAGTTTCACGGCGTTCATGGTTAAGCAAATTGCATAAAAGCACACCCTTATAAAAACAAAATATATATAATATTTTTTCAGAGACCCTTCGAAAATATCCACCACTTCCATTTCTAACAAGACAATGCGTAATGGATTACAAGGTGCCACAATTTAATTTGACTATAGAAAAAGGTACAAAAGTGATAGTTCCTGTTTATGGCTTACATTATGATCCTGGTTACTTTACCAAACCAGAAACGTTTGATCCAGAACGTTTTTCTGAAGAAAACAAAAATCACATCAAACCATTTACATATCTACCATTTGGAGGAGGTGCTAGACTATGCTTAGGTTTAAATTAGGTATTTATGATCACATGGGAATTAAAACCAAAATTTTGTAGGTCTTAGGTTTGGATTAATGGAAACCAAGTTAGGAATAGCAATGTTACTGAAAAACTATAAGTTTACACTTAATGAAAAAACAGCGCCACCACTGCTAATGAATAAGTTTAGTGTTTTATTAAGTACCGAAAATGTGATTTATTTGGATGCAGAACAAGTTTAGCTAAGTGGTGTTTTTTTTGGCTCGTACCAAATTTTTGATTATAAAACCATTAAATTAAACACTTAATATTCTAAGTTTTAAGCTTATAACAACATCTACTTGTTACAGGTAGAAATGACGTTCCGTTACAAATTTCGGTTTCCCAGAAAGGACAACAACTCCGTAACAATTTTAAGGGTTAGCCGACTAACTACAGTGGTGCGGGAGTGGGTTCTAATGGAGAAAAAGATAAACATAATAAGAATAAACATGTTAAATGGCCGAAATACTAAATTTTTTTACAAGTATCACTCTCCCGCATTCTCAACACCCATTGGGTTGTATAAGAGCGAGCCTCTGTGACGTCAGCGTTTAAACCCTTCCCAGCTCTTTTCCCAACTTCCTAATTGGCTTATTCTCAAAGGAGTGTAATTAAAAATTTAAAGATTTGTCGTTTTGTTGCCTTGAGCTATACAGCAATTGACGTCGTTTACCTATCTTATCAATATTTAAGATTTTATTGCTCTAACTGATCTGATCTAACTAATCTCAGTGTACCGCTTTTACAATTTTTATCGTTGCCCTTAGCTATTTGGTCATTTATTTATGTTTTTATTGTCGTAGTTGTTTGTTCTAGCACACAGACAATAAACACTTTCTTTACTACTTAGAAATACGATTTAAAATATAATACGCTTACATCGTACGCTTAAATTAAAATTGCTTTTCCATAAGAAAATTAAAATATTATATACGCGGCTTTACATAGATTGAGCATTCACGAACCTTTTATTAATTGCAAAATAAAAATCTTTTATAATATGCCCACGCATTTACGCGTAATTTTATAGAAAATTGAGTACTTTTCTAAACATGATAATAAAATGTAGATGCAACTCTTTGAAAAACGTCCTCCTACGCGCAGAATATAGAAAATACTGTTATTCTTATCATACAACATTCTTTCGTCAATAGGTTATGTAATAAGAATGAAAACTCATTTTAAGCACAGTTTTTATGCATTTATACTTTCTATACCGAACGTTTTGACAAATACGTTTTTCTATACAAATAATTATCCACATAATTAGGCTTCTTATATTTTCTCGAATTTTCTCTGGGGTTTACGATGATGGATGTTTAGGTCACATCAATAAACATTTTTATTTGTTCTGTGCTTACTTTGGTATATAAATATGTTCGCGCGCTTGTGTGTATGTGCGTGTGCGCGTGCGTGTGCGTGCGCGTGCGCGCGTGTGAATGTATGTGCGTGTATCTGTGGTGTGCGTGTGTGTGCGTGCGCGCCTGCGCGTTTGCGTGTGTATGTGTAATTATTATTATTACTATTTATTAAAACAGTCTTTATACAATGTCAATTGCAAAACACATAAATGGATATTACATGACACGCGTATATAAGCAGACAATATATATTCATATACTTACATAAGAAACGCGCCTTCTTGTATAACTTGTGTTTAATTTTCTTTTTTTGAACTATAATACCGTCAATACGTATTTGTACCAGTACCCTTTAGTTAACTTATCTGAATAGCCAAGTGAGTCATGGTCTATCCAACAAAGCGTCTTTCCGATGCCTCGTATTCCTTCAAACTCCAACAACGACCTCTTACTGAGGTTCCCAACAAACTATTTACAGATTCTTGCTTTTATGCATCATTTGTAAATTTCAACCATATGTGGTGTCCTGATTGATTTTCTTGTAAGTGTCTAAAGCAGTCCAGTAAATAGTAGATTTACCTACACTAATTAAATAATTCGTTATGCGTACTTGTTGTGTGTTGCCGCTAACACCATAACATATCTCTTTGATCAATATTTTTTTCTTAAACGGTACTCTAAGTAGCTCTGTAATATATTTTCATAGAGCTGCTGCATTTGTGCATGCAATGAACAAGCGCCATGCTTTTTTTTCGTTCAAGCACCATGAACAATTTGTGGTGCGTATGAAACCAGTCTCGTGTAGAAACGTGGTGTTGGCCATTCTACTTTTTGCTAACCTCCACAATATTGCAGCATCTTGTCCTAAACATAGAGGTGTAAAAAGAGCTTTCCAGTGGACCTTGTCGTTGGATCACTGCCCGCTCAAGCTTTTATGGATTTAAAGTACGCCGCGGTTAGAATTTTTTGTATCGTGTGTTACGGTATTCCGTGCAATACGAAAGAAAGCAATAAAACCAGTAAAGAAAATCGCGTACACAAAATACCGCAACAAAACAGAGAAGTGTAAAATAGAAATAAAAAATGAATTAGATTTCGGGCTAGCTCAAAAGCTTGAGGGGGGGGGGGGTAAATGGTAAGCATAGGAAAAAATTGGAAACCTCTACAAGTATTTTATTTATTAATCGTTAGTGAAACAAGCATAGTATTAAACGGAATAGTTACATAACGTTACACCAAACATTTACGTAATCATCCTGTCAACATAATGTAAATAAAAGTATCACATAAATATATGTAAGCAAATATAAAATCTAAGAATCTAGATAATATATACATATATACTTACTTAACGCTTGAAATCCTAAATATATTACAAGAAAAAACATATTAAACATAAAATTTACAGTATTTCTACCTGCTCTTTGAAGTGCACTTTATAAATTTAGACATAGCGCTAACTGAAATGACTAAAATGTGAAACTTAATCTAGATGATTAATAGCGAACACTTTGTGAAGCATTTTGTAAATCTTAATTTTAATATAAATAAAAATTGCTCTAGCCGAGTTTCGGTTTTACGTTACGGTTGACTAGAAAACAATCATGTAAGCATTTGTGCACAGAGACGAGAAAGTAAATTTTAACACGCAGTCTGTAATTTATTGTGCAACCACAAGTAAGAATAACTGCAACACTTAGGTGATTATTAATCAGCAAAAGGAATATTTATATTTTATCGTAGCATTAAAGAAAATAAACGAAACAGAGTACCTGTACCTTAGGAAGTGTAGTTGTTTGCCTCTGGTACCATAGCGGATTGGAAAGTGCGTATTGCACTTGCCGACGGACTATATGAAACAATTTCACTATGACTAACCTATTTCGTCAACATAGAAGTAGAACCTCTTAACAAGAAGGTATTTTAGTTAGCAGCGCGACTTACCAAGCTCATTTAAGAATAAAGGACTCGGTGTGGAATAGCCAAATTTAAAAGTACGGTCTGTATTTATAAGGAAAGAAATACCTAGGGGGCAAAGTGTTTGACTTTCAAAAATATGATCAATTGTAACGAATGCTCAGACAGCACCTACAAAAATATACCAGCTGTAAACACAGCTTGCAAACAAAGAGATAACTTAAGCGCTACCAAGAATTGTTAACAAAGGGGGATAATCTTATTGCTTTGGACACCTGCGCAGCTGCAAGATAACAGCATACCGGTTGATAGAAGAATAAATAGTATAGATAAAAAATCTATTCCAAGCGTTCATTTACTAAGCAGATGGTTATGGTCGCCTAATCTTTTAAAGAAATCCATAAATGTATGTGAAGTTGTGGTTGAAATGTATTCCTTGCAGATGGTAGAACATATTGCAACGACTTTGTAAAGTGAAGTTGCTACGCAGATGTTTGGTTTTATAAGGTAAAGTATTATAGAGTAAATACTTGAGAAAATTTTATAAAATAGCACTAATTTCAATTAGAAGGAAATCGAGCTTGTTATGATTTGTTTAAAAATTTTAGAGCGTTTTAAATAAAAGTAGTTTTTATTAATATTCATGCAGAAAAGGTCGCTTGCAGGGTTTTGAATGTAACACGTGTTTTAGTTATCTTTTTTAATTGTTAACGAATGCTCGTCGACTAAAACACCAAACTGTATGGATGTGTTTTTTTCATCCATGTTATCATTATAGATAAGAAGGTAATGTCTAAAAAAGGCTAAAATTCGTTTGTAGTAGAATATTAACGGATTAGGTAATATCATAAAGGCTATCACAAGTAATTTAGACAACTGAGATGCTGAACGATACACAAAGCAATAGAAAAATTGATTGACAACCAGAATGACATAAAAATTGTTGTTAGAAATCAAATTTTCCTTACTTAATCAACCATGGTAAAATTTAATGATACACTCCAAAAATTAGTAAAGAATCAGAACAGTATAACAAATAGAATACTAACTATTGAAAGTAGCATGCAAACCACAATGTTAGGAATGCGAGATTTAATAAGATTTAACACGATATTTAATCAAATGAGAGCAACCCTCACTGTAATTCAACAGATTTTAGCTACATTATAAAATGCTGTAACATTTGCTAAATTAAATATTTTACATACTAGTATTATCGAACCGCTTGATTTACTAAACGAATTATTAGGAGTCAAATCACTTATAACTCATAGTAAACTACCTTTTGAAGCAACAGAATCTAACATACTTATATTTGAAGAATAGCCATAGTAAAAGGTTATGTAAAGAATCATGAAATTACATTTTTAATAAAAATTTCAATTGTAAAAATTAACACTTACAATTATTATCATTTATTTCCATTCTCTATGAAAATTAATAGTCAATATCAAGTCATTATCCTTAAGGTCAAGTTCCTTTCTCTAAATGAACTTAAGTATGGATCCACAAATGGGAAATGCAAGTAGTCGCACCCAGTCAATACTCATGTCAATCATTAACGACAACGGCTATTCAAACAGATATCCTTTGTGAAGTGCAATTATTACGACTTCCTAATCATTATGAGAATTGTGTGTCAAAACCAGTACAAATTACGGACATAAAAATTCAGAAAGTTACGGACAACAAATGGATTACTGTATTTCCTCAAGAAGTAATAGCAACCGCCAATTGCGACAAAGACGAAAACAGTTTAGCCCTAATTAGAAGCAAACTGATCACCATAAAGGAAGATTGTTATTTGAAATTAAAAAGTGAAATTATTTGAGTATACCAAAATCCAGTAGTGACGAAAAAATTTGCAAATCTACCAGAACTACAATTCAAGATTCAAACCGAAGACAGCGGAACCATCCAAAAGCCAATACAACTAGAACCCCTAGATCTCGACGATCTCAACCACGCAGTGAAATTAATGGACAATTATAAAAAACATTTAAACGAGCTAAAAGTGCCAAAGTTACACTATGACAATATCAGTGCTTCGACAATTTTATTGATTATTGTATTATTTTTAATAACTGTATACTTATCGTACAAACTGTATATTAGATATAAGATCAAAGAAACAAAAGCGAAGAAAGAAACCACAAACGAAACTTTGGAAACATTGAGTTTTAAAAATTAAGTATCAACCCTTAATTTTCATCTAGGTCGGGAGATGTTACATGTTTCCCATATTAAAATACATCTAAAAATTAATGTAGTTATTATGTCTTAGTAATAGTATGTTACATTGTATTAAATGAAGATTATAATTAAAAGTTAATCAGAATTCATGTCAGAAATAAGAAAGGAAACGACTACTTTGTATTTCAGACGCAACCTGATACTGCAGTTGCAGAAACAATAAACTGCAATAAAGCAGTTTTAATTGAAATTACTTAGAATAAGACATTGTATGAGTATCAAGAAACTGCAGATAGCAAAATCTGCACTTTCCCACAAGATAAAGTGAGGTAAGAGGCTTTATAAATACGGCAAGGAGCCCCCGATCGCAAGTCAGTCTTTGAACGTCATAACTTTAACATTGTTGGTTGTTGAAGCTACTCATTATAATTATGGATTATTGATTTATTAAAATATTAATTTATAGTATTTGTCAATTTCAATTACTTAATGTTTAAGCAACATAAACGTTCAACTTTTGTAAAGAAAATAAGTCATTTTTATAATTAAAACAAATTTGATAGGTGTTTTTGGAAATAAATGTTTTTTAAAAGAAGCTCCCAAGGGCCCAAAACCTATCTGGCGGCATATCTAAGAAATATTAGAGATCTGCTAAATAATCTCTGTATAGTTATTCAAACTACAGTTATAGTTTAATAGAGTGTTTAAAGCATATCTTATTTATCTACAGCTTACAAGTTCGGTATAGAAATAGTTTCAACAAGAGCATAAGAAAAATTTATGCTATTTCCTTTAAACGCAAAAACTTTAAGCATTTGCAATATTTATCAGCAATACTGGCTGGTAACCAAACTTTTGTTGTATCAAATAATGAAAGGCTTTAAAAATACAAGGTTAATTAAATTTTTAGCTAATCACTACTTGAAATTTAGCAGTTTAATATTACACCGTAGATAGGTATGCATTAATTTAATGGTTATGACATGCTGTTACATCTGCCAAACAAATAGGACCAACCAAACAGGATATTTGACTTTTACGATTTTAAACGTGTGCTCTGCTCACAAACAACGAATGCTTTTTATCTTCCTAGAGCTTACCTCGTGTCAAAGATAAAAGTCTGACCTTAAATTTCATTACCAAATAGCATAATTTTCAAAATAACTGAAATTATGCAAAAGTTCTTCCTGCATCGCATAAAACGCATTAATTCGAATTCATATTGACTGGTTCCCTTCACTAATCTAATCTCGAATAGCATTTTATTATCTTTCTGGGTGCGTTAATTTGTTTCACTATATCAAGGAACATCACACAATGAACCAGGCTAAATGCCTATCCGCGGCCATTATGATTCCTTGTCACATGTTTCCCACTTAACAAACGGCTGTCGAATGAATGCAATTGATGTTTTAAAAGAATAACTGGGAATTTGAAATATAGGCGACGCTATAAATGAGAAGGAGTGGTGTTTATTAAAGATACCTGAATTATGATATGGGTTTATTATATACCAATCTAGCGGGCACTTAATGCAAAAATTAATATTCAACCAATAACAAATATGAATTAAGCGTATACGAGGGACACTATTTATGTATTGAGAATAGAAAGAATAAACAAATGAATTTGATGAAAAATACTTTTATTGCTTTTTAAAATAATCGTCTTTAAGATCTATACATTTTTGCATGCGATTGAACCACCCTGCAAAGCACTTTGTCCAGTCAGAAGATGGTAGCTCTGAAACGCGCGTTTTGAAGATCTCAACCGCTTCTTCGAGCGATGAAAGTCGTTGTTCAAACAGTTTATTTTTAATTATTGGACACAAGAAGAAGTCATTGGGTACCAAGTCGGCACTGTAAGGCAGGACCCATCAATTCGATCTTTTGTGTGTCCAAATACGCATTTGTTGCATGTGATATGTGTGAGCTCGCATTGTCACGATGCAAAATAATTTGTCGTTTTGGGTTGGTGTCTCTTAATTTACCGAAAACTTCAGGCAAACAAATAGTCGAATATCACGCTGAATTGACGGTTTTTTGATTTTTGAGACCCACAGTTGCCACATGACCGGTTTTTGTGAAGAAAAACTCCACCATTTGCTTTTTAACGCTTCCAGAACGAATAACTTTTGTTGGCTTTGCTTCACATTGAAACAACCAAACTGCCGATTGACCTTTTGTTTCTGGCTTATACGCATATATCCACGACTAGTCACTTGTGACGATGTTGTATACCGCTTTGGATGCACCACAGTTATATTTTGAAATCATTTTACGGCACCAATCGACACGAGCATTTTTTTTAGCATCTGTCAACAAATGTGGAATCCAACGCGCACACAGCTTCCGAACACACAAGTTCGTGCAAAATCTTATGTGTGCTGGTCATACTAATGCTTAAACATCTCTTGATTTCTTGATATGTCACATGACGATTTTCTTCAATTAGTTTTCGCATAGCATCAATATTTTCCGGCACAACGACCGATTTTGAACGACCTTCTCTAACTTCGTCCGTGAGCAAACACGTCCACGTTTGAATTCAGTGTACCAGCGTCATACAGTGGCTGTGGATGGTACTTCATCGTTAAAAGTTGAATTCAGTTGATTGATGCATGTTCTCGAGTTAGACCACGTCATAAGTCATAATAAATCATACCTCAAAAATTTTTGCGATTTAATTCCATATTTTGGCTGAAATGAAATTTTATACACTGCAAAAAACACAAATAGTGCTTGCACGTCAAAATGTTCTGAGTACCTATAACCTAAAAAAGTCAAACTTTACGATGGCAATTTCAAATTTCACCTGGCAATACCAATGTTGCCAGTTCTCAATACATAAATAGTCTCCCGCATACTTGCACTAGAATAGAACTGTGTATTTTTAAAATGTTACAGTGTGCGTGTGTGTGTGTGTGTCTGTGTGTGTGTTTATTTGCCTGGTTTAATCTTGGGTACATATTCCGTCTCAAAATCTCCCAGAATAAAAGTCTTCTTTTGTTTGTGCTCAATACATTGTTCTTGTATTAAACTTGTGATGTATTCTTATGCGTGTTCGACTATACTCAGCAAAAAGGAAACTAAGAGAAAAATTTGCAAGTCAAAACACTAAACTTAGGTGGATGATGTAACTATTAACAGCCACCGATACGTTCTCAAAGGTCTAAACAAAGTTGTAGGTTTATTCGTATTAATTATGACCTTTGGAACCTTCCGGGCTAATTCGGGACTCTACCCCTCGCGGTTGGTTGAAAAGACTTTCAGGGAGGTTTTTTCTTTACGGATATTATACGGCGCCGCTACTTTATTAAATTTTATCTTTAACAAGAATACACTAAAGGGCAAAACTAGAAATCTCTTACTGTGTTAACGTTTCTTAAGGAAAATATTTAGTTCCTATATGCTTATCTTCGCTCTTATAGGAAAATACCAGTACACATAATAAAAGGAGATACTATTAGTTTTTCATTGCACCTCATCAAGATTATGTAACGCTATCTATCTTTAATTAATTTAAATCCGACTGTATGGCATCTCTTTTAACTATAAATGTGGTAGAAATATAACTGATTCTTGGAATACTAGAGTTGACGTCTCAAACCAGTTTTTCTAATTTAGGGTCAGCTTTCGTGACCGGTATTGTACGGCATAAACATCTTTATATTAATTAATGCTACAAGAATAATAAAGATAACCCAGCTAAGTATATCTATTACTAACCAAATTTATCTTTACAAAGTCAAATAAAATTTAGTTTTCAAATTAATCATTATTTAAATTTTTAACTAAACTAAACACTTCTGAAAAATATAGGAGTCTCGGAGGGATCAGATCGGTTACCTTTGATTCACAAAAGAGATCACATGTTTATTTAATTTCGTAACTATATTTTTAAAAATGTATTTAAAACATATGAGATAATATATCTTGTAAATGAATTTTTAATTTATTAGTCTTAATTAAAGCAAGTTCATGCATAAAATAAAAATTATAACAATAGTCGTTTAGTTTGGTAATCAAAAGAAAATGTTTTTGGAACGACTCGCCCTTCTGTTTATTTCTTATGAATGACGTATAATGAACCTTTCAATAACGTGAGGGTCCATGTTCAGATTGCAACCCAAAGAGTTCCTCTAACAGCATATTTGATTCCAACAACCACGTTGAACATTTGTCTTTGCGCGTGTCAAACAGGTTCAATAAACTGCATTGCTAAATGGTAGCATCTTGAATAAAGCGTGATGACCAGTTATATTAACCAATTCATAGCTCCATTATTTCCGAACTTTTATCGTGCATAAAGGTGACTTCCTCTGTAGTAATTATGGATATTTCATAATGTTGCGTAGTTTTGCGTATATTTATTTTCTAAATTTAGTTGCGCATTGGTTAATGTTCTTGACTTAATTATACTCGTGTGCCAAGAGCACAGCTATTCTAAAAATTGCCGCCAAGGAACTAAAGAAAAGGATCTTAAATCTTTGGTGGTTAAAACTCAACTAACTTGTTTTCCGTTACATCTGACGTTATCTAACCGAACAAACAACACGAGGCGTACCTTAAGAGCAGTGGATTTACAGGTATCCTGTGACTTTACTTGAACTTGGAATAAAACGCATTTATATTTCGGGTTTTTAGAAATGTAATAATATTCATTTACGAAGAGTATGAAACTTAAGATGTTAAATAATTTTATGGGACTGAATATTCTGTGGAGATGAATTTTCAAAAAATAAAAATGATCTATACGCTATAATATTAATTTGTAGAGAAATTAGAAAACAAACATGCTTCAAACTCTCATAGACAATAATCTATTCAAATAGATTTTGTTTGTAAGTCTCTCTTATTTGGATCTCCGGGAGGGAACTACTTCAGAGAATGCGATTGGAAAGTTCAATATAAGAGTCGGGAACATTTTGCGAGTCGGAGTGCGGAATAGTAGAAGCATGAAGCAAGTAGGTAATCTAGAGAACCTAAAAATCGAAATGAATAAGTTAGCACTAGACATAGTAGAGATCAGCGAGAGGAGACTTCAGGGTAATTCATACAGGAGCAGAGGAAGGTAATTCGGGTGTGGGGATAGTTATGCGAAAAAAGATAGGACACTGTGTACAAAATTACTTACAAAAGAACGAAAGAGTAATCATGGTTGATTAGAATCTAAACCGGTAAACACAGTAATAAATACAAGTATACATGGCCACCTCTAGCTACAGTGACGAAGAGGTAAGAGCGATATACAAAGATATCAAAGACATACTAGGATACGTAAAAAAACATGAAAATTTAATAATTACGGGGGATTTTAATGCAGGTAGGTGAGGGTAGGGAAGAAGCGGTAGTTGGTTTATTTAGTTTAGGCTCGAGAAACGACAGGGGAAATAGGCTGGTAGAATTTTACGACAAGAACAATTTAATCATCACAAACACATTATTTCAACATTATTCTAGACGATGATATACGTGGAAGATGCCAGGAGATATCGGAAGATATCAAATAGATTACATTCTTGTTAGACAACGGTTTAGGAATCAAGTAAAAGACCGTAGAAGTTACCCAAAAGCAGATATAGACACTGACCACACCATTGTAACTATGAAGGCCGCACTTAAATTTAAAAATTTGAAAAAAGGAAACAGAAGAAGGCACTTTCACTTTGAGAAACTAAAAGATAAACATATTCAAGAAAGATTCGCAAAAAAGTCAAATAAATTACTGAAAGATATCGGGAAAATATCTGATACTAAGAAGTAAAAACAGAATGGAATAACATTAAATCCAGCTTAGACATGGCGGCCAGAGGTATTCGGGGGTATACATAAAAGTAAAATAAGAAACCATGGATAACAAAGGATATCCTTGAATTCAATAGAAGAAAGACGAAAATACAAAAATAAATCGGACGAAACAGGAAAACAGAGATACAAAGCCATAAAATGTGAAATTATTCGCAAATGCAGGAAAATTAAAGAACAATGGATTGATGAAAAATGCAAAGAGGTACAAACTAAGATAAAAATAAGAAAAACAGATGAAGCATACAAACTGATTAGAATCAATTTTTGGGATATAAAACCGTATAGCAAAAATATAAAGAACGCGGGAGGTCACGTCATTGTAGAAAATGTAGAGAAAGTGGGTAGATGGCAAGAAAATATAGGGAATTTATATGCGAGAGAGCAACTAACAACAATAGAACAGGAATCAGACATTGAAAACGATAAATTGCGATATCCTATACTTAGAGATGAGTTTGAACTAGCATTAAACGGTTTGAAAAATGGTAAGGCGCCGGGTACAGATAAAGTGCAAGCAAAATCACTAAAAGCAGCTGGACAAGCAGTAAGAGAACGTCTCTTCCAACTTGTAAGCTATATGTATGAGACAGGCGAGATACCCAAAGATTTCAAACGTAACATCATGGTAACTATACCAAAAAAGATAGGCACGGATAGATGTGAAAATTTTCGAACAATAAGTTTGACAATACACGTGTCAAAAAGTATTAACTAGAATTGTACAAAGACGAATAAAAAAACGAACTGAAGGAATACTCAGAGAAGATCAGTTTGAGTTTAAGCGAAGCAGGGGAACACGGGAGGCTATTTTAGCTCTGGGAGTGATAATGGAGAAAGCAATAAAAAAAAGGGAAAACGTGTATATAGGGTTTGTAGATCTGGAAAAAGCATTCGACAATGTAAAATGAAAAAAAGTGTTCAAAATACTAAAAAGATTGGAATGAGTTATAGGGATAGATGAATAGTGCATAGCTTATACAAAGAGTAAATAGCGGTATTAGAATTAGAGCAAGGACGTAGAGAAGTAAATATTAGGAAAGGGGTAAGACAGGGATGTGTCCTATCCCCATTAGTTTTTAACTTGTACATTGAAGAAGCAATGAATACTGTCAAGTGCTAGAAGACATTTGGAATTACTATGCCGGGACAAAAAATTGATATGCTTAGATTTGCAGATGATATAGCGGTATTAGCATCAAGCAAGGAAGAGTTAGAAGCTGCTCTTAATGAAATGGAAACGGTTCTAACAGAGAGATACGGTATGTAAATTAACAAAGCTAAAACTAAAGTACTAGTATGCAAAGGAGGGGAAAATAAATCAAAAACAAGAATACAAAAAGGTAACAAGAACTTAAAAAGGTTAAGAATTTCTGCTACCTAGGAGGCTAATAACGCAAGATGGAAAAAAAAGCACAAAAGATATAAAACACACAAGGTCGTGCTACATTTAACAAGAAAAAGCAATTACTGTGCTCAAAGACAACAAACATAGAAACAAGAGAAAGATTGCTTAAAACATGTGTGGAGCACAGCACTGTACGGCTGAGAAGCCTGGACTGTAAAAGAAGCGGACATGGAAAAGGTAGAAGCCTTTGAAATGTGGTGCTACAGACATATGATGATGACATCATGGGCAGACATGGTTAAGAACAAAGATATACTATAAATGGCAGGGGAAGAAAGAAATATATGGAAAACGGTAAAAAAACAGGAGATAGGATGATAAGTCATATACTACGGCATGAAGAAGTAGTGAGGAATATATTAGAAGCAGAGATATGAAAAAAGATAAGTAGAGGTAGACCTAGGTTGGACTACTGCACACAGATAGTGAAAGTTGTAGGCTGTAGGAATTTCAGGTAAATGTGTAGGCTGGCTCAGAATGGAAATCAATGGACGTACGCATCCAACCAGTCCCAAGAGTGATAAACTAGCGAGGAAAAAATAACTGTACTTAAGTATGATGATTATTATAAGCAACTACAGGTATTGGTTGTGCAATATTCTCGAATAATGCTAATTGTTTGAAAGGATTTACTGTAAAACTATTAATTCGGCAAATGTCTAAGTGTTGGGGGATCTTTAGTAGTCACAGGCTGCTTAACCCCATTCACATACCACTGAATCTTGGGGAAATAGGACATATAATTAGAAAACAATAGAAAGGGAATCTAGCTGTATATAGACTCAAGGCGGCTCCGTGGCGTAGTGGTATGTGTGTGACTACTACGCCCAAGGTCCCGGGTTCGAATCCCGACACGGTCCGCTTGAAAAATGTTAGGCGAGCATTTTTCACAAAAATACACCCTCGTTCGGATGAGAGGTAAAATGGAGGTCCCGTGTGTGAGTGTTGTCACGCACGTTAAAGATCCCTACCTTGCTTGGAACAGCAAGGGTTCGGCAAAATTCCAAATTTTCCAGGTAAAAAAAAACTCGCTTCCTGGCCAATGTAGTACCTTCGGGTGGAGCATTGGAAAATCAAATGTAATGTATATAGACTCAAGGCGGCTCCGTGGTGTAGTGGTATGTGTGTGACTACTACGCCCTAGGTCCCGGGTTCGAATCCCGACACGGTCCGCTTGAAAAATGTTAGGCGAGCATTTTTCGCAAAAATACACCCTCGTTCGGATGAGAGGTAAAATGGAGGTCCCGTGTGTGAGTGTTGTCACGCACGTTAAAGATCCCTACCTTGCTTGGAATAGCAAGGATTCGGCAAAATTCCAAATTTTCCAGGTAAAAAAAACTCGCTTCCTGGCCAATGTAGTACCTTCGGGTGGAGCATTGGAAAATCACATGTAATGTTGAAAAAATGTATATAGACTCAACTTTCTAGTTGACGCTTGAAGCGAGCGGACGTGTTTTTGCCGAGCTCCCGCTTCAGCAATAACAGTAAGTTTTATTTAGGGTTTATATTATTTATTGTTGTATTATTTTATTTGAAGCTTTGCTTTTTATTGTGTTTTATTTTTATAATTGTGTGCCATCAAATTTTAAATACAGGGCAGTAAAATAAAAATTTTAAAACAGAATTTAAACTAAATAAAAACTAAATAAATCGCGTCTTCTTTGTAATTTAAACCAAATCCGCGTTTTAAAATAAACTAAATAAATTTCGGGTTAATAAAACAAAGGTCTACTCAACTAATACTCAAAAACAATTTCGAAATAACTTAAAAGGCATTTTAATAATAAATTTAAAATAAAATCCGCCTAAATCAAGTAAAAACCGGGTAAAACAACCAAAAGTGTGTGAATTTTTATAGTGCGCGTATAATAAAATAATAACCAAAAAACAAAATCTAAGCCCTTTTAAAGCAAATAAATAACTCAAAACTGTAAATTTTAAAACAATTTTAATATAAATTTTCCGTAATTTAAGTTCACGCGTATTTAAAAGTTCCTTTAAAATCGATTTTGGTGTAATTAAGCGGTGTAACAGTTACGGGTTGTGCTAGTTACCAAGCGATTAAGTGAAAGGTCATTTCCGGTTACCACATTCCGATTGCGCTCGACCTTATTTTGTTAATTACACATTTAAAAATAAAGTGTTCTTATTTATAAATTAGATATTTTAATATTTTGAAGTAATTAGTTTATTTAAATTTGATTTGGCGGTTTAAAATTTAAAATAAATAAATAGCGTTCTTTACGGTACATTTTAAATCGAGATATTTTTATTGCGTTAGGAAATTTATTTGATTCTAGTTGTTATTTTGACGCTTAGTGCTTGTTGTATTTTTGTTAAAATTTGATATTTAATTGGGCGGTTGAAGTTTTAATAAATACAAGGTTGTTTACGGTTCACCTTTAAACAAAACATTTTTATTGGACCAACGTTTTGCGTTCTTCTAGCGTCGTTCTTTTAGCGTCGTAACGGTTAGGACGTTTTTGAGCTGCGTTTTAGGTGTCATTTTATTGCTAGTTTTGTCAGCATGGTGGTCCACCGCGATGAGGAGCCGCTGCCCAGGAGGAAGAGGAGCGATCGGTCGGAGTCTGCTAGGTCGGCGGCGGAGGGCGCTGTTGGGGGCAAACAGCTTAAGGTAGTGCTAAAGGACTTCTTGTTAGAAACTCAGGAGGAGGTACAGGAGGTAGGGAAGGAGCGTGCGTCTGCGGCGGTCGTGTCTGGGGAGTCGGGGCCTCCCGTGGTGGTTGCGGCGCCAGAATTGCCCTCTACTTCGAGAGCCCAGCGCACGATGTCGACTAGCAGCAACGGTAGCGTTAATGCTAGCGACCTCGATGAGCTGGAACTCTTAAAGTTTAGGGTGAGGAAGGCGCACGCTGCCGTCTATGGGAAGGTGCCGACGACCTCCGCCACTATCGTCGTGGAGGATAGGAAGATGGTTCGGCACGCCGTGGATGATATCCGTGATGTGACGAACCAACTGATAGGCATGGTTAGGGCGCTGCGTCTTTGTTTAGATGGTTCAGGGAGAGCAAGTGTTGTTGGGGAAGTCCGGCGGTGAATTCTGTCGTTTCAGGAGGCCAGAGTCAGGGTGCGTCGGTGCAGCGCAAGGTCTCCTACGCCGCTGCAGCTTCAGGATCTGCCCTACGTTTGCTGTGGGTCGACGCCAGGCCAGGCCAGAAGGACGACGTGATGACGACCCTGAAGCAGAAGGTCGATCCCGCTCGAGATGGGTTTGTTGTTGTCGGAGCTCGTAGGACGCGCCGGGGCGGTGTCGTTGTGGAGTGCGCAGGTCGCGACGACGCCAAGAAACTGCAGTTGAAGGTCGGCGGGAACTGCAAGGAACTCGTGGCGAAGACCATCGAGAAGAAACGTCCACGGGTCGTTCTTGCGGGGTCGAAGCGGGGATGAAGGCTGAAGAGCTCGTGCGGTTGATTGCGAGCCAGAATCCCCGTTTCGGCGATTTGAAGCTAGAAGACCACCTGAGAGAAGTTCAGGTTTGGCGGAAAGGGCCCTAGAGATCCCTTCGCCAACGTAGTCTTCAGTGACCCCACACTTCGAAGACGTATATTAGCTGATGCTATTAACCTCAGGTGGCGAAGAGTATGGGCCCGGGACCACTTCTCGATGACCCAGTGTTACCGGTGCTACGAGTACGGCCATCGATCGATGGAGTGCAGGAGAAGGTACAGTGGTGCGGTAACTGTGCCGAGGTCGGGCATGAATTCAAGAATTGCCGGAAGGCAGTCCCTGCTGTGTGGTTTGCGCTGGGCAAACGACAGAACTGGCGGTGGCGCGAAGGTCGATACGCGCCACGACGCCAAGTCGAGTAGATGCCCCACGATGCAACGTCTGAAGCACGCAATCACACGAAACATCGATTATGGACTGTGAATATAAAACAAAGTCCATAAGAAGCAAGAAGATTAAATTCGCGCAACTAAATCTCGGGAAAGGTAGAGGGCAACAAATAACTTCGTAAAGTTATTCATCGAAAATAATATCGACATCGGGTTTATACAGGAACCGCACCTGTATGGCCACAAAATAACA
The DNA here is from genome assembly GCA_036346225.1 of Platerodrilus igneus. Lineage (NCBI taxonomy): Eukaryota > Metazoa > Arthropoda > Insecta > Coleoptera > Lycidae > Platerodrilus > Platerodrilus igneus. The sequence continues at coordinate 2,830,478 of JARFIW010000782.1, forward strand.
GGTTTTGGGAGGGGTTACCGTCTTAAACGCGAATAGTGAACGACCGCGTAGCGGGATAATAATAAATAATGGAACGTGCGCCGGAATTATATTAAATAATTTATCGAACGAGTTTGTAACGACGGCCGAAATCAAATCAGGGAAAATGCGTTCTATGTAATAAGCGTGTACCTCCCGCCGGTCGATTCCCGGCGGAAAATCTAAACCGAAGACTTGATAAATGAAGTAGATAATATTATTCGTAAAATCGGCAGAAATAAAAATCTAGTCATTGGGGAGATTTTAATGCCAAGTCGCCACTATGGGGCAGCCCTATCGAAGACGATAGAGGCTCGCAGGTTGCTGATCTTTTACGGAATGGGATCTTAGTGGGATAAACACTAATGATTTACCTACGTTTGAGACGCATAGAGGCAGCAGTTTTATAGATATTACTGCAGTCTCGCACGAAATGTTAGAAACGATTTGTAATTGGAAATTAAGGTCGAACGAGGAAACGCTCTCTGATCATAAATTAATAACATGGGACGTTGAAACCAAAACAAGTGCAAACGAGCAGCTAACTGTATTTCCGCGGTTCTGTAATAAAAAGCAAATTGGGAGCGATTTAAACAAAAATTTGGCGAAAGTATCCTGTGCTCGAAAATGAGCTATTTAACTGCCGAGAGGCAGACGAAGTAGAAACACTCGCGAAAAATTAAACGACGCGGTGGTAGACGCGTCGTCGTATTCCATGCCGAAAAGAAAACATTTAAAGACAGCGTACCCTGGTGGACCCGGGAACTAACCACCAAGCGGGCAGAAACGCGTAACCTAAGGCGCCGCTATCAACGCGCCTCGGGAGATATAAGAGAACAACGGAGAATAGAATATAATCAAAGTTACCGCGAATATAAAATATTAATAGAAGAAACGCGAACGAATAAATTTAAAGAATTCTGCACGCAAAACTCAGAGAAAGAACCCTGGGGAACCGCATACCGCGTAATTAGAGGAAAACAACAAAAATCGCGCTCAGTAATATAAAGAAAACAAATGGCGAATACACGGAAGGTTTTAAAACCACAGCGGAATATTTACTAGAGAAATTTTTCCCATCGGATAATCCCGAGGGGATGAAGGGTCGCACGATTTAATACGTCGGGAAGCTGCAAAGGCGCAAGGAACAGGTGCCGATAAGGCAATCCTAGTTCACGAGGTCGTCAGGGCTCTTAGGAGGATGAACCCTAAGAAGGCACCGGGGCATGATGGAATCACTTCAGACGCAGCTCTGCAGGCGTGCCTGTTGGCCCCGTGTGTCTTTGTTGGGTTGTTTAATCTTTGTTTAGAAAGGGGCGTTTTCCGCGTTGCTGGAAAATCCAGAATGTGAAATTTATACCAAAACCTAAAAGGCGGATGCGTCAGATCCGGGCAGCTATCGTCCAATTAGCTTGCTACCGGTGCTGGGGAAAGTTTTAGATCGCGTTATGACTACGCGTGTTGAACACCTAGTGCGAGACAGCGGCGGTTTTAATAACCGACAGTTTGGTTTCGTGGAGGGCAAGTCGACTATCGACGCGTTAGAGTTCGTTGTCGGGGAAATTAAGCAGGCAAGAGATGCCAAAGAGTACTGTGTCGTTGTTGCTTTGGACATTTCAGGAGCATTTGATGCTGCCTGGTGGCCATTAATCGTTTGCGAGTTAGATCGTAGGGGTTGTCCGCGAAACTTGATGTCTTTGGTCAAGAGCTATTTCTCGGGCGATTAGCACAGGTTGAAATTCCGGGTGAAGTTCTGTCGCGTGAGGTGGAAAGGGATGCCCGCAAGGTTCATGTTCTGGTCCCACATTTTGGAAGTTGTTGTATGAGAGCATCTTTAGGGTCAAGTTGCCCGCAGGATGCTCAATCGTTGGGTTTGCAGATGACACACTTTTAATTGTAAGATCGAGATTGTTAATGGATATGCGCACAAAACCGAACGAGGCGCTTAATAAATTACACGAATGGTCGCAGGCGGTAAAATTAAAATTTAACACGGCGAAGTCAGAGGCGCTTTATTTCGGCACGAAACCAGGACAGAGACCTCCTAGGTTAGAGCTAGGAGGAGAAAATCCCGTTTAAAGATTGTATTACCTACCTCGGCGTCAAGATCGACAATAAATTAAATTGGAAAGCGCACGTACAATACGTAAAAAGTAAGGGCGGCGAAATATCAAATAAAATGATGGCGGCGGCTAAAATAAAGTGGGGTTTCAGGGGCGAATCGCTGAGGACGGTTTATGCCGGAGCAATTGAGCCGGCAATACTGTACGCAGCTTCTGTATGGGCAGAAGGTTGTAAAGTCCGGGAGATGCGTCAATTGACGAGCGTACAACGCATAACCGCGGTAAAAGCGGCGAGGGCGTACAGGACCACCTCCACGGAGGCTGTCCTGGTGATCAGTAGGTCTCTCCTATCGAATATGTCGTTAGGGAGATTAGAGATAGACGATTAATAAATATAGGAAAAGGGCGCGAAATTATCAAGATCTTAATCTTGGTAATAGGAAATTGCAAGAAAGATTGTTGTATCTGAGTTAGGGCACCCGGCTGATATTAGAGGATCGAGTTTGTCGAAGGTGATGAGGACGCGATGGGTATCAGAATTTATACGGACGGTTCACGTATGGACGATGGGCAAGCAGGCGCGGCGTTTGTCGTGTATAAGCAGGAAAGGGAGGTGTTTCGGTTTCAAACCAAACTCGCGAACTGGTGCACTATCTTCCAGTGCGAATTGGTAGCCATACGAGAGGCGATCGATTACGTAATAAACCATACGGGCAGAGACGAGTATTATATAATCAGTGATAGTAAATCGGCGCTAACGGCTTTAACAAACATGAACACCTCGACAGATCTCCAAGCGGACGTCTGGAGGATAGCGCGTACGGCGCTAGAGTTTCGACGTTTAAAGTTCTGTTGGGTCAGGTCGCACAATGGTAACGTAGGAAACGATAGGGCTGACGAATTAGCTAAAGAGGCCGCGACGGGCGATTTTCGAATATCACATTCGTCGATACCGAGGTCTTTAATCAAAAGAAAGCTGCGCGAAAAATCAATTCGACAATGGGAAAGAGGTGGAACAACGCTGCCACGGGCAGGTTGACCCACAAATTCATACCGAGCATAGAAGCCAGAGGTAAGATCGAGGTTAAGCTCGATCACAAAATGGTGCAGTTGATAACAGGGCACGGCGCCCTGAAGGCGTATTTACAAAGGTTCGGTCTAACCAATAGCGACCGCTGCGAATGCGGTGAGGGCGCGGAAAGCGCAGAGCACGTGCTCTTCGACTGCCCGCTTGAGGCGGGAAATCGAGGTTGGCTGATAGCAAACTAGCTATCCTAGGTCTGACATGGCCAAAGAGCCTAGAGGAAGTCGGGAAGTGGTTAACCAGAAGGCGTTCTGGACAGCCTTAAAAGAATTCGCGGGAAGGGTCGCGAGATTAGACAATCAATGACGACCGCGTGTAAAAATTCGGTGGGGTTGGTGGAGGATTGAAAATTTTAGATTGACTTGGCGTGAGTAAGGATACGAGCATAACCAAAACCTGATATTAAAAAAAAAAAAAAAAAAGATAATTATACCAAAATGTCCAATATGCACGAGAAACCCCACTCCATTAATACAATCACTGCCTATCTTCATAATTATGTGCGGAAAATCGGGAATAAATAATAACAAATAAACAATAACAAATAAATCATAAGCCCTCATTAAATTAAATCAATAAAGTAAACAAGGATAATAAAACAGAGCGCAACCGCGCATCCCCCCAGGACTTGAAAGTGAAGTGATAGTGATAGTGATTGTGATCCCCAAAACATTTAGTGCATACCCACCAGGACTTTAGCAGTGCACCCCGTCCCACCTTTAGAAGTAAGTTACAGACGACCAGATCTTCGGATGCTGGAGAATTTTATTATCGAGGTAAGACTTAAATTGTGGCGGCTGTACTCGCACAAGCATTGATTTACATTAATTAGTAGTTTTGAAATAATTTAAGAAGCACGTTTGGTGTGTAAAGGCGCTAGCCGACATAATGCTTGTGCGAGTGCACCTGATAAATAGGGTGATGCTTTCGCTATTTTGTGCACTGCTATATGCTTAACGCTTATTAAACATTTATTTATATATTTACATAATTATATTTATTTATATTTTATATTTACACTTTATATTTATTTATATATAGCATGTATTATGTGGCTTATTTGTTTTGTTTGACGTTCTGTCGCCATTTTGGTTGCAGTATATATTTGGGAAGGACGAGCAGAATTGCGAAGATTGTAATCATAATGTAAATCAGTTAGGAACGATAGGAAAGCTAGGGATGGATTTAAATTAGTTAGCTAGATTTGGATAGTTTTAAGACGACCCTTCAGGTCGCACTGGTAAGCAGAACCGGCGTCTGCTATCCGGTATTACGGATCCCTCCCCCTCTCATTTTTGCTTGTTGATCGGGTACACTCGAAAGTCTGCGCTAGGGATACCATTATTTACAACCCTGTTTTTAGTTTTTGTTTGGTTTTGTTCCAGTTTTTGTCAGATTTTTAGGTTTGTTAGATTGTTAGAGTTTGTTAGGTTTGTTAGATTTTTAGGTCTGTTAGATTTTTATTTAGTTTTTATTTAGGGTGAATCAACTATGAAGTAAGAATAAATTAGGAGCACGACTATTTTTCGCGTTTAAACCCAATGTAGTACCTCCGGGTGGAGCATTGGGGACGTGGCCGCAAGTATAGCGGCCCTAATTCAAATTATAATGTATATAGACTCAAGGCGGCTCCGTGGCGTAGTGGTATGTGTGTGACTACTACGCCCAAGGTCCCGGGTTCGAATCCCGACACGGTCCGCTTGAAAAATGTTAGGCGAGCATTTTTCACAAAAATACACCCTCGTTTGGATGAGAGGTAAAATGGAGGTCCTGTGTGTGAGTGTTGTCACGCACGTTAAAGATCCCTACCTTGCTTGGAACAGCAAGGGTCCGGCAAAATTCCAAATTTTCCGGGTAAAAAAAAATCGCTTCCTGGCCAATGTAGTACCTTCGGGTGGAGCATTGGAAAATCAAATGTAATGTATATAGGCTCAAGGCGGCTCCGTGGCGTAGTGGTATGTGTGTGACTACTACGCCCAAGGTCCCGGGTTCGAATCCCGACACGGTCCGCTTGAAAAATGTTAGGCGAGCATTTTTCACAAAAATACACCCTCGTTCGGATGAGAGGTAAAATGGAGGTCCCGTGTGTGAGTGTTGTCACGCACGTTAAAGATCCCTACCTTGCTTGGAACAGCAAGGGTTCGGCAAAATTCCAAATTCTCCAGGTAAAAAAAAACTCGCTTCCTGGCCAATGTAGTACCTTCGGGTGGAGCATTGGAAAATCACATGTAATGTATGTAGTACCTCCGGGTGGAGCATTGGGGACGTGGCCGCAAGTATAGCGGCCGTTATTCAAATTATAATGTATATAGGCTGTCAATGTAGTACTTTCGGGTGGAGCATTGTGGACGTGACCGCAGGCATAGCGGCCCCTTATTCAAATTATAATGTATATAAGCTGTGGGGGAATTTCAGAGAACAATGTAGGTTCAGAATATAAATAAGTGGAGGTACGTATCCAACCAGTTTTGAGACGGAAAACCTAATGACGAAAGAATGTTGACTGTGCAAAAAGATATATTGGAAAAGATATTAAGTAAATGTTCAAGTGCTGGGGGAACTTGACAGCCACAGACTGCTTACCCCCCTTCACAACCAGTGAATGTTGGAGAAATAGGGTATATAACTGTAAAACAATAGAAGGGGACCGAACTGCATCTAACAAGAAAGAACAGCGCCTATGATCAAAAACAACAAACACAGAAACAAGAATAAAATTGTGGAAAGCATATATGGAGAGCACAGCACAGTATGTCTATGAAATACGGGCAGTAGGAAAAGCAGACAGAAGACCGGTAGCAGCATTTTGGAATGTTGTGCTTCAAATGTATGAGAATGATGGCATGGAAAGACAAAGTTAATAACAATTAGGTTATAGAAATAGGAGATGAAAAAAAATATCTGTGGAAAAAAATAGGAGAATAGAAGGACAGAACACGGTCTAGGGCATTTTTGGGGAATAGTGTGGGATATATTACAAGCAGAGATAGGAAAATGGAGATAGATGTAGACCCAGATCAGATAGTGATAGATGCAGATCGTGCAAATTTCAGGGAAATGTGTAGGTTACTTCAGAATAGGAAACAATGAGGGTACGCGTCTAACCAGTTCCAGGACTAAAGACCTAATGATGATGATGCAACATCAAAATTGCCTATTTTCATAAACTCTAATTTCACATAATATTACTGCAATCTATCCTTCTATACTTCAATTGATTCGGCATTTAATCTAATCACTGTATAAACGGTCCAAAGCTTAAATATATTAAGGGTCAAAAATATTGTTTGTATAGCGAACAAGAGTTTCTAAATAATAATTTTATTTTAGCAATTATTGAAAGTTAAATAATCAAACGACTGCAACTATCATTTGTTTGAGGTACGATCTTATATCACGATTGAAATATTTAGTTAAGAATTTAAATACGCTTCTTTACTACACAAAAAAGAATTTCTGTAATTTCAGGTTGCCTTAGTACTGAAAATTAGTCTGAATTTAGGTGATACCTTTTGATGATAATAAACTTAAAAGCGTATTGTTTGCTAGGTATAAATGTCAATATTGTACTAGTAAATGTTAAAGCAGTTGATATTTCAACATACTGACATGATTCTAAATACATATACAGCCATATAAATATTGCTCAATGTATTAATAGTAGCAAGACGATTTTGTTAGATGTATCAAAGTTCCTTGGAGATAAGTTTATTAGTATTCTGTACACACAAACAAGAGCAAGTCACAGTTAGGCATATTATACTGGTTTAATAGTTTGTTTAATACAGATCATTACGAAATTGTAGTAAATGCAGTAACATGGTCTAAAAGTATCAAACTCATCAATTTCTGGTCGTTATAAAGAATAAATCTTACAGACCATTATCGCTAAATTTAAGTGCCATGGATTACATCTTGGAGCTATTAGTAATAGTCCTGACAGCTGCTGTGACGATTGTTTTTGTAATAGCACGGCATCACAAATACTGGAAACGAAAAAGTTTGCATTCGCTAAAACCAAACTTTCCATTTGGAAACGTTGGTTATCCTTTCACTAGAAAACTTCACATAGGAATTTTACTTCAAAACATATACACCGAAGTAAGAAAAGCAGGAGTTAAGCATAGTGGCATCTATATGCTTACAAATCCGGTATATTTTCCAGTGGATCCAAATATTTTGACGAATGTTTTAGCAAAAGATTTCCAATATTTTTACGACCGAGGATTTTATCATAACGAAAAAGACGATCCTCTCAGTGCTAATTTATTTGCGATTTCTTATAGGAAATGGCGTAACCTTCGAACAAAATTGACTCCTACTTTTTCTTCCGGAAAAATGAAAATGATGTTTAACACAATGGTTGAATGCGCTAATCAAATGCGTGCATTTGTCTCTAAGTACGAGAGTAACGCAAATGGGATTGAAATTAAAGAGACCTCGGCGCCTTATACCACTGATGTAATTGGTTCGTGCGCATTTGGACTTGAATACAATAGCTTTGAAAACGAACATGCTGAATCCACCAATTTCGAGTTGTAGAAGCTTTTTAAATACTTTTATTTTTGTTAAACCGGATTTGGCGAGACTTTTGGGCATCCGGCTTTTTTCCCAGGAAGTCAATGAATTTTTTATTAATGTTGTTAGATATACAATTAACTACAGCAAACAAAACAAATTAAACGTAACGATATGCTGCAATTATTGATGGATTTAGAAGAGCATTTTCCGAATAATAACTCAAACAAATGCGACGAAAAGCTGCTTTCGATAAACGAAATCGCGGCTCAGGTGTTTGTTTTCTTTGTTGCAGGGTTTGACACTTCCTCCAATACAATGGCATTTTGTTTATATGAGTTAGCTGTCAATTTACAAATACAATCAAAAGTTAGGGACGAAATAAACAGAGTCTTAGAAAACTATAGTGGAAAAATTACATACGATGCTATTATGGAGATGAAGTATATGGGACAAGTAATCGATGGTAAGTCGAAATACACAATCGCTAAAGTTTATTGTAAGTTTTATAGAAACCCTTAGAAAATATCCCCCTTTAACACATTTAAGTCGAAACTGTGTCAAGGACTACAATCTACCAGATACGGACATTACCATCGAGAAAGGGACAACAATGTTCATTTCAATTTTGGGATTTCATCATGACCCTCAATATTTTACTAATCCAAATGACTTCGAACCAGAACGTTTTTCGGAGGAAAACAAATCTAAAATACGACCGTTTACATATATACCGTTTCGAGAAGGTCCTAGAATTTGCATAGGTACAGCCTCTATATTTTTTCAAATAACAAATATTGATGTTCCAGGCTTACGATTTGGTATAATGCAAATAAAAATAGGTCTAACCGTTTTGCTAAGAAATCACGTAATATCGCTCAATAAAAAAACCATCGTGCCCTTTGAAATAGATCGTTACAATTTTATTCTTGCACCGAAACACGGGGTTTGGTTAAACATTGGAAAAACTGAAGAGAACACCTAAACATATATACCCGTATTAGACTGCTAAATAACAAAAACAAACCATCAGCACAACAGTTGTAGGTTTAAAATTACCAGGCTGAAGATTGATTAACTTGAGGCATTTGTTATGCAGCAAATCTATCCAAAATAGGTTTTAATTATTACTTACTGTTTACTTTTTATTCGTTTATACTTATGAGTAAATTGGCACGTCTTAAAGAAATTACAGTAGGTTATTTTGAACAGTTGAAAATAGTGGAAAACTACCAGACTCTGTCCTACATTCTTGGTATGCTCTCAGTTTGCATAGATGCAATAGACAAAGATAAACATATCGGATAACGAACGAAAGAAACCAGATTGATAACTTACATGTAGGAGGTCTACCATAATCAAGCGGGCACACTCCCGTATGTACACTTGCACGCATTCACGCACGAACGCCCGCAGGAAAGGAACTGATGAATAATCCCATTTTTATCCCAATAGCGTATAATTTGGGAAGGACCGCAACACTTGCGACCACATCCCAAATGTTCCTCCCTAAGGTACTACATTTAGACTTAAACGGGAATTACACGCTTCATATAAATCTGACTTCAAAATTAATTAATCGTTAAATATAATTTATAAACTAAAACTAAAGTTAGGGTTTAAATAATGGTACACATAGTGTTAACTTTGGAGAATGCGTGATCAACAAGACAGTAGTAAAAAGTAAAAGGAAAGGTATCCGTAATACTAGACAGCAGCTACCCGCTCTGCTTATCGGTGTGACTAGAAGGGTCGACTTGACTTAAAACTATCCAAATTTAGTTAAATTACTATTTACTAAAGAATTCCAATTTCTAAGCATACGCAAAATTTATTAAAAGCAAATCCAGCTATTTGTTTCTGCTCTATAAATTTACAATATCGTCCGCGCTAGTTTAAGTAATTTATTCTAATTTCAGCTTAAATTCGTGCCCAACGTTCCTTATCATTTCTTAACTGACCTATTCAAATTTCATTCTTCATTTCTATAAGTATTAGGACCAAAAACAAGTAAAACGTTAAACAAAACAAATCAAGCGATAAAACAATAAAATATATAAATATCCAATACAGATATAGAATGTAAATATATAAATATCTAAATAAAGCATTAAGCATATACGCATATAACAGTGCATAGAATAGCAAAAAAATCTCTTAAATTATCAGATGCACTCGCATAAGTAATATATCGGCTAGCATCACCATACTAAAACGTATTCGTTCAAAATTAACTGCAAAATTTACTTATAATACAAATCAATGCTTATGCGAGCACAGCCGCCTCAATATTTATAAATACCTCGAATATAAATGTCTCCAGTTTCCGAAGATCTGGTCGTCTACCTACACCTAATTATCTCTTACTGTTAAAAGGAGATGGGTATGCACTGTCAAAGTTCTAGTGGGTACGTACTATCACTTCTATCGGGGGGGTTCTGCGTGTTTATGTGTGCGGTTTCACTCTAATTTAGTTTCTTAGCTTAATTGGTTTTTGGTTGGTTTGAGTTAATTAGGAAATCTGATGTAGATTTGTTATTTATTATCTCGGTTTAAAGTTTTGATTGAATACCCATGCTTGTTCTTTGCGTTTTAGGTAAGATAGCTATTGATTTAGTGTAAAATTCATCGTGTATATTTAGATATTTGGGTTCTGTTTTACTTTTCTTGTATATATATTTTTGTTGTTTTTACTTTTGTAAATTAAGATACATCGTGCCAAAAAAAAATTATGCCAATCTAAACTACCTCCTACTCCAAATTTCAAGCGCCCCCTCTGACGCCTCGGTATACATTCGGTTCTCAGCGTCCGGTCTCGCGACCCTTCTCGCAAACTCCTTCAAGGCTACTTCGAACACCCTCCGATTTAGCACTCCCTGGACTTATTCCAGGATCTTGGGCCATTCTAGCCACTCGATTGCTAGTATTTTGTCTGCTAACGCTGTGTTAGTCATCTCTAATGGGCAGTCAAATAGCACGTGCTTTGCGCTTTCTACGCCCTCGTCGCATTCGTAGCGGTCGTTCTCGGTCAATTCGAATCTTTGCGGGCAGGCTTTTAGTGCACCGTGCCCTGTTACTATAGTCAAAATCAGGAAAGAATGAATGCACGTCATTAATTTCTGATTCAATCCAAGATATAGTTCCGCATATAAATGGGCGTATTTAACATGTAAGAGAAAGAAAGAATACAAGTAGCACGTGTTTCGAGTAAAGTAGCTTAGTAACGACTTACGCTGTGGAGTTTATGATACGTAAAGAATGGGAACAGTAAACTGTCGCATGTCTTATCTATATTACACTTATGTTTTCCCAATAGGAATATTTCTTGCAATCTTTATTAAACAGTCAATTGATTAATCTTGATGCATACGAATACGGTTGATGACGTGCATTCACTCTTTCCTGATTTCGACTATAGCTACACCATCTTATGATCAAAATTCACCTCCATCTTATCTCTAACTTCCATGCACAATATAAATTTGTTCGTCAACCTGTCGGTAGCAGTGTTGTTCTACCACTCTTCCCACTGTTTGATCGATCTTTAGCCTTCCGTACCGATGAATACGAAGTAAGAAACTTTCCAGTTGCGGTTTCGTTGGTCAGTTTATTTGCATTGTTGTTTTTTAGATTGCCGTCATTCGACCCAACTTAATAAAACTTTAAATCGCGAAACCTAAGTGCCGCGTGAGCTATCCTCCAAACGTACCGTTGATGTGTCGAGGTGTTCGTATTGCCAGAACAGCAAGGACCGATTTACTATCGGTAATGATAAAGTGAGCACCTGTGCGCGAGTGGTTGATTAACAACTTTTTAGCTTTCTTTATAGGTACCAACTCGCACTGAAAGATTGTGATCTAATAAGCAAGTTTAGTTTGAAATTGGAACACTTTCCGCTATTCCTTATGCACAGCATCGTCCGTTTGCGAGCCATCCGTATAAATCCTGAACCCTCAGTTTCCCGCCCTATATCTACGAGTCTCCGATGTCTAATCTCTTTAACGACAAGTTTGATTGGGAGCATCCTACTAATCACAAATATTGTCTCCGTGGAAGTGGTCCTGTACGCTATCTCTGCCTTGACGGCGGTTATGCATCGAGTACTCTCCAATTGCCGGACTCTCCTCACCTTAAAACCCTCCGCCCAAATAGACCGTCCACAACTATTGCCTCTAAATCTCCAGTTTATTTTAGCTGTCTTGTTCTCAATATCCATACATTTGATTTTTCCAATGCTCCATCCGAAGGTACTACATTGGCCAGGAAGCGAGTTTTTTTTATTTGAAAATTTTGAATTTTGCCAAACCCTTGTTGTTGCAGCAAGGTAGGGATTTTTAACCTGCGTGACAATATTCACACACGGAACCTCCATTTTACCTCTCATTCGAACGAGGGCGAATTTTTGTGAAAAATGCCCGCCTAACATTTTTCAAGCGGGCCGTGTCGAGATTTGAACCCGAGACTTGAGCATAGTAGTAACACGCATATCAAGTACAATACTGAGCCGCCCCTTGTTCCCAATACCACAAAATTTATACTCACAGCTTTAAATAACAATATTTTATATTAGACAGTGATCAAACTTCAGGTATTATTAATTTTTTAATGCATGGTCATATAGGGACACTAAAATTAACAGTTAAAATTATACAATACCTTTCTGTGGCTTTTAATTTATGCAAATTTTAACCTCAAAATGGTGTATACCAATCATTTTCTAAATTTATCAAACTTGGAGATGTTCATGTTTCAGTTGAAAAATCTATAACAGTACCGTACCGCGTCCTATTTTCTTAATTTTATTCTTCAGGCTGGTTAGTAATTAAGAATAATAATTTCATAAATATACTACGGAAATTCCAAAAAGCTGGAGCATGACCTTTTTTGGTGGATTTTTCAGCGGCGGCTCCGTGGCGTGGCGTAGTTAGTATGCGCGTGACTACTATATTCAAGTTCCCGGGTTCGAATCCCGACACGCTCTGCTTGAAAAATATTATACGAGCATTTTTCACAAAAATACGCTCTCGTTCGGATGAGAAATACAATGTTGGTCCCGTGTGTGAGTGTTGTGTCTCACGGTAAAGATCCCTACCTTGCTTGGAACAGCAAAAGTTCGGCAAAATTCAAAATTTTCCAGATAGAAAAACTCGCTTCCTGGCCAATGTAGTACCTTTGGCTGGAAAACCATATGTAGGGATTTTTCAGCTCAAACCTTTTTTGGTCTTGGAGACCCCTTGTGCGTCCACTCCATAGATTACGGTTTTGTTTCTAGATCATTAAAATGAAGCATAGTTACACAACGATTAAAAAATCCTTTATCTTTCTCAGAAGGGGCACAGATTGACAGTGATACTTCCACTCATTTGTGTTCGGTGTTCAAACATTTATGAGTTCATTTTGCAGAAATGCTTGTCATACTTAATTTGAAGTGAACTATGTGATGAATGCACTTATATGAAATCTTTAGTGTCTGAACTATACGTTCTGGTTCAATTTAATGGTCTGATGAAATTATATCATGAACTGCCTAAATATTTTTGGCATTGGACATCGAAATTGGTATTCCTTCTCGCTTCCCATTTTCAACGGAAAATTTTCATCTTTTGAATAACGCATTGTAACGTATTTATTTTCCTAGCATATATTTATGCGAATTTCTATATAAAATCCGTGTTAATATAATATTACTTAATATTTCATTTAATCTTTCTAAAATTATCTTTAATAATTTAAAGGTCATTTAAATTTACACAGTTTCGCAATGTAAATCTACCTATAGTTAAGTTTATAGGTGTCCTTATTATTAATTAGAGTGGTTGGAGAAGCATGCGTGATTTGTAACGTGAGTTACGTTTCGGGCCTGCGAGCTGCCTTTTTAAAAACTTTTTCCAACTCTTCATAACAATATTTATTTACTTAAACAAAAAATACAGTTGCATTTTGACAAACTGGTTTAAAAAACTCTAAGTCGAAATAAAATAATAATTGAAGTAATATTGTGAGTAGTCTAAGCAAACTGCAATGTTAAAGCTGAAATACTTTTACTGACTTGCTGGTCTTGGGGCTCCCGGGGTATTTATGTTGTCTCTGCCCGTCACAATTCTGTGGGAACTTGCAAAGCTTATATCTGCTTATTCTTAATACTATTCATTAATACATTGTAACATTCTTACTTTCTAGGTAATTGCGGTATCTTAACAGTCTGTGACCTGTCACCTGCAATATCACTATCCTTTGGAATACATTCTATTGCATCCGTTCTCATGAACTGTTAATAACCTTTTTATATCTATCCTTGAATTACGTTGTTGTACTTGACTTAATAATTTCTTAATGGTTTCTAATAATTTCCTAATAACTTCTATTTTATAATACATAGATAAATTGGAGGATACATAACTCGCGTGCCCGAAAAACTTCCATGTCCGGTCATTTGTGATAATTTATAATTATTAACATGCAGTCAGATATGCTTTTTAAGATTAACATGGCTACAACGTGGATTTTTAAATTGGGGGCCCATGTGAATAATTGATAACCGAGGTGTTATCAGCGAGTTTCTGTAAGTATATTTTAATTCGAAAGCATATTGATTCGGCATTTATTCTAATTACTGTCAAAACGATCCGAAGCTTAAGTATATTAAGAATTAAAAACATTGTTTGTATAGCGAACAATAGTTTTTCAATAATATTTTTATTTTAGTAACTATGGAAAGTTAAATTATGAACAGACTGCAACTACCATTTGTTTGAGGTACAATCTTATATCACAATTTAAATATTTAGTTAGGAATTTAAATACGCTTCTTTAGTACACAAAAAAGTATTTCTGTAATTTCAGGTTGCCTTAGTACTGAAAATTAGTCTGAATTTAGGTGATACCTTTTGATGATAAGAAACTTAAAAGCGTATTGTTTGCTAGGTTTAAATGTCAATATTGCACTAGTATATGTTAAAGCAGTTGACATTTCAACATACTGACATGATTCTAAATACATATACAGCCATATAAATATTGCTCAATGTATTAATAGTAGCAAGACGATTTTGTTAGATGTATCAAAGTTCCTTGGAGATAAGTTTATTAGTATTCTGTACACACAAACAAGAGCAAGTCACAGTTAGGCATATTATACTGGTTTAATAGTTTGTTTAATACAGATCATTACGAAATTGTAGTAAATGCAGTAACAGGGTCTAAAAGTATCAAACAGCTTAATCGTACTCATCAATTTGTAGTCGTTATAAAGAATAAATCCTACAGACAATTATAGTTTAAATTTAAGTGCCATGGATTACATCTTGGAACTATTAGTAATAGTCCTGATAGCTGTTGTGACGATTGTTTTTTTAATAGAACGGCAGCACAAATACTGGAAACGAAGAGGTTTACATTCACTAAAACCAAAGTTTCCATTTGGAAACGCTGGTAATCCTTTTACTAGAAAACTTCACATAGGAATTTTAATTCAAAACATATACAACGAAGTAAGAAAAGCAGGAGTTAGGCATAGTGGCATCTATATGCTTACAAATCCGGTATATATTCCAGTAGACCCAAATATTTTGAAGAATGTTTTGGCAAAAGATTTCCAATATTTTTACGACCGGGGATTCTATCATAACGAAAAAAACGATCCTCTTAGTGCTAATTTATTTGCGATTTCTGGCACAAAATGGCGTAACCTTCGAACAAAATTGACTCCTACTTTTTCTTCCGGAAAAATGAAAATGATGTTTAACACAATGGTTGAATGCGCTATTCAAATGCGTGCATTTGTCTCTAAGTATGATGGTAACGCAAATGGGATCGAAATTAAAGACACCTTGGCGCGTTATACCACTGATGTAATTGGTTCGTGCGCATTTGGACTTGAATGCAATAGCTTTGAAAACGAACATGCTGAATTTAGAAGATATGGAAAACGTATCTTTCAACCAATTTCAAGTTGGAGAAGCTTTTTAAATACCTTTGCTTTTGTTAAACCGGATTTGGCGAGAGTTTTGGGAATCCGGCTTTTTTCCCAGGAAGTCAATGAATTTTTTATTAATGTTGTTAGAGATACAATTAACTACAGGAAAACAAAACAAATTAAACGTAACGATATGCTGCAATTGTTGATGGATTTAGAAGAGCATTTACCGAATAATAACTCAAACCAATGCGACGAAAAGCCGCTTTCGATAAACGAAATCGCAGCTCAGGTTTTTGTTTTCTTTGTTGCAGGGTTTGACACTTCTTCCAGTACAATGGCATTTTGTTTATACGAGTTAGCTGTCAATTTACAAATACAATCAAAGGTTAGGGACGAAATAAATAGAGTTTTAGAAAACTATAATGGAAAAATTACATACGAGGCTATTATGGAGATGAAGTATATGGGACAAGTAATAGATGGTAAGTTCAAATACACAATCGTTAAAGTTTATTGTAAGTTTTAGAAACCCTTAGAAAGTATCCCCCTTTAACACATTTAAGCCGAACGTGTGTCAAGAACTACAATATACCAGATACGGACATTACTATTGAGAAAGGGACAAGAATGTTCATTTCAATTTTAGGATTTCATCATGACCCCCAATATTTTACTAATCCAGAGAACTTCGATCCAGAACGTTTTTCGGAGGAAAACAAATCTAAAATACGACCGTTTACATATATACCGTTTGGAGAAGGTCCTAGAATTTGCATAGGTACAGCTTATATGTTTTTTCAAATAACAAATATTGATATTCCAGGCTTACGATTTGGTATAATGCAAATAAAAATAGGACTAACCGTTTTGCTAAGAAATCACGTAATATCGCTCAATAAAAAAACCATCTTGCCCTTTGAAATAGATCGTTACAACTTTATTCTTGCACCGAAACACGGGATTTGGTTAAACATTGGAAAAACTGAAGAGAACACCTAAACATATATACCCGTATTAGACTGCTAAATAACAAAAACAAATCATCAGCACAACAGTTGTAGGTTTAAAATTACCATACTGGAGATTGATTAAATCGAGGCATTTGTTATGCAGCAGATATATCCAAAATGGGTTTTAAGAATTACTTACTGTTTACTTTTTATTCGTTTATATCTTTAAGTAAATTGGCACGTCTTAAAGAAATTACAGTAGGTTATTTTAAATAGTTGAAAATAGCGTAAAACTACCAGACTCTGTGTTACGTCCTTCGTATGCTCTAAGTTTGCATCAATGCATTAGACAAAATATATCGGATAACGAACGAAATAAACCAGATTCATAACATACATATAGGAGGTCTACCATAGGCAAGCGGGCACACTCCCGTATGTACATATGCACGAATTCACGCACGAACGCCCTCAGGAAAGGAACTGATAGATAATCCCATTTTTATCCCCAATACCGTATAATTTGGGTAAGGACCGCTACACTTGCGATCGCATCCTATATGCTCGATCCAAAAGTACTGCATTAGTCCTAAACGCGAATAATTTTGTGCTTCATATAAATCTGACTTCAAAATTAATTAATCGTTAAATATAATTTAAAGACTAAAACTACAGTTAAGGTTTAAATAATGGTACACATAGCGTTAAATTTGGAGAATGCCTGATCAACAAGACAGTAGTAAAAAGGAAAAGGAAAGGGATCCCTAATACCAGATAGCAGCTACCCGCTCTGGTTACCGGTGTGACCTGAACGGTTGACTTGACTTAAAACTATCCAAATCTAGTTAAATTAGTATTTACTAATGGATTCCAATTTCTAAGCATACGCCAAATTTATTAATAGCAAATCCACCTATTTGTGTCTGCTCTATAAATTTACAATATTGTCCGCGCTAGTCTAAGTAATTTATTCTAACTTCAGCTTAAATTCGTCCCCAACGTTTCCTATCATTTCCTAACTGACTTATTCTAATTTCATTCTTTATTTCTATAGATATTACGACAAAAAACAAACAAAACGTTAAACAGAACAAATCAAGCGACAAAACAATAAAATATATAAATGTACAATACAGGTATAAAATGTAAATATATAATATCTAAATAAAGCATTAAGCATATACGCATATAACAGTGCATAGAATAGCAATGAAAAATCTCTTAAATTATCATGTGCACTCGCATAAGTAATATATCGGCTAGCATTACCATACTAAAACATGTTCGTTCAAAATTAACTGCAAAATTTACTTATAATACAAATCAATGCTTATGCGAGTATAGCCGTCACAATATTTATAAATACCTCGAATATGAATGTCTCCAGTTTCCGAAGATCTACATACACCTAATTATCTCTTACTGCTAAGGGGAGATGGGTATGCACTGTCAAGGTTTTGGTGGGTACTCACTAAATGTTCCGAGGGACCACAATCACTATCACTTCTAACGGGGGATTTTGGATGTGCGGTTTCACTCTGATTTAAGTTCTTAGTTAAATCGATTTATTTAGTTAGTTTGAGTTAATTAGGAAATCTGACTTAGATTTGTTATTAATTATCCCAGTTTAAAGTTTTGATTGAATACCAGATGCTTGTTCCTTGCGTTTTAGATAAGATAGCGATCGATTTAGTGTCAAATTTAAGGTGTATATTTAGATACTTGGGTTCTGTTTTACTTTTCTTGTATATATTTTTATTGTTTTTTTACTTTTGTAAATTAAGATACATCGTGCCAAAAAAAATTTATGCAAATCTATACTACCTTCTACTCCAAATTTCAAGCGCCCCCTCTCACGCCTCAGTATACGCCCGGTTTTCAGCATTCAGTCTTGCGATCCTTCTCGCAATCTCGTTCAGGACTACTTCGAACACCCTCCGGTTTAGCACTCCCTGGACTTATTCCAGGCTCTTGGGCCATTTTAGCCCCTCAATTGCTAGTATTTTGTCTGCCAACGCTCTGTTAGTCATCTCTAATGGGTAGTCAAATAGTACGTGCTTTGCGCTTTCTACGCCCTCGCCGCATTCGTAGCGGTCGTTCTTGGTCAATTCAAATCTTTGCGGCCAGGCTTTTAGTGCACCGTGCCCTGTTACTACCTACACCATCTTATGATCGTTATTCACCTCCATCTTGTCTCTAACTTCCATTCACAATATAAACTTGTTCGTCAACCTGTCGGTAGCGGTGTTGTTCCACCTCTCTTCCCACTGTTGGATCGTTCTTTGGCCATCCGTACCGATGAATACGAAGTAAGAAACTCCTCTGTTGCGGTTTCTTTGGTCAGTTTATTTGCTCTGTTGTTTCCTCGATTGCCGGTTATGCGGCCCAACTCAATAAAATTTTAAATCGCGAAACCTAAATGCCGCGTGCGCTATCCTTCAGACATCCCCGTGAAGATGTGTTGAGGTGTTTGTATTTGCTAGAACAGCAAGGGCCGATTTACTATCGTTAATGATAGAGTGAGCACAAGTGCGCGAGTGGTTTATAAACTACTTTTTAGCTTTCTTTATAGGTACGAACTCGCACTGAAAGATTGTGATCTAATAAGCAAGTTTAGTTTGAAATTGGAAAACTTTCTTCTATTCTTTAAGCACAACATCGTCCGTTTGCGAACCATCCGTATAAATCCTGATCCCCGTCGCGTTTTCATCTCCTTTGACATACTCGAATCGTTTGACATGAGCCGGATGCTCTAGTTTGTAAACATCGATTTTTCAATCAATTTCTTTACTAAAAAGACCAAGATTCTTGTCAATTTCCCCCTTTATATCCACGAGTCTCCAATGTCTAATCTCTTTAACGACAAGTTCGATTGAGAGCCTCCTACTAATCACAAAAGTTGTCTCCGTGCAAGTGGTCCTGTACGCCTTCGCTGCCTTGACGGCGGACTTCCCTCGCTTTACAACCCTCCGCCCCAATAGGCCGTCTACAAAGATTACCTCTGAACCCCAGTTTATTTTCGCTGTCTTGTTCCCAATACTCCTACATTTGATTTTTCCAATGCTCCACCCGAGGGTACTACATTGGTCAGAAAGCGAATATTTTTTTACCTGAAAATGTTGAACTTTGCCGAACCCTTGCTGCTGCAGCAAGGTAGTTTATACTCACAGCTTTAAATAACAATATTTTATATTAGACAGTGATCAAACCTTAGGTATTATTAACTTTTTTAATGCATGGTCATGTAGCGACACTCAAATTAACAGCTAAAATTGTACAATACCTCTCTGTGGCTTTTAATTTATGCAACTTTTAACCTCAAAATGGTGTATACCAATCATTTTCTAAATATATCAAACTTGCAGATGTTCCAGTTTTAGTTGAAAAATTTATAACAGTACAGTACCGCGTCTTATTTCCATAATTTTCTTTTTCGGGATGGCTAGTAATTTAGAATAATAATCTCCATTGGTAGTTTGACCTTCTTTTATCATAAATATACCACGGATATTCCAAAAAACTGAAACAAGAACTTATTCGGTTGATTTTTCAGTAGCGGCTCCGTGGCGTGGCATAGTTAGTATGCGCGTGACTACTATATTCAAGCTCCCGGGTTCGAATCCGGACACAGTCCGCTTGAAAAATATTAGGCGAGCATTTTTCACAAAAATAAGCTCTCGTTCGGATGAGAGGTAAAATGTAGGCCCCGTGTGTGAACGTTGTGACTCGTGGTAAAGATTCCTACCTTACTTGGAACAGCAAAAATTCGGCAAAATTCTAAATTTTCCAGAAACAAAAGCTCGCTTCCTGGCCAATGTAGTACCTTCGGGTTGAAAATCATAAGTACGGATTTTTCAGCTCAAATCTTCTTAGGTCTTGGAGACATCTTGTGTCTCAACTCCACCGATTGCGGTTTTGTTCGTGGATCATTAAAATAAAGTATAGTGACACAAGGATTAAAAAAACCTTTATCTTCTTTAAAAAGGACACAGATTGACAGTGATATTTCCACTCATGGTTGTTTGTGTTCGGCGTTCATACATTTATGAGTGCATTTTGCAGAAATGCTTGTCATACCTAAATTTACGTAAACTATGATGAATGCACTTATATGAAATCTTTAGTGCGCCAACTATACGTTCCAGTTCAATTTGACGGTCTGATAAAATTATATTATGAACTGCGTAAATATTTTTGGGGCTGGACATCTAAATTAGTATTCCTTGTAGCTTCCCATTTTCAACAGAAAGTTTTCATCTTTTAAATAACGAATTGTAACGTATTTATTCTCCTAGCATATATTTATGCGTTTTTATATATAAAATCTGTGTTAATATAATATTACTTTATATTTCATTTAATCTTTCTATAATTGTCTTTAAAAATTTAAAAGTCATTTGAATTTACACGGTTTCGCAATGTAAGCCTATGTTTAGTTAAGATTATAGGTGTTATTGTTATTAATTAGAGTGGTTGGAGAAGCATGCGTGATTTGTAACGCGTGCGCGAAGAACTTTTATCTCGGTCATTCGTGATAATTTATAATTATTAACATGCAGTCAGATGTGCTTTTTGAGATTAACATGACTACAACGTGGGTTTTTAAATTGGCGGTCCATGTGAATATTTGGTAATTGAGCAGTTATCAGTGAGTTTCTCTAGGTATATTTTAATACGAATGCTTATGTGTATTAATTTCCAGCGCAAACAAGTTTTAATTTTAACTTATGGAACAAATTCATTGCTTGAATGTTGATTTTGTTTTAATATAAATCATCGTATTGATTGTAATATATTCGTAACGTATTTGAAACTTAAATGTTCTGGTTAATTTAAGTCAACATCTGGAGATGATCCTGACATGATCATATCTTTTGCGAAGAGCGTTTTGCTGCGCAGAGCGAGTTAAGGTGCGTGGCTTCGAGCGGTCCTTTTTAAAAAGACTTTTTTGAACTTTAACAAATTTATTTGATTTAAACAGATTTGAACAATGGAATTTTACAATCTTGAATAATTAGTCTAAGTCGAAAATTATTTAATAATTGTACAAGTGAGCTATCTACGAACTGCAATGTAAAAGCTGAACGTTTGATGAACTGACTGCGAGTGGAGCTCCCGGGCCTTATATAATCTCCCTACCCCCTCACAGTTGTGTGGGAACTTGCAGACCTAATGTCCGCTTACACTTGACTCTATTCATGATACATAGTTGCTATCTTAAAAGCTATTCATAATTACAATGTTGCAGGCTTATTCTGCGTAATCTCGGTACGTGACTTCCTACGACAGTCTGTGACCTGACATCTGCAGTGTCACTTATCCTTGTGCTACTTTGTAGCGCTTCCGTTCCCATGAACGTTTATAAACTGAAATAAATTGTAATAAATTGTCTTTTATGACATTGTTGCACATTTCCTAATATTTCCTAATAACTTCTTAAGTATTAGTTTTATATAGATATAATAGATGGGGGATTACATAACCAGCGTTTTGCTGCGCAGTTATTTTTAGTTCCTGACCATCTGCTTTTTGTCAACTACAAGTTCAAGATGTAACTGCTTTTTTCCTTGTTGACTGCAGATTGAGTTGTAGCAAGGTATTTTAGAAATATGGATTTATTATGGTAAGTTTATTACTTTTCAAATTACAGTTGCTTAGAATATTGTTGTTTGATATCCAAGTATTAAATGTTCGCAGTTTTTTTTGCCTTTACAATTATTGACACGTCAGGCAAATACTTGTGTAATAATTTTGTAAAATTTAAGTAACTAATTTATTCTAAATTTCCTAACTCAGAGATCTATTAATAAGTAAATTTTTAGTGCCAAATTTGCTTCATAGTGAGTACAGCCATATGACATTGTAGCGGATATAGCTTTTGTTGTAAAAACCTGAATAATTATTTGTGTGTGGTATAAACCTAGAATTTATTTGTGCTTAAAATATTATTCCTGGTTTATCACTACAGCGTGTGTTTGAAATATTTGAAATATATTTGTTCAAAACATGCTATCTAAACATTTTTTGTGCGAATTTAAGAAAACTCATACATTGAAATAATTTTTAGTTATGTAATATTTCCAGTTTATTGTTAAAAACATTTTTTAAAAATTGTACATGCAAACAAAATAATTATATAAAGATATTTTAACTTTTTATTACATCGTTAAGTTGAACTACGTTGTTTTATTTTTGTCCCTAGGCAAAACATAAGATATATATTATCTCAGGTTTTATGAAAGCAAGCTTATGGTAAGTGCTATAAAGGTGAAGTACTATTTGTTTTGTGTTGTTGTAGAGAAATTCAATTTATGATATTTAATTAGTGTGATTTATAGAGCAAAGGTAGTTTTAACTTTTAACTTAATTACATGTATTTTTATTTCAGACTTAATTCCATAGTATTTTTGTATGCTTAAGCTGTAGATCCATCCCCGAGACATCCTGGTCGTTTGTTCTCAGTAGTACTTTTGGTTTTCTGCGTTTCCCGTTTGTTTCTATTATAGCTTGTGTATCCCTTAATGCAGTGGCGACCTTTCACACTTAATGAGATTTAACAAAATAAACCCGTGCCCCTTCTCATGCCTACCGCCTGGAGTAATTTCCAAGTTAGTCGCACATTGAACGCTGGGACGTCATTTTCGCAGTAGCCCAGGTCACCGCACTGACGACCAAGCGTGAAATTCGATTTTGTTAAATTGATTCATTTAAAATTTTGAATAGATTCAGTGTTTGTATTCCACCTTATTATTATTTTTCTCGAGTCTTTCATTGAATTTTTGGCCAAGGACTCGTTGTTATTTTTTAGTAGCATTGTTTTAAAATAAGAATATTATTGGACTTTGCTATTAGAATAAAGTTCTTCTTGTACAAATTTCTTTTTGAAATTTATTACTCGTTATTAATTTTCTAAAACGACTGAAACATATCAAATTGTTTATTTATAATAAATATAAGGAAGAGTTGGAGTATGAGTTAAAAATTCGAGGAATAGAAAGTGCCAGAACCATTACAAAGAAAGGAAAATTTTTTATCGTGGTTGTTGGCAAAATAAGTTGATAAAGCAGGTAGCTCGATTGATCTATCTGGATATAATGTGCAATTTTCGGATGAATGCAAAGAGATTAATTTAACTATTGAGTCGGTGAAAAGTATTTCATCCGAATTTAAAGGCAATTAATTCTTCAGATTCTATTTTTAAGAGAGTATAGTCAAGGCTGTATCATTTATTAGGCCGGGTCAGAGGAAGCAACTTTATTTAAACAAGAGACAGTAGCAAATATTCTTCTATTGGAAGCCGAATTGTATGAAGGAATAAATAAAAATACAGTGTTTAATAGCCCAAATGAAAATAAAACTCCATCTTCTTCAACAGTTAATGTGCCCGTTCACACTGTCTCACTCTTTCTCCACCTAAACCTATTGGTTCATGGTCTATAAAATTTTTCAAAGACCCTAAAGCAATTGTATTTCTTTTTGAAGAGGATAAGAGAACTGGCTCGATCTCGTATGCTATTGGAACATGGGTTGTTTGATTCATCGATGGAGTTGTGTTTACAGGCGACTCCCTACTTTGGTTTTGTTGTGTTAGAACTTCTTTAAGGGATTGGTACTCCCTAGTTAATTGTTTGAAAGAAGATTTTTACCGGCGCATTCAGAAGAGGACATTTAGGAAACAATTAAATCTCGTCATAAAAAAAAGTTGAACCAGCGGTTTTATTTATTGCTCATGTTGAAAATTCGTGTAATAGACTATCCCAACCAGCAGTTGAGTTTACCAAAGTTAGAATAATCAACTTGCATTGCCAGATATTGAAGATATGCCTACATTCATAAAGTTATGTAAGAAATTGGAAGAGGTCGCCATCAATTAATATTGGCTGAATATTTATAGAACTGTTTGGGTTGAATATGTTTTTTAATTAAACTTCATCATAATTTTGGCGTTATTCATAGAATGAGAAAAAGTTTAAAACAATTTTTGACAAGATGCGGGTTTAACCAGTTGGGAACTGAATTACATTAAAAATTGCGATTTAAGAACTATTTATGAAATCAATGAATTGTATTCATAGACCCAGTATTCATAAAATAGAGGAACTGTTTACATGACATCAAAGAACACTGACCATTAAATTTAATTTTGCTGTTTGAATAAACAAACCTTGCTCATAAAATTATCGAACGTTGTTTACTAAATTAAAGAACTTTGTTCATAGAACGAATGAACTTTGTACATTGAATTAACGAATAGTCTCTTGAATTGACGCACGTGGATCATAGAATGAACGAAGTATGTTCATAATATAAACGAACTCTTACATTGAACCAACGATTTTTGTACACTAAATAAACGAACTCTGTTCATTAAATCTATGAAGTATATTCCTTGAATCTACGAACGTTGTTCACTGAATCAACCTTTAAATTATAATTGCGGTATAAATTTCGATCACTAATTTGGAGAGAGAATGGACTGTATATAAATTTGAATGATATTGTAACAAACAACAAATAATTAAATGTTCATAATCAAATCAATTAATCAAAGCGTTTACTATGAGCACTCACCTGGTTAATGATGCGGCCGTGCCGATAAAAAAAAGTTGGAACAAATACAACTCTTCCTTTGGCGGACGGAGCGAAGCACAATTTAACGATAGAGGTTTAGCAAAGCGGTTCATAAGGGTAATAATTATTATTAATAGCGACGGCGGGTAACAAAGCGGTTCATCTAATTAATTCTATGTAGCACGTGTAAACTCGATGCGGTGTAATCGACAGCGGTTCATACACAAGCGATGCGAACTGTTTTTTCGACGAAACGAGAAACTCTTCTGGCTTCGTGGATTTTCCAATCGATACTTGTTTGCAGAGCTTTATCACTCACGGCAATGTTAGCGGGTGCTTCTTATAAACAATGGGGCTTCCACACTAATAAATTTAAATATACACGCGGCGAATTTAAAATAACCAACAAACTCAATGTATTAATGAAATTTAGTTTTAAATTATTTACATAAAAACGGAACACAACCAGTTTTGTCTATTAAATCAATGTATTTGGTTTGTAGAACTAACGAACTATGTTCATAAAATTAATGACCTCTGTATATTGAATCAACGAATTTAGTACGTTGAACATTTGAACTTTGTTCACTGAATCTACTAATTTTGTTCATCGAATTAACGAACTTCGTCCATAGAATCAAAGATCTTGTTTGCATGCAATCAATGAACTGGATTCATTGAATTAATAAGTTCCATTCGTTTAATCCATGAAATCTTTTCATTTCTCTTTTCCTTCTACTTTTTAAGAATATCTTTCCTCGTACATACTTAACTAACTAAAAATACATCTATAGTTATAAAAAAGATTGATAGTGAATACATTTCAAGTACAGAAGTTCGTCTTATTTTTAATGACTTTGTCCTTCAATATGAATTTCGATTAGAAGAAAAAATTCTTCCTTTATTTATAAAAAACAATTGTAGGACTTGTAGAAATGAAATCAGGCGTAACAGAAAAGTTTATCAAAGAAGTTCAAAAATTTTACCAAACATGTTTTGAATATATCGAGAAATGGTCTGAAACTAACACTTTGGTAAATAATTGTTTTCAATTGCGGTTTTTACTACATCGCAAGTAAATTGGACAGATATTGAATCTTGTGTTTTAAGCTTTTATCTGAAAAACAATTGTCTGTTTGAAGAAATTAGAAGACTGAACGTATATTTAAATCCTAAAAATTGATACAATGGGAAGATCAACATGTTGAAATTGATAACAGATAGGAAGAAATATTCAGCCATGTTAAAAACAAACATATTCCAAGTGAAAATGTATTTATTCTTGTTCAATTTATGTTATTTTGTTCTGGAACTAATGCAGTATGAAAGAGTGTTTTCAATTGCGAATGATTTTTGGATAAGTGAGAAATTTAGATTGAATGTTCAAGGTGCGCGAAGTTAGCCGCGACTTTGTAAGCATTAATGTTCTTATAGGTGCCAAAAGTTAATACATCGTTAGTGCTTTCTAAAATTCACATATAACTTTCTGAAATAAATTCTTACTTGCAACTTAATAAGCTGTGATGCTAGGAATAAGGTATATTCAAAATTAAGCGTTGAAAATAAGTATAATTAAACTGACGTTGAGTAGAATGCATGGAAATATACAACCTCAAAGTTTAGATTCAAAAATTGACTAAAATTTTGTTATAGAAACACTAACGATTATATGTAGCATATTATGCAGTACTTCATTGTGCCTTAACCCCAAAGCACCGCATTTTCAGCTTCTAAAATATTCGAATTCAAAGGTCAGATCCGAAAATGAGCTATAACTTTTTTGTTGTAGTAAGCGCTAACGACAATAATATGTAGCACAATCTTTAGTGCTTCGTTAGTGTTTCATTGTGCTTCAAACCGCAAAGCAGCCGCATTTCCGGTTTCGGAAATATTCGACTTCAAAGTCAGATCCGAAAATGAGCTACTTTTCTGTTGTAGAAGCACTAACGACAATATGTAGCAGCAATATGTGCGGCTGCTTTGTGTTTAAAACATAATAGTACACTAACAAAGCAGTAAAGATTATGCTGCATATCGCAGTTAGTGCTTCTACAACAAAAGGGTTGTAGCCCATTTTTCGGATCTGACCTTCGATGTCGAAAATTTCCTAAACCGGAGGTGCGGCTGCTTTGCGGTATGAAGCACAGTAAAGCACTAACGAAGCAATAAAGGGTGTGTTACATATTGTCGCTAGTGCTTCTACAACAAAAAAGTTTTTGTCTATTTTCGGACCTGAAGTTGAATATTCTCGAACCCGGTAGTTCGGCTGCTTCGCAGTTTAAAGCACAATAAAGCACTAACAAAGTGCTAAAGAATGTGTTACATATAATCGTTAGTGCTTCTACAACAAAAAAGTTGTAGCATATTTTAGGATCTGACTTTTGAAGTCGAATATTTCCGAAACCGGAAGTGCTGTTGTTTTGCGGTTTGAAGCATAATAAAATACTCACGAAGCACTAAAAAGTATGCTACATATTGTCGTTAGTGCTTTTACAACAAAAAAGTTGTAGTCCATTTTCGGATCTGATCTCTGAAGTCGAACATTTCAGAACCAGGAAGTTCTGCTGCTTTGCGGTTTGAAGTACAATAAAGCACTAACGAGCACTAAAGAGTGTGCTACACATTTAATGTGCGTTTTGTTTTTATTTTCGATTTTAGGCTTGAGATTTATAAAAAAAATTTTATTGGCATTGTTTGGTTTATGAGCGACATGTATATTGTGATTTTTTAAACATTTTTTAATTTTTTCTGATAATCCAGGTGTGTATTCTATTCCGATTATTATTTCTTTTTGTTTAATATCATTAATATTTTTGTTGTTATTATTAAATATTTTTTTAATTTTGTTTTTTATTATACGATTATAAAATTGTTTGGGATAGAAATTATTGTTAAGAATGTTTTTTATTTTTTTAATGTTTTTAGTTCTATGTTTATTATGAGAAAGTTGGATAGCACGTTCAACTAGGTTATTTATTACATTCGTTTTATATTGATTTGGTACCATGGATTTGTAATTGAGATATCTACAGCTCCATGTTTTTTTATTATACCAGTTTGTTTCAATTGGATTCATTTAAAGTGACCAACATCCAAGAATAAAAACAAAGATATCTATAATACAAGGTCAAGAAAAAACATAACTTTATATATATATATATATATATATATATTGCTATATAGTTTACAATAAATTCATTAAAAGCGTACTTACATTTAAACGGCAATTATAATCTTCATATTCGCACTCATTTTATTTCACTTTTATAATTATTACGTATTACTTTGTTTTAATGGCAACGCACTTCGGCCTTCGTTGAGTTCAAAACTGACTTTCTTATCAAGGTGCTTGCTAATATATTCTCGAATTTCCACTCCATCCGTGGGTACGGTCTAGAACTCGTCGCTTGTTTCTGACCAATCAAATAATTTCATTTAGAGCAGTTTCTGATGTAATGCTCCACGATTCCCCATAATCACAACCTGCCCGCAGCTGTCTTTCGTTATCAACATGCTGTATTTTGATAGATTACTTGCTTTTCCAAAAACAACTGATGCAACTCGACTTTAAATTTTCATGTTTACATGCGATTTACGCAATTTTTAATCATTTCTCTTATCAAACTGGTTAGATCTTTGTACGCATTTATATTAACTACCTGAAACTCTATTTCTATATCCGTATTAATTTAATCGTCTGGAACTCTTTTTTAATGCGTGTCTAATTACACTTTATCATTTATTTCTAAATATACGCGTGCTTCCACTGAAAAATATCCTTATTTGTTTTACCTAAATTAACTAAACTTTATCTACAGGGTATTTAATATTTACTATCTACTTAATACATGTATTTCTCATTCCTACGCCAACTATGCGTCTTCCTATGTTTACCTGCGTCGCCCAAAAACTATTTCTACTTTATATACAGGGTGTTGACTACTTACTATCTACAAACTATGTCTATTTCTTAATTATTTCCTTAAATAAGTGCAGTTTTCTGCTGCCTATTCTAATTACTCATTCCTGAACCACCTTTACTATAACGTGCACCCTTAAACAACCCCTTATCACAGCAATATATATATATATATATATATATATATATATATATATATATACATCAACCTAACTTTCAATTACGTTCGGCATTTTTCTCAATCATATCTGACATTGTCAATTTTGACTTATGTCAGTTATAGACAGGAAGCTACGCTCAAAATTATGGCTATAAGCCAAGTATTAAATATATAAATATTTTAGTTAGTTAATTACACAAGGTAAGTTGATAAATACTATTGTATTTTAGTGAATAAGATGAAATTATAACTTAGACTTTTATGCAAAGCCCAAATGATCATTTCGAGCTAGTAATTGAATGATGGAAAATATAAGGTCTTGGACAGGACTTGAACCTGTATCCTGGTTTTGCCGGAACCATGCGTTTACTAATTATGCCACCAAGACCGATGACACAATTGGGAAATTTACAAATTTAAATCGAGACGGATGATACGCAGCGAGAAAGCAACACGCACCTCCAAATCAAAACTCTTCAAGACGCGACATTCATCAACTCGGTAAAGAACTCGAGGCAAACAACACACAACAAATTGGTTCAGGTATAAAATTAATTTTCAACAAATTATTTGCTTGTTAAAATGGCTACTCAAACTCTACACATTGATAATGCTGCCGAATTAAGAGGTTTAATTACTAAACGCGGTCAGATTAAAGGTCAATTAACTCGGTTTAGAGCGTTCTTGGCAAATATTATTAATGCACCAAATTATTTCGAAGTGGAATCACGACTTTCGGTAATTGAGAATAATCTGTTAAATAATTTTAATGACATTCGGGATAAAATAGAAATAATATCGGAGCGAATTCAAGATCCCGAACGCAAAGAATTTGAAGACGCGCATTATAGCGCAATCGCAGAAGTAAGAAGTTTGTTAAACGGGTTATGGATAAACGCTCAGGGTAGTTATGGTATTAAGATTCAGGGGAACGAAGAACGTAATTCAGATGCACAAAGTCGTGTTAAACTACCACAAATAAATTTGCAAGATTTTCATGGCCATTATATTGAATGAATGAGTTTTTATGGGACTTTTAATTCATTAATTCACAATAATGCACAATTAAGTAACGTGGAAAAATTGTATTATTTAAAATCATTCGTCAAGGGTAAGCCGCGCAGGTAATTCAATCGCTAGAGATATCTCTTACTAATTACGAAATAGGTTGGCAGATGTTAAAGAACAATACGAAAACAAAAGAATTATAATTCATACGCATGTAAAGAGTATTTTTGAGCTTACGCCTCTAAAATTCGAATCTCACGCGCATTTACGAAAATTACTTGACATAAGTAACGTGGAAAAACTGTATTATTTAAAATCATTTGTCAAGGGTAAGCCGCGCAGGTAATTCAATCGCTAGAGATATCTCTTACTAATTACGAAATGGGTTGGCAGATGTTAAAGAACGCTACGAAAACAAAAGAATTATAATTCATACGCATGTAAAGAGTATTTTTGAGCGTACGCCTCTAAAATTCGAATCTCACACGCATTTGCGAAAATTACTTGACAACTTTAACAAAAATCTAAGGGCATTAGCATCGTTAGAACAACCGAAAGAATCGTGGGACACACTTTTAACTTACATATTATCTTCTAAATTGGACCAGACAACAAAACGTCAGTTCGAAGAAACTTTTAACAAAGACCAACCTCCTACCATTTTACAGTTAATTGAATTTATTTCTAAAAAGTGTGTATTATTGGAGACAATTGAAAGACATGCAAAAATGGTTAAGGGAAGTTTTAATAACGGTACTAGGGACGAGAAAACTTTTGCTCACATAGGTACTAACAAAATATCTTGTATCTTTTGTAAAGCAGTTCGCTTAAATTTTAAATGTGACCAACTTCTTAAAATGTCTGTGTCTGAACGTCACGAAGAGATTAAACAACATAAATTATGTAGCAACTGTCTACGACCAGGTCACTATCAAAGGGAGTGTAGAGCAATTAATTGTAAATATTGTGGTGCAAAGCACCACTCTTTGTTACACATAAACGGTAACGCATTGAATTTAAACAGTGTCCAACAGGGTACAAACAACAAAGCGGAGCCGGACAAGTCCCAGGTACCTGAGCAAGAATTTGTAAACCCTTTAATAACGGCTCACTCGGCCAGATCATTTAAACAGGTATTGCTGGCAACTGCTGAAATTTACGTTTTAAACAGTCAAGGGCAGCTAATACAATGCCGTGCTTTACTAGACGGAGGTTCAATGTTAAACTGTATGAGTCAGTCTTTAGTAGAAAAATTAAAAATCAAGACATTCAATACAAGCATTCTGGTACTCGGTATAAACAATATAGCAAGTAATATTTCAATGAAAACGGAACCCACGATATGCTCGCGTGATCTTAAATATAAAGTAAAAGATTCCTTTCTAATCGTTAATCGTATAACAAATGATATGCCACAAAGGTCATTTGATGTTTCAACACCACAAATACCTCATAACATTAAATTAGCCGACGCAAGGTTTCACGAAACCCGATCTGTTGATATGTTATTAGGTGCCCTAATATTTTTCGATAGTTTATGTATCGGGCAAATAAAATCCTGTCATAATAACCCTATTCTACAGAAACGAAGTTTGGTTGGGTGGTATCAGGGCCAATTAACCATAAAATAATTCAAACATATCCTCTTGCAATCTAATAATATCAAATGAAATGCTTCATGATCAAATAGAATCATTTTGGAAATTGGAGAACTGCCCGTCAATAAATAACAATAAATTTAGTCGTGAAGAAAGCGAATGCGAAGAGCATTTCCTTAATACTTACAAACGTCACAGTCGTACAGGAAGATTTGCCGTTAGTTTACCATTCAAAGATAATCTTCCGGATTTAGGCGATTCCGAACTCATAGCTATCAAAAGATTTAATCACTTAGAAAAAAAATTAAAGGGTAATGCAGAGTTAAAAAACAAAATATGTCGCCTTTATGCGTGAATATGAAACTATTGGTCATATGACAAAAATAGAACAAAATTCTGATAAAACTGATGTAGCCAGTAACAATTATTATTTATCCCATCATGCTGTATTTAAGAAGACAAGCACTACTACCAAACTGCGTGTGGTGTTTGATGCGTCCGCACAAAATACTTCCGGTTTATCCCTAAATAATGTATTAAAGGTCGGACTTGTATTACAACGAGACTTATTCTCTATTGTTCTCAAATTTCGAAAGCACAATGTGGTTCTAACGGCTGATATAGAAAAGATGTATCGCCAAATTTGGGTCAAGATGGACGATAGGAATTATCAAAGAATAGTTTAGCGCGAAAACAATGATATGGAATTAAAACATTATAAATTAAACACCATCAGTTATGGGACGATATCCGCTTCATTTTTAGCTGTACGCACTCTGATGCAAGCAGCAACCGATTACGAAACGGTGTATCCTGAAACTGCTGAAATAATTAAATGCGATTTTTACATGGACGATTTGATAACCGGGGCGGATTCGATTGACAATGCAATTTTATTGAAGCGTCAAATTACAGAAATACTTGACAGGTCATGTTTACCATTGCGAAAATGATGTTCGAATAAAACAGAAGTATTAATCGGTTCAGATGTAAATCAAACAAATAAATACACTATATCTGATGATAATTCAAGTAGGACCTTAGGCTTAGATTAGGAATTCAAATCGGACTCTTTAAATTACACAGTGCACTTGATTTCTCGGATGCAATTACAAAACGCGTAATTTTATCCACTATTGCAAAGGTGTTCGATCCACTAGGATTGATTGTACCAGTTACTACTAAAGCAAAACTCATAATGTAATCATTATGGCAATCCCGAGTAGATTGGGATGAATCGTTAGACAATAATCTTCACACCGCGTGGCTCCAATTCCGGGAACAATTACCACTTGTAAATAACATCAAAATACCAAGACAGGTTGTTGTACCTGCCTTTACTGATATTCAACTTCATGGGTTTTGTGACGCATCTGAGCGAGCATATGGCGCGTGCATTTATGTAAGAAGTACCGATATATACGGAAACCATTATTCAAATCATTTAAATGCTAAATCCAGGGTTGCGCACTTAAAAATAATATCTTTACCGCGTCTAGAACTATGTGGTGCACACTTATTAAGCAAATTAATGAAAAGGGTAGAATTCGCATTAGAATTAAAATACATGAATCGTGTTTTTTGGTGTGACAGCACAATAACACTTTCGTGGATCAGGGCTGAACCGGTCATGTGGAAAACTTTTGTAGCTAATCGCGTTACGGAAATACAAGAATGCTCGTCTATAGAAGAATGGAAATATGTAAACTCTGATCTAAACCCGGCGGATATTTTATCCAGGGGAGCCAGTACCCAACAATTGGTAAATAATAAACTTTGGTGGCAAGGACCCAAATATTTAACTCAATCAACAGAAAACTGGCCAAAACAAAATGTTTCTATACCGATTAAATTATTAGAAGAGCGGAAAACAATAACATTAAATTTTCATAACTGCATTGATGAAACCATTTTTGAAAAATTTTCGTCATATACAAAACTATTACGTGTTGTCGCATTTATGATTAGATTCTTACACAATAATCCAAATAACACAGATAAGGTAAAGGGAGACTTGTCTACTGATGAATTGGATAACGCTTTAAAATCATTGGTAAGGATGGTACAAGGTTGTTATTTTCAACAAGAAATCGAATCCCTAAAGAGCGACAAAACTATATCAAGTTCAAGTAAATTATTATCTTTAAGTGTATTTTTAGATGCTGACAGTTTATTACGTGTCGGAGGACGACTACAGAATTCAATTGAACCTTATTTTAAAAAACATCCGTTGCTGTTACCTGCTAAACATAAATTTACCGAACTGATAATTAAATATGAACACAAAAGGCTTTTACACGCAGGTGCTCAAACGGTTCTTGCCGCAAGACGTACTAAATTTTGGCCAATACAAGGTAAAAATAATGTCAAGGCAATCATTCGCAAATGTGTGAACTGTTTCCGGTGCAATCCCACTAATGTAATACCTCAAATGGGAAATTTACCTCAATCTCGTGTAAGATCTGCTAGACCATTTTCGTCATTAGGTGTAGATTTTGCTGGTCCTATATGGATTAAGGACGGGTCATTAAGAACCCGTAAATTAGTTAAAAATTATTTGTGCATTTTTGTCTGTTTTATAACCAAAGCGGTGCATCTTGAATTAGTTGGGGACTTAAGTACAGAAACATTCTTGAATGCATTGAACAAATTTGTCGCGCGAAGAGGTCTTTGCAAGCAAATTTACAGTGATAATGGGAAAAATTTTGTTGGGGCAAACAATGAATTGAAGAGATATTTAGCATGTGTACGCGATACCGTTAAAGGTGTGGTAGTACATGATTTTTTACTAAAAAATGAAATTACATGGAACTTCATTCCTCCTCGATCACCACATTTTGGAGGTTTATGGGAGGCGGCGGTTAAATCCGCGAAAGGACATTTAGTTCGTGTGGTGGAAATGTCAAATCTGACTTACGAACAATTATACACGGTGCTCTGCGATTTTAAATTCAAGACCGTTAACAGCAATGTCTAATGACCCAAACGATTGTTCGGTTTTAACTCCGAATCATTTTTTCATTGGAAGTTACCTGAAGCTACCTGAACAAACAGAAAATGTTACCTCAGTGAATCTATTGAGGTTGTATCAACGATTACAAGCAATGGTAAATCACTTTTGGAAGCGATGGTCATCCGAATACCTAACATCACTTCAACAGCGTAGTAAATGGAAAATATCAAAGAATAACCGAGTGCAAGTAGGTTCCCTTGTCATCGTGAAAGACGAAAATGCTCCAATTCTACAATGGCGCCTTGGAAAGATAACTGCATTACCTGCTGGTGAAGATAATGTGGTGCGCGAGTTATGTATCCCCCAATTATCTATATGTATTGAATATATTGAATCTAACAGGAATTATTAGAAATTGTTAAATAAAGTATAAGTTCATTGCAACATTGTAATACAAGGATAACCCAGAGAGGTTATCGACAGTTCATGAGAACGGACATGCAACTTTGCATCCGAGAGGGCAGTGATACTGCAGGTGGCAGGTCACAGGCGGTTAACATACCGCAATTACTTACAAATAAGATTGTTATAATGTAATAAAGTATACAATTAAGAGAAAAGCAGACATGAGATCTGCAAGTTCCCATAGCCGTGTGAGGGGCAGGTTATTATAAAAAGCCCGGGAGCTCAAGCCCCGGCAGTCAGTCTTCGAACTCCATACTTCGTTGTTCACGCTACTCACCTTATTACAATTAATTAAATGTTTTTGAATTAAAGTTATTTTACAAGTTATTCAAAATTCCATTGTAATTTCTGTTTTAAGTTAAAATAAAAATTGTTAAGTGTTTGGAATTGTTTTTAAAAACACCGCTCCAAAGGCCCGAACCTTAACTAGCGCAGTCGTAACGGATGTCAAAAGGGCACTAAAAATCCAAAAATCGGAAGATTGGAGTAGGGTAAAATCAAGAAACCCACCACCACATTTCCCCCAGCATCCACATTTCCCCACACATCTGGACCAAAAAGTTTTCTTCGACTAACCATTTTTCATCTTTCGAGATAAACCTATCTTAAATTTTTTATGTTTCGAGATAAATGAGCATCCTCATTTCCTCCCACATCTGAACCAAAAAGTTTTCTTCGACTAGCCATTTTTTTATCTTTCATCTGAACCAAATAGTTTTCTTTGTCTAGCCATTGCATCTTTCGAGATAAACCTATCTTGTTTGGTATCAATCAATATTAGATTTTTCTCAGCTACCTGAATCTCTAAGAATTTTTCAGATATCATCATCCCCCAGGGAGCTACCCTGATTTTAAGATTTCTTACCTGTAGCGACTTTTGACCGTTCTTATAAATTTTTTTAGTCACGCGATACATCTTGTTAGCTTAGAATTTTATGCACATCCCGAATCTGCAAACAGATTTAAAATCGGACTACTCCTTACAAAGTTACACTTTAAGCTCTCAAACCTCTAAATTTTACTCTTTGCTTTATAAGCAAAACTAACAAATAGTTTTCTTTGTCTAGCCAACGCATCTTTCGAGATAAACCTATCTTGTTTGGTATCAATCAATATTAGAATTTTCTCAGCTACCCAAATTTCTAGGAATTTTTTAGATAGCATCATCCCCCAGGGAGCTACCCTGATTTTAAGAT
This sequence comes from Platerodrilus igneus, assembly GCA_036346225.1. Taxonomy (NCBI): domain Eukaryota; kingdom Metazoa; phylum Arthropoda; class Insecta; order Coleoptera; family Lycidae; genus Platerodrilus; species Platerodrilus igneus. Next base: position 2,866,899 of record JARFIW010000782.1, read on the forward strand.
TTCTTACCTGTAGCGACTTTTGAGCGTTCTTATAAAATTTTTTATACATGCAATACATCTTGTTAGTCTAGAATTTTATGTAGAATTCGAATCTGCAAACAGATTTAAAATCGGACCACGCCCTGCAAAGTTATACTTTAAGCTCTTTTGCTCGTATATATTTAACTCCATTTTTAAAACCTTTTCGCTACCCAAGGTATATGCTTTAACCAACTATTTCCTAGAAATCTAAAACCGCAAGTATTTTAGAAACGAGTCCTTTATAAGCCATAAGTGCTTAGTATTTAAAATCATTTTTCAAACAGTAATGTGCTTTTCTCAGAATGTTGTAAAAATCATGACTTAAAATTTTTCTGGTTTTAACATAATTACATGTACAATGCTAAATAGTTGGAAAATACATAGACAAGGACAAACTAATCGCTTTACAATTATGTGGCGTATAGTGAAGGTAGCGTAGAGGACAAACTAATTGCTTTACAATTATGTTACGTAAAGTGAAAGTAGCCTTTCTTTTTATTAATTAGCAGCTATGTGATTTGAAAATACAATAGATATGCTCAATGCCACCCATTAGAAAATTCCCGGGTTTATTAATCATACAATGAGCGCTCTATTTTGGCCTCGATTGGGAAAATACAAACCTCATTTAGTAGTATAATTAACGGATTTCAAACGTATATAACGCGGTGTAATTAGAAAAAATTCTATTAGTTTCACACGCTTTGTGTAAAGCCCTCGAAATTTTAAACAATCGTTTCGTGTAGTTCTTTTGTGGAAAGTTTTGAAGGTTTAAGGGTAAGTATTATTAAAATATTATTAAAGTAGAACTGAATTTATTTGCAAACACCAATTATTATGTATTCTGTTATTGATTCTTATTTGTATTTTAAAACATTAATTTTTCCAAAGTAATGCGCTGTTTTACAGATATACTTTTCCAAATTTTAAAGGTATGCTTTTGCTAGAATAAAAACAATTCTGACAAAATATTTTATTAAAATTTAATACATTAAACAAAAGACCTCAATAACAATACGTTTTCTTTAGAACAGCTTAAATTATTCAAACAATGGTTTAAACAGTGATTGTACCTATTACCGAATCTTCTTAATTCTTTGAGCTTTGGAAGTGAGAAAACACTTTCCATGTTTAAAATGTTGTTTGATAAATATTTTGAGAGTAACTGCCTTTTCTGTTCGCCTTTAACATAGATTGTAGCATTGGGTGGTATGACTTCTTTCAGCAAATCGCCTACATTTGTATATCCACTTGTGGACTGTCCATCCCAGCTAAGCCCATGGATTCTTTGCTTTAACCACTGAACTTGCTTTTGAAATCATCACTTAGGGTGTTATACTCACAGCCATGTCCAGTATCTCATGCCATATTATATTATTCGCTACATCCAAAATGGCAATCTCCTTGCAATAGAAATCACTAGTTTTGTATTGATATCCTTGTAAATCGATTATGAAACACATGCTTCCTGCTTCAAATAACAGATGGGAATGGGGTTCTAAGCAAATCTCCCCGTATATCCAGTTAAGGGACTTTACTCCCTCCTTTTATGATTTTTTCATCCAGGTAATTATCTGGATGATACTAAAGCAAGTCTGTTTTCTTAATCCAACTTTTACCATCCCCCAACCACGACACTAATAATTCGCGCCGTGCTTCCGTTTCCGTAAAACTTTTTCCACTAAGTACGTGTCGGGTGCTGCTGTGAGCTGAATTTCATCACCGTAAAAGCACCTAGAATTGGCCGACCTTCCAAATCTTGTAGCAGATAGGTTGTCGGTCTCGTTTTTGTACTTTAACAATTTTGAATAGTTCTGTACTCCAGTTTGGGTGAAATCCTCGATCGAATACTGCTTTATATTTTGATATACGCACAATGTCTCCAACCTTATACAACTTCTTGCGACTTTTAGAAACGCTGTTAGCGGTGTAAAGTTTTATTCTTTCCGGATGTTCTTCTGCCTCCATAGGTGTCATGTTAATAGCCCGATGCGGTGTATTATTGTATTCTTCCATAACCTTAGGCAAAATATTCACCCATTTATGACTGCCTTGCAAGTAAAATCTTCTGTACAATTTGTTTTTGATTGTTCTAATCAACCGCTCAACCATACCAGCTTTGATTGCGGAATACGTAGAGTAATGGTTTATCTTATATTTTTGCATAAGATTTTTAAAACAGCGGTTGTAGTACTCTTTCCCAAAATCCGTTTGTAGATTGATTTTACGTTATTTTCTCCTTGCAGCATTTTGTCCAATATTTTTTCATAGCATTTGTGACTTCTGATCCAGTTTTATTTTTAAAGGTTCAGCTAAAGCATATTTTGTGAAACAGTCCACTGCTATTATAATATATTTGTACCCATTGTTCACACGCGAGTAAGGCTGCATTTCGCACAAGTCCGATTGGATAAGATCACGTTTCACATGTTTCAGATTTGTATGACGACGCTGAAAATTTTTTCTTGCAGGTTTAAATAATTCCTTAACGATGATTTCTTTACTCATTTTTGCTTAACACTGTTGCTAAACTAATAGGGTTATCTTTATCCAATTGCACCTTTGACATAAACTGAAGCTTTGGTTTGTAGTATTTGTTTTTATAGCTGCTGGTGACGCTTCGTAAATTGATGCTATTGCAAGACCGAGCTCCTTCTCATTTGTCTCGGAAGTTGCAGTCAAATTAATAAAAACTGTATAAACGTTTTAAAGTCAGATACAAGCTTATCCAATTTTTCATTTACATACTGTTTATTAACTGCATCAGATGGCTCAACTGGTTGAGCAAGCATTGCGATACGCTGGTTTCTTGCATTGAAGGCTTTATCTTTACGCTGTATATCATCAGAACTTTTAGACAGTATGTAAAGGCTTGATTCACGAGCTTGATTACAGATTTCTTATTAACACAATCACTATCTTCTTTAGGATCCATTACATCCACTAGCCTTCTTTTACGAAAACTAATTGTTTCTTCTCCAGACTTGAATACTATAGTACTCCTCTGATTAACACAATCACCATCTTCTTTCGGGTCTGATGAATTCACTAACCTTCTTTGCTGCATATCGTACCCATCACCATCCAACGTTAGCACAAATCCTCGACCTGGAGGACCGCGCCGAATATCAGCATCTTTACGCTCTGAACGTCCGAAGCGGTCGATAGGCATTTTAAAACTGTGTAATTATTTACTGAGCTCACTGTATTATACCTTCTTCTCTCAACTCTTCTATTATGGACACCATCTCGTTAATGTTTTCCTCGCTTGTATTTCCAGCTCGGTTGGATGCGTTCAACAATCTCAACCGATCTACAAGTTCATGTACATTATTCCAGTAGACATATTGCACCGGCTTTGAATTTAAACTTTTGTAAAACCGATTAGAAAAGCCTAAACCTGCTCCCTTAGACTGTTTTCTTCTCTTTGGCTGTTTTCTTTCAGGATTCCTCCGAAATTCGGTGAGATATTTTTGCACATATTTGTTAAACTTTTGTTATTTGTTGGGAACCCGCTTAAATCGTGCACCGCAAATGGGTTAAACTTTCTTCTCAAAATCGACGCAGATTTGATCATTTCCAAGTAATTCGGCAAATCTTCATGCAAATTGAAATCGCCATCTTCGGGGCTGATGTCTTTGTAAACCAGCAGGTTGTATAAACCCTTCGTACCTGGATATATCACATTATTTAATGTTATATCGCTAGTTTCCGGGTTAATTACCAATACACTTTTCCACAAACTCCATGTATCGGTTTCCGCATTATACTTTACTCCATAAATTGATTTGTCAATATTTTCGTCCTCGTCTCTAGCTAACACATCCGCATAGTAAAGATGGAACGGTTCTTCTGGAACGAGTTGTTTAATTTTCTTTATAGGTACGTCCATGTTTTCAACTTTAACCTTTGTTGTAGGTGTGGGAATTTTTCGGTGATCGATTGCAACTTGGAAGCGGTTATTTCAAGGATCAATCAATTGTTTGTGCATCTCTTTGAATTTTTGCTGAGATGTAGCGTCTCCCTTTTGTACGCTACAAACTTTTTCGTACAGCATCCTGCATAAGATGAAGACTGCGTTTATTCGCAATAAAATTGTTAACGTCCGTCATCATGAAACTTTGGATGAGAACTAGCTGTTTTGAATAATGTCAAATATTTATATACTCGTCGAAATTCTTCCGATACCGACCATTATCCAAATCAAAATCTTTCACAACAGTTATAAAATTATGTTTTGAGTCACCCCAACACTGTAAACACATTTCTTTAAATTTCGGATATGCCATGTCACCACTTATATGATCCGAAAAGATATGGCGAAGGTTTGTGTCATCCTGTTTCCATAATGCTATTACATTGGCGTTATCTCTGAGTCTATGTTTTAAGGCGCTAGCGTAAGTTTGACATAGATAGAACGAATCTATTGCTTTATGTCGGCCGAACGAGAAAAATTGAGTGATTTTGCTTTGCTCGTTTACAGGTATATCATCGAAAACCATAATTGAATCTTCTTTGGTATCTCTGGGTTCGATCAAATCATCGTAATTTTCAAACTCATGGTACCCAATTTCTTCTTTTAATGGTGTAAAAACGTTTCTTAATAATTCGTATTTCGGTTGATATAAACTTTTAGAAAACACATAGACATTTTGGAATCTAAGTCCATTCTCGTGCAAGATCAGAGATATTAGAGCATTAGTTTTTCCACAACTCGATGGTCCCGCGAAGATAGCTCGTATGTTAGACGGGAACAATGAACCATGTTTACCATCCTCTCTTGCACTAGCAATAGCAAAGTTATCATAATTCTGTATAGGTATTTTAACTTCTTGTATAGCATCACCCGTGTCTCTCACATTTTCCGACCTAGGAGCACCATTCTTCTTTTGAAGTTTACGGAGATCCGAATGCCTGCTTAACGTTCTTCTGGGTATACCATATAACCTACTTGCAGAGTTAACACTTATACCCTTTTGTATTTCACTAACTGCTGTCTCTAAAGATTCCTTGGTGTACATCTTTCAAATATAAGTTTAAACTGATTCAAATTGAAAATAATATTCCTTATATACCAGCATGGGCAGGTGTGCACGCGCAGGGGTGCGCATGGGCAGGGTGCGCGCGCAGGGGTGCGCATGGGCAGGTGTGCACGCGCAGGGTGCGCATGGGCACAGGTGTGCTTAGGTGTACACCGGAGTACGTGAGAAACTGTCTTGGATCACCAAAAATCTTATTAATATTAAAACAACATAGATTTTATACAATTTTATTAAAATATATATACAAAATATTTAATTGTGAATAAATCTATTAACAATTTCCGTAAACGGATTATATTCAAACATAGAGTCATGTATAATTAAAGCATAAGCCTTCATCGACGGTTCAAAATTTCTTGAAGCTTCTAATTCCATTCTTACATCAACCGTTGCATCCTTGATGCTTTCAAATTGATGACGACAGTCGATTACAAAGACAGGTGATTCCTTAAACCTGTTGTAGTCCATTAAACATTTATTTGACGATTTGTTCGGGTAGTATTTTTCCATAAAAGATGCATAAGACAGGTACGCCGGCAAGTAGTCATTCTGCTCGAAGTCCAAATTTAATCGACCTTGAGGGAACATCTGAGAGTTTAAAACACTTTGACATTGGTTATATTGGCATTCGTAAAGCTTGTAGCATTTTCTTCTTTCTTATCATATTTTCCATTTTGCAGCGCTAGTAATATCCACCGAGCCTTCTCTGTTTCGTTCGATACTTTAATTCTCCATACTTGCGACTTTGATTGTGTTAGAGACGGTAATTCGTGTAGTTCCCATTTTCTGAATGCAACCATTATAGATGATTGATTTTGCATTTCCGAAAGCAGCGACGCCTTGGCGAAGTCACTTAATGTTATATGCGGGACCTCCCATGAAATACGTTGTATTTTAAACGTTACTGTATTTCCAATCGACTTGTAGCAATTTACGTCCGACTTGGATCTGATTAAAATCAGCTCTTGAGGCATGTTGACGATAGTTTTCTTGTAATCTTCAAAAACCCAAAATGGTTTTAGTGGTATAGCACAACTAAACCGTCCATCTTGGAATATGGTATCTGGCTTCCACCGGTATGTGTAATAGATTTTGTTTCTGATTCTTCCATGGATACTAAACCTTTAATAGTTCTTGTAATTCCAGGGATTCGACAGACATCTATTATTTGATTATTACCCAATTTGTATTGAATTTCCTCAAACAGAAAATATGGCGCATTTCTAGTAAACTCGTAAGCTTTAGGGTCTGGTTCTGCTGCTCTAATCGGGTCTCCAGTTGTTGAGGCTTCCTTAATGTTTCCGTAGGTTTATAGGTGCCCTTTATAAATATAAAACTTTCATGAGGGTATGTGATGTTATCACTGCTCTGGATTTCAATTGAAATTCGATCGTTGTTTTCTGCGTTCAATGTAAAGGAAGATATGTATAATAATCTTCCTTTATTATGGTTTCGTCTAATTTATAACCTCCAAACACATCCAATTTGGGTACGTCCTCATATTTAAGTCTTCCAAGTTTAACGTTTTCATCACTGTGGAGATCTAAGCTGCGTTTACTTCTGCCTCCCATCATTTATAACTTTTAACCCCAAAGATTTTAAGAAACGTATTTCTTCTGCTGTAAGTCTCTCGACAACTTGACGCTTTGATGTCGTATTCACTACTAATCGTCTGGGGGTGTTGTAGCGTGTTTTATATACAAAATCGATAGGCATTTTCAGCTACTTTTTATTTCCAGTCTCACACAGGTGTATGTTTCCGGGGAAAAGTTTACCAATTCACCCAAATGATCGACTAGTCTGATTGTAATATTATCGATTTCTGTCACGCTCAGCGGATAATATATGACGTGGTTAGGTTCCTTTTCCAGATTATACCCGGGTGGTACAGATAGACTGAATTCGAATATGCTGTGCGTAAGAAAATTGTTTCTGAACGATCCGCTGGTGATATTGGTTTCCACAAAATGTTTGAGACCGATATTATGTTCACTTGCTGATTAGCGATATGTACGGTATCTGCAGCCAATTTGCGGTTGGTAAACCCCAAGATGCTTCAATATTGTTTTTACGGTTTGCCCCAAAATCTATCGGTATACTGCTTCGTATAGAACACTTTAATGTATTATTGTTGGCACTCAGTTTAAAATATTTTTCAATGTTCTCGTTGATGTCCGGCTTCTGACTGAACCATTTTTTGAAGACGTCCTGTATATATGCATTTATTTCTTCTAATTCGTATGATCCAGGTTCAATGGTTATTTTGCGATGCTCTGGATCGTTAAAGTACAAGTTGTTGTTTCCTGGATGTATGTTTTGCACAGTGTTACAAGTGTACAGTCCCACTAGACCCAAAGCATATTCACCATCTTGTTTCAATTTAATTGGTGGGTAAATGGATCCTGTCGATATGACATTACCATACCCGAACACGCTCACTGTTTTAGCCATTGTCACTAAGAAACTTTAACACTAAATGTCCACAATTGTATGTGTTGTAAGTCTGCTCCGGTACACTGTTGTAGTAAATTTTACAACCTCGAAAATATCTCTTTACTTCTTCCGGTGGTCTCAAGTCTCCAAACGAATCGTAGTAATACACACTATTTCTACGTTTTCGGTACCCCACCCAATGTGTACCCGAACCTTTGGTGGTATCCAAATTAATCACTCCCGATTCGTTGACATGCGGTCTAATCTTCTGTAACTGATCTCTAGAAAAGACGTTGCGAAAATGAGGAATGTTAGATGCGTGTTTCCTTATATCTACATCGGTGAGAGCTCTTCGAGGTAACTTGCTTAGTTTTTTGATACTTTTTTACAAATGCCACGCCCCTGTTTGTACGGTTTCAAGAATAATGCTGTACCTTTTTTGTATGGTTTTAGAAACATTCCATTTCCTTTTTTCCCAACGGTAATGGCTTCCATAGATCTGTTGTGTCGTTCGCTCTCCTTAAGATGTTCGTTGGCTGTCTTGACATCATTTACTGCTTTAGCTATCCCTGCAGCACCACCTGTTAGTGCCCCTAAGGCACTTAGTCCCGCGAATATCGGAATCAATGGCAGAAAACCTCCTTTCTGTGGAACGGGTATAATACGTGGGACTTTAATTTTGCTTTTCCCACCCGCTCCTTTTATGATTTTTTTACCAATTAGAATACCAACATCTAACAGCTTTTTCAAGTTGTCGGAACCAACTCGGTCTACTGCGGAGCGTATTTTCTTCAAGAATCCGCCTTTAAAACTTATTTTCTTCTTTAAACCCATACCCATTTTCTCTTCGCTTTCATAGCGTTTGTCACAAACCAAGCTGCAGCTTTTTCCCCAAACTTTGCGTTTTTAGACTTAACTCTCTCCCAGGCTTCTTCTTCTAAAATTTTATCTGCTCGGTGTCTGGCTGGAAGATCGTCGGGGTACTTGGAGTATGCAATGTCGTGGTCTTTACACAATTTATCCAACTCGTTTATTCCAGGATCACCTCTTGCTAAGCGCTCATCCAACTTTGTACCAGGCCCGCAGTACTGATAACCTGGAATATGCAGCTCAAACGGTAAGCCTGTTTATAGCGCTGTTGATTAAACCCTCTCCAGAACAGATAATCATGTGTTTACTCAAAAAAATCTCAAACTATACTAAGTAAATAAACAACAACGAGTCTATTTATACTTTTTCAAAAAATGTACAATATATTTATAATAACAATACATTTACATCCACGTCTCTTGGACTGTCTTTTATAAAATACTCTTTCTAGTTATCACCATAATCAGAATCTTCAGATTCCGACAAATTTAAACGTCTAAACATTTCCACTAATGTTCTTGTACGTATCACGTCTGCACAAATATATCTGGAAAACATATAACCAGCTCCAAAGCATTTAGGGCGCTCTGATTCAATTCGTTGTAGAATAAAATATTGCCAATTCGAACTTCGCCTTCAATCAAGATTTTAATTCGTTTCTCTCCTTCAGTCATAGTATTAAACCGATTGCAATCATTTAAATTAGAATTAGCAACAAACCCTACTAATTCGCTGTATAATGCTGGGAAGTCACGACTTTCCAACTGTTTAAGTTGATACTCAAACAACTCTCGCATATGGAATATTTTACGGCACTCCAATTCATTTATAACTATCGAGCTATCGCCCATTATTATTTTTAACTGGAACGTTTCGTTCTCGGTTGATCCAGACACTGGTGACAGAGTGATAAAGAACGGACCTCCTAGTTGTATGTGTAGATCTTCCATTTCGGTGCACCATTTAATCGAGTGTTTAGCACGTCACGAGAAAATACGTTGATTTGAAATTCCACTTGAAATTTGTAAATGCTAACCAATTTTCGTATGTCAATTCCAGAACATGGCTGCCACAATATTTCTTGCTACACACCAATCGTAATACGGGTTTTATTCTCTGGTTTATAACAAACCCAATTTCCGCATTATGAGGGTGTTCACCCAATTCACTTAAACTATGCGTAAACTTATTAATCAGATTTTCGGTATACGAAACTTGTGCATCATTAACACCTGCAGACTCCATTGCTTTGCACTGATTTCACTGAGATGACTGAGAAGGAATCCTATGCAGATCATCCTTTTAAATGTTTCAGGGTTGTTGTTGCGCATGCTCCTCATTATCATTTGCAGTATGTTACAGACAGGCATGAACTAGTTTGTAATCCGATTCAAGGTTAGTTAAGAATATTAGGTTTTACTGGTGTGATTAGACTGGTATGGAATGTTACTCAAGGTTAAACGACGCTGGGTTTTTAAAAGTAAACTAGCTAATTATACCAACAGGGTATAAAAGCACCGTGCAATGCAATATAATTCAGTATCTGTTTAGTCTTCGGCTAGTTACAACTGTTAAAAGTCTTTGACCAGTTTTAATTTCTTTATAGAAAAATGTCTTCCTTTGTCTGCAACGTCTGCGGGGGTGGCTTTTCCAGAAACGATCATTTGAAGAGACATCTGCTCCAGCAACATGGGTTTGTCTCGAAACCAGAAAGGGCTTGTTCGCCTGCGATGCATGCCCTGCATCCTTCTCGCGGAAGGATAGCCTAAAACGGCACAAAGATGCCAAACATGGTGTGGTTGTCCCCGTTGCAGGTCCATCCGGGGTCAAGCGACCTGCTGCACCAACAGTTGAGGAACCTGCCCCCAAGAAATCGCGGAGATGTGCGGAATGCAATGTGGATGTAACCAACTTGGTGGCCCACCAACGCTCGAACGAACACAAGACCGCTGCTAGTCGCGTCCTGGATGGGGGTGTAGAAGTGGTAGCGACTGCATTTAAAAGTCGAATCGCTACATACAGAATTAGTAATGTCGACTCTACAAGTACGTATTTTTTATAAGTATTTAGTGTTTAACTTAGTTATTTCTAGGTCTGTTGGATTTTCTCCGCAACCAGAGGAGAGATTCATAAGCTTAGTCGGGGAACAGCGGGCAATCCACACCACCCTAAGGTGAACCTGGAGGTGTTTGGTGGTTACACCAAGATGGCTGCGGCAGAGGGTGTTGAAGATATCAAATCTTTCAACACCCGAAATGTTGTGGTCACCTCATCCAGCGATCTGGGGGAGGTATACAACTCTTTTGTGGAGAGGATGTCAGCCAAGTCGGACGAATTTCAAGAACGAGATTCTGGTTAGTTTCTACAATTATTAATTTTTTCTAATTTTTAAATTTTAGGATGGACTCTGAAACAGGTGTTATACTTAGAAATAAATATAAACAAGTATAAACCTCTTCGTGGGGAGTCCTACATCGAGCTCCCCAAATGGATTCAGGATAAGGGAGCCGTCATTAACATCCAGAACCAAGACAATGCATGCTTTGCCTGGTGTGTTGTGGCTGCTCTTCACCCTGATGATGCTCACAATCCGCAAAGGGTCAGTAGCTACCCGCATTACAGCACCGCACTCGACGTGACAGGACTACAGTTCCCGATGCCCATAAAGGACATAGCCAAGTTCGAGGAGCAGAATGCTATAAGCATTAACGTCTTTGGGGTGGAAGGCAAGTCCATCGTTGGACCCCTCCACTTCACCAAAAGAAAGAGGGATCAGCATGTCAACCTGCTGTACATTCAGGATGGATGCAAGTCCCACTACTGCTGGATCAAGGATTTGGGGAAGCTAGTGGGTAAGCAGCTATCTCATGACCACACCCGTAAATGGATTTGCGATGGATGCTTGGTGTTCTTCCATCCGAAGACAAATTACGACAACACTCGAACAAGACTGCAACGTGGTGTACAAAGATGCCGAACCACTTTAACAACATCCTCGAGTTTACGAGCGTGCACAAGCAAATGCGGGTACCGTTCGTGATTTATGCTGACTTCGAAAGTGTGTTGAAGCCTATTAGCTCCTGCAGTTCCGGATCCCACCTCTTCCTTCACCAACAGCACACAACACCACGAACCCTTCAGTTTTGCATACTATATCAAATGTTCATACGATGACTCGTTTAACAAGTTTGACCTGTACAGGGGACCTGAAGCTGCTAAAGTGTTTATGGAAAAGTTGAAGGAGGAGGCCTGCAGATTAGGTAAAATCCTTAAAACCAACGTTCCGATGGCACCGCTTGAACCTCTGGAGGAGTTGTTATTCCACATGGTTGACGATTGCGGCATCTGCAGGAAACCTTTGGGTGATGATCGAGTGAGGATCACTGCCACCTAACAGGAAAGTTCCGCTTCGCAGCACATCGCCAATGCAACGTTCAATACCGGATGCCAAATTTCATACCGGTCATATTCCACAATTTAAGTGGGTATGATTCCCATTTTATTGTGAAAGAGTTGGGCTGCGATAAAGAACGTGTAGAGGTGATCCCCAACAATAAGGAGCGGTTCGTATCGTTCACAAAGTATGTGAGGTTATATGGCGAAGAACCAGATGTAGAAGAAGAAGATGATGAAACCGATAATTCCACAGTTCAGCTGCGTTTCATAGATTCGCTTCGTTTTATGACATCATCGTTGGATAAGTTGACGAAGAATTTAGAACCTCAACAGTTTGTTGAGATCCAAAATTTTTCTCAGACGACAGACTGCGTAGTTTGCTGACAAGGAAAGGTGTTTTCCGTATTCATACATTTCCGGTGTAAGTGTATTGAATGAAACCTCTTTGCCCGCAAAACATGCTTTCTTCAACGACTTATCTTCTACGGCTATTAGCGATGCGGATTATAAACATGCGCAGAAGGTGTGGAGGAGTTCCACATACGAAACTTGGGTGAATACAGCGATCTGTATTTAAAGAGCGATGTTCTACTGTTGGCAGACGTTTTTGAAAATTTCAGAAACGTTTGTCTAATACGTACAATCTCGACCCGGCTCAGTACGTGACAGCTCCTTCTCTCGCCTTTGATGCAATGCTGAAACACACTGAGGTGAAGTTGGAGTTATTAACCGATGTTGATATGCACCACTTTATTAAGAAAGGCATTAGAGGTGGTCTCACTCAGTGTAGTCATCGGTATGCTCGTGCCAACAACAAGTATATGGAGGAGTACAACCCCAGTGAACCCTCCATGTACTTGACATACCTCGATGCCAACAACCTATATGGATGGGCTATGAGTCAACCACTTCCATTACGGGTTTTCAGGTGGTTAAACATCGATCAGGTTAACCACCTAAAAGATAACATTTTGAATATCCCCATTACGCACAATATGGGGTACATCCTAGAGGTTGATCTGCACTACCCACAACAGCTTCAGGATCTGCATAACGACTTGCCTTTCTGTCCCGAGACCATGGTTCCACCAACACCGTCTTCTAGGACTCCGAAGCTACTCACCACACTTTTGATAAGAAGAAATATGTAATCCATTACCGAACACTTCAACAGGCTCTGCGCAATGGTCTACAATTAACTACAGTTCACCGTGTGTTGGAGTTCGAGCAATCACCGTGGCTCAAACCTTACATAGATTTAAACACGTCTCTCCGTACTTCTGCCACTAACGCGTTTGAAAAGACTTTTCAAACTTATGAACAATGCGGTTTTGGTAAAACTATGGAGAACGTGGACAAACGTGTTGATGTAAAGATTGTGTCGCGGTGGGAGCACGAGGGACAAAAGTTGTGCGCGAGTGGACTAATAGCTAAACCTAACTTTAACAGTAGTTTAGTGCTAGGTGAGGATTTGGTTATTATACAGATGGATAGGGTAAAAGTCACTTACAACAAACCCATATATGCAGGTTTTTCGATTCTAGATATTTCAAAGACCCTCATGTATGATTTTCATTATAACACCATGAAACATTTGTATGGAGCTAAACTCTCACTACTTTATACAGACACTGACTCTTTAGTGTATAGTATAGAAACAAAAGACTTGTATAGTGATATTAGTGCAAACATTAACAATTTCGACACTAGTGACTACCCTCGAGACAACAAATACAATATGCCTCTTGTGAACAAAAGATTCGGCAAGTTCAAAGACGAGTTCAACGGCGACTTGGTGTTACAATTTGTTGGAACTCGCGCAAAATCCTATTGCATTATTAGTGAGAAGGACACGATTAAAAGATCAAGGGGTATCGCGTAGTGTGGTGGCTGGGATTAGTGTGGATAGTTTTAAGGACATTGTGCATAATAATTCTGGTGCCCTCATGCATAGCATGGTATGTATTCGGAGTAAAAAACACGATTTGTACACCCAATTAATTAATAAAATTAGTTTATCGGCAGAAGATGACAAAAGGTACGTCATCCCGGGTAGTACTTCCACATATGCATGGGGGCATAAGGATATTAGATAGTTGTTTATATTTTATTATGTATATATAGTATATAAGTTAGTTATAAGCATATCTACCCTCCCCCATCCTTAATAATTCCTTTGTTCCCGGCGGCATGTGTTTACCTCCACGTGGTGTCGCTGGACGGTAAAACATATTGTTAACAACAATATGTCTTATTGACTGAAAACACGTCTCCTCTTTTTTACATTAATCTCTTTTTATTACAGGTCTATTTAAACAACCCATTAATCTCTTTTTTGTTACAGGTTAACCTGCTTGGATTCGGCTACACAAACAAAATACTTTGTAAAAATTGTAATTAGTTTATTAAACTGTAAATTGGATAAATAAATTATTAAACTTTTGTGTTCTTATTATTGTTGGTTAAAGGACTGTAGATATTAAAAAGGAGGGGTGATTATAAATTGATCTTGCTACAAAATCTTAAAATGAGGGTAGCTCCTTGGGGTGATGATATCTGAAAAATTCTTAGAGATTCAGGTAGCTGAGAAAATCTAATATTGATTGATACCAAACAAGATAGGTTTATCTCGAAAGATGCAATGGCTAGACAAAGAAAACTATTTGGTTCAGATGAAAGATAAAAAAATGGCTAGTCGAAGAAAACTTTTTGGTTCAGATGTGGGAGGAAATGAGGATGCTCATTTATCTCGAAACATAAAAAATTTAAGATAGGTTTATCTCGAAAGATGAAAAATGGTTAGTCGAAGAAAACTTTTTGGTCCAGATGTGTGGGGAAATGTGGATGCTGGGGGAAATGTGGTGGTGGGTTTCTTGATTTTACCCTACTGATTGGTGACCAAGAATTTTAATTCGCAATTTTGACAGAACCCAAACCAGGTTGGAGGAAGAACACAAATTGTCCGAATCCAGCAACAAACCAACGTGGACAAGATACAGCATCGATCGAGCCCACAAAAGAAACAGATGAAGAAATTAATGTAAGTTCATGTCCTTTAAAACCAACTGATTTCACAAACTATAATTGATATATGCTAGTTTTATTATTTTATTATTTGATTACCATTTATTATTATTTTATTAATTTTATTTTATGCTAATATTTTTTTTTGAAAATAGTTTACAAAGAAAAATTATTTTCAAACGAGACTTTATTTTGAGAAAGTGTTAATCTATGATACATTTAATCTTAAAGAGATTTTCTTTTAAAAGCAAAAGAGACTTGATTATTTAAAAGGGATTCTTATCACAATTATTATAACAAACCCAAAAACAAACCAAAAATAACGGACCCACATCCATTAGTACCAAAATACGAAAAATTAACTAACTCGATACAAAACGCACGTTTAATCCGGTAAACTAAAAAGACAGAACGCAAATTAATTCCAAAGGTAAAGGTAATTCTTCAAACAAGCAATTACGGAACGATTATTTAAACCATTGACCTCTATCATACTGTATAAACTACAGCAAAGTACTCTGCAAACATATCAGTAACTAAAACCAGTGTAACTTAAAACCAGCGTGCAATCCTCACCTAAGATAAGCAAAGCCGCGAACGCAACATCATTATTACCTTAGGGAAATCGCTATTTAAAACCGTTCACGAGAACGGACATGCAACTTTGCATCCAAGAGGGCAGTGATACTGCAGGTGGCAGGTCACAGGCGGTTAACATACCGCAATTACTTAGAAATAAGATTGTTACAATGCAATAAAGTGTAAAATTAAGAGAAAAGCAGACATGAGATCTGCAAGTTACCACAGCCTTGTGAGGGGCAGGTTATTATAAAAAGCCCGGGAGCTCAAGGCCCGGCAGTCAGTCGTCGAACTCCATACTTCGTTATTCACGCTACTCACCTTATCACAATTAATTAAATGTTTTTGAATTAAAGTTATTTTACAAGTTATTCAAAATTCCATTGTAATTTCTGTTTTAAGTTAAAATAAAAATTGTTAAGTGTTTGGAATTGTTTTTAAAAACACCGCTCCAAAGGCCCGAACCTTAACTCGCGTAGTGAGTGAAAAAATCAATTTGGGTGTGATTAAACGTGCGATTGCTAAGGTGTTTTTAATGCTTTTGGAACAAAATCAGATATAAATTTAACGATAAGGAATTTATTAACATTTATATTGCTTTATTTTTACTGTTGTACATATAACTATTTTATCAAATTGTAAGATTGTAACCTTTATATTTGAATTTTTGAAAGCTACAGCTATTCAAGGCGGGCTGTATGTTGACATTGTGGTTTCATTGGTGATAGTAGAGGTAGCTGTTGCGTCGCTCCCACCCTTAGCAAGCTCTCGATTTAAGGGCGCGATAGCATCCCTCTATTTTCATAACACGAACTAATTTTAAAATAGCCGCCTATGTGGTATGACTTTCGCATGATAGAGGGAACTACTTTATTTTAACTTTAGTAGTTTAGTGGTTCGTTTCCAAGTTAGGCAAATAACGGTTGCTAGGATACGGTACGATGCTGATTTTTCTCCATTTCTGTAACTATTCATCGTAAATGACCTTCAGCAATTTCGAAGTTATTGAACAGCAAGCAAAGCGTTAGATATAGTTGAAATCAAATAAAGTCAAGCATGACTCATCGTTGCGCATATGAATAAAATACAGACACAATATTGTTATGCTACTCTATTACCTGGCTCTTCCCCATCTAAAAAGGATAGCTAGAAAAATATTCGTCGGCTGTATAATTCAATGCAACCACTCTGAAGGTATGTCCATAAAATATTTCGGTTTGTAATTAATTGTCAAACATTTTTAAGGTTAGGTTAGAATTTGTGCTTTGTTATTTCACTTGCGATTTTCTATTTTTCTTTTAAAGATAATTCTGATATACAACAAACAGTTTTTTTTAAACTAAGAACCTTCTACACATTGAATAGTGTTTGGTCAACACTTATCAAAATGAACACGCTTCGTAACAAACATTTGAACTTTCAAGCTCAGTTGTTGGTGATGAATGTTCTAACATTTTTTGAAAGAGAACGTGATAATCATGGAACCTTGGCCCCATTTGAGTCAGTATTGCAGGTATAATCAAATTTTCAAGTGATATGTTGTGTTTTAACTGTTGCTTATTGTTAGCGAACATCTGAGGCTTGTGGGATAGGACTGAGTTCTCTTCGTTCCACTAAAAAAGGAGAGTTTTAGAAGCCCGAAAAGAAAAGAAAGTTCCTGAGTCACCGAGCAAGCACCGAAAATTCAACAAGTCTAAATCGTCTGACGTAGATGGTTTTGTAATAGATGCGATTAAACGAAAAATTTACGAAATGTATTCCAAATGTAATATAGTTTTCATAACAATTTTATTTAGTGTTTTTTAGTATCATGCTTTTAGGGCTCCATGTAACTGTTAAATCTTTACAAGAAATTGTAACCGCTCAAATTTTTAACTTCAGCCAGTCTAGTCTGACGATACTTCTATCAACAATTGGTTTTTCTTTTAAATTGGACGATGGTAGAAGGGCTGTGCTTGAACAGGAACATATTGCTGCTGCACGAGTGAAGTTTTTAAGAGCATATGAAATGTACAAACAATTGTAACTTTATGATCCTGTTTTCTTGGATGAGACGTGGATTTTTAGTCGAGGTTCTGTTAAGATGAGTTGGCATAATGGTTCCAAGCTCAGTGTAAAGAGAAAACCTCCTGGAAAAGGAAAACGGTTAGTTTTTTAAAGTTAAAATTACATTTAATAGAAGTATTTTTTATTACTGATTCATAGTCGTACATGCAGGCAACAAAACTGGATTCATCCCCAATGCAGCACTTTTGCATTCTACAAAATCTCCAAGTGCTGACTATCATGGAGACATGAATGCAGCATTATTTACAAAATGGTTTGAAGAACGTTTAATTCCTAATTTAAGCAAACCCAGTGTTAATTATTCTAGACAATGCTAAATATCATTGATTACTTGATTAAACACAATGTTAGTTGCGGGTCACACGTTAAAAAGGGAACTATTATCATTAATTAAAAAACATCCACAACCAAAAATTTATGAAATAGATACCCTAGCAGAAATGTACGGACACAAAGTTTTGCGGCTACCTCCGTATCACTGCGAGTTTAATCCTATAGAGTTGGTATGGGTAAACTGTAAACAATATTACAATAAAAAATGTTGGACGGCTTAACCAACTTTATAATGACACAAATGTCAACTTGATATGGCAAGAATCTTTGCAAAGAATAGATGGGTCATATTGGCAAAAATGTATCACACATGCAGAAAAATGTATGATGGAATGGTGGGCTATAATACAGCAGTTTGATGTTGTCGAACCTTTAATTATCAAAGTGGGTGATACAAATAGTGATAGCAGTGGCTGTGATACTGATCAGAATAACCAGTATTACCTACACGGTAATTTTAGTTGGTTTTGTTAGCACGAGACCAACACAAACACAATATACAAGTGTATGGTAACGGTCACCAAATTGCATTATTTATTGTGCAATAATTATGTTAACAAATTATTAATGTTTAGAGATTGATGTTTAACCATTCATGACCTGCTAGAGTTTTTATACAAGAAATTTAGATTTAAGTTTCAGTGTCATTATTATTTGTGCAATAAATTTATATCGACTCGTTTACAGAAAACTTGTTTGCTTTCAAAAGTTAAAAAAGGATACAGTCATTACATCAATACCACCAAAGTGACACTTTAAATCGGCCAAGTGTGTTGGCTACCACAAGGAAAGGTCCAGGGGGTGGGGTTGGTGCGTACGTAAGGAAGGAACTTAAATGTCAGGTTATTTTGTTGGGTTGCAATTGACTCGTATTCTTGAATATATTTTGGATAATGTTTAAATTAAATCGCAAAACTTTTACTGTAGGCACAGTATACAGATCCCCAAACTCAAATCCGCTTAGTTGTGTTGACGAACTAGATAATATATTATCTTATTTAGCACCAATGATGGATAATATAATATGTTTAGGTGATGTCAATGTGAATCTTTTCAATTTAAGTAATATTATCACACACTGCATTGATTTTTATGGATTCATCCAAGTAATAAACGAACCTACGCGCATAGTAAATAACAGCAGTACTCTTTATTGATTCCATATATTTATCAAGTGATGAATTATTTGTTCGTGCAGGTACCATTGATGCTGATATTGTTTCGGATCACAGAGAAAATTAGAAATTGTGTTAAGGATAAGATAAAAGTCATAATTAACAATACCTCTTCCATTAGTTAGTTCTTCAAGAAATTTCTGTTTAATACTTGACGATGATCTATGCTTTAAGTCACATGTTGCAAGGTTAATAAAAAGGTCGTATATAGCACTTGAACAACTATATGCTTGTCGGTCTATACTAACCTTACAATTGAAAAAGCTGTTGTCGGAAACTAGTTTTGTCATTATTTAACTATTGTGATTTTATATATGGTCCAAACCTTGATAGCACTTCTATGACACAAATACAAAGGATTCAAAATACTTGTTGTCATTTAGTTTTTGGACTAAAAAAATTTGATCATGTATCGCATAAGATAAAAGAGTTGCACTGGTTAAATATGGATAACTGCAGGAAACATTATTTGTTATGTTTTGTTCATAAAATAATTATAAATGACTTTAGAGGATATTGCTAAAATATTAATGAAACGCTCCAAAGTGCATTGCATCAATATTAGACACACTAAAACTTTAACAATTCCCAAGAAACTGACTGCTATGTTTCAGAGAAGATTCATCTATAATACTGTTTCTACTTATAATGCAATTCCAGATGGATATAAAAATCTTTTTTACTTTTACTGCATTCAAGGTTCAAATCAGGGCGCATATTTTGCATAAGTAGTAACAGCCTAATTGTATATTTTTCAATTATTGTGTAATTATTCATTTGCTTCACTCATTTTCCTTGTAGAGATATGTAGTGGTTTATGCAGGTTAAGTGTAAGATAGTCTATGACTAAACTTTGCCTGTATGGACCTACAAACATGCCTTATATACTAATATTTAATGTAATATTAACAACAATAAAGTCAATTTCAATTCGAAAGCTGTTCGTATATTTATTACTAAACGTTTATCTATTGACCTTAAAATTGTGTGGTTTAAAAAATATTATTTACAAATGCCTGTTATTCACGTCTTTTCACCAATAGTTTTATATCATTTACATTGCTACGTATTGTGTAAAACAGTGTTCCTTTTAAGTTTTTGGTTGGTAATGACTTACTGTTCAAAAATACCTATATACACATTGTAAATGTTACAACAATTGAACCTATTTTTAATTTCTTAGTTATTCATTAAAAATAAAACATTTGTAATAATTTTGTTTTAATAAAGCACACTTTACAGGTAACAACTCAAAGTTTTTTTGTATTGGAAATACATTTTTCGATATTAGCATTTGATGAAAAATATTAAACCGAAGACCCCAAATATTCTATTAGTTTGAAATATTTATTGAAATAAACGTTTAGTCGTTTTTGACAGACTTGATTTAATGTAACAAAATAGCTATTTTTTGACAGAATAAATCAAAAAGGAATTCTTTTATGGTTTATTTCTAATGCCTAAAGTTAGGCCTAGTTTCGTAAATTGTTTAATCCTAAATAAACTTTTCCATTTTTATTTTTAATTTAGCCTAAAATATATTTCATAATTAGTAGGAGTTTTGAAGTTTATTGTTTATTATAATCATTTTTTGCCGGCAGCACAATTTGAGAAAATGTTATTATCATATCTATTTGACGTTATATGTGAACTATGTATGACCAACAAATGACGGAAGTCTGCTACGTGGGAGTAAAGAATGGGAACACTAATAAGTTGCCTATATATTTAAAGCTGATTTTGACACTTTTCAAATTGAAAATATAATTACCATTGCAGACAATGAACGTCCCCAAAGTGAAGTGTAAAATGATGTAGGAAAAATTATCGTTTTTTGAGAACGTCCTCCCCCAGATCGTTCAAATTTGAAAATCATTTTGCCGAGTACAAAACTCGCAACCTAATTTGTAACAAAATGTATCCTATTTCCCTGCAATGGTTCCACTAAGATATTTTAATAAACATTACTCTTGCTAACATGATGCAATATTTTGCTTATATTGAATATTGTAGAGTATCTAGTTACGTTTTGGGATACGGCACACTACCCTTTTTTTAAAAAAAACTATTATAACATAGTATAAGTTTCACAAAGTAACACTGCTGTAATAATTTACTTATCGCTTGTAAACATAAACATGAAAGTTTACAAACAACCATGGATGTTGAGGTTATGTCATTTTTGGCTTCATAAATATTCGCAATTAATCCAATCATTATTATAATACACTTATCAAAAGGTAATCCACCATATATTATTAGTTTACTTCATTTCACTGCGACAAAAACAAAGTCCAAAATAATTCAATTTGAAATATTCTGGTTTTAAACCTTATTCTACACATCATTAACAGTGCCATCTTCGGAGGAAGTCGTGAACAATTTCTATTAAAATGGCGTACAATTAATGTAATAATTCAATAAAATCCATTCAGTACACTACGGCTATCATGATCAATATTTTTGAAATTTTTTTTAACAGGACGATTATATATGTATTCTGCTATCCAACGAATGCTTTTTTTTTTATATACAAATTGATTATGTAGTAACTAAAATAAAGTAAGTGAATTTTAACATTACTTTTAACAGCTATTTCTTGCTTATTACTGCACTTTAGAAAAAAAAGCAAACCTTCGTTAGAAAGTACAAAGTTTTGTGAGTCTAATGGTGAAGTTACATTTTGCATATTTTCAATCCAACAAAAGTTATTTCCCAATCAGAATAACCTGTTTTTTGATGGATTTTAGGCAGCCAACCATACATCCGATCGCGCCCTTAAGTAGCTGCGCCTATAGACAGACTCACTTCCAGTTTAGTTTTGGTTGTATACACTAGTGGCTATTACAATGTAAGTTCATTTTTAATCATTATTAAATATACTGAAATGCAGTCGTTCTTTTGACAAATACAATAAGTAAATCAACTAACTACAGTCCACATATTCATTACAATAAATCAACAAGCAAAGATATACGGGGCCGCAGTCCCGTCGAGAAAATACGCAACCTTAGGGTTCAACAACCGTTGCCTTCCACATCGTAGTAGTGTGTCGTAGAATGCCATATCGACCCCTATGGTCTCTGCCACTCTAAGTATTGATAAAACTGCTACCCTCCTTCGGGACCTGTCTTAGTCTGGTTCCCCACTAAAGACCCTACTACTTTGGTTGGACGTGTAGTTTGGCTCTTTAAATCACTGGAACGCGAAAGCCCCTCCACCGTGTTTCAGTAGTCCAGAATGTCTTCAAGGTGCAGGTCTATTCGGAATTGAAAAAGCAATTATTAAATATTATTTCCAATTAACAGTAAAGCGTGGCATGCATGACATCCAACAAATTCGTGTATCAATTCAAAATTTGCAAGTTACGTCGTGCGGAAAGGGCGCGTAAACCAGTTCATTCCTTAACAATAACGCGGCACTTGCACGGTGCTTAGTAAGAACACAGCATTTACATTTATATTTCATGTAGATGCCGCGTTCTTACCTGGAAATATGTATATACGGCATTTTACCAAGTATCATACTGTAATCAGGAGTAAATACGACAACAATGAGCTATTTTTCTATTTTGCTATTTTGCTTAAACAATACATAGTTATCAATGGTAGGACTGCAATAATGACAAATACTCAAATTTTGTTGTTTTGTTAGATACGGTGTTCCTTCTTAGGAAGGCAGTATACCTTCAGTGACTTTAGTTTGATTCAGTGTTCCTTGGATGTGTACTTTCAATTTACTTAGTAAACTGTACCTGTCTGTTGAATTAGTAGAAGACGTGAATGTTGATGGATATTAATTGGTCATTTTCCTTGTAGTTACTGTTATTAGTATTAATAAGTAGTTATCGGTTTTGTTTAAAAGAAGGCCGAAGATTGCAGTTACGGATAGGAGAGTAGTAAGTATTAATGTAATGCGTGAGAATACATATTTAAAAAGTAATGTATATTTTCAATTGCGATTTGCGAGACTCTTATTTTTTCTTCTTTAAAGTCTAACGCTAATATTAGCTATTTGTTTAAAAAATCTGTTCTTTTGGACTTTGAAGTATCAGAAAAGTAAACTTTGATTGCTAGTAAAGCCTGTTATTTTTCTTTCAGATTAGTAACAATGAATATTAAAAAAAAATTTCAAACGAAATACACCAAAAGAAACATCTAGCATAGGCTGTAGTAGTAGCAGCGCTGATGCTAAAGCTATTTTTAAGCGTAATAGTATGGTAATACATAATAGTGGTATGATCTAAATGAGGCTAGTACTTCGTCACATAATACTTTAAAATGTCTCACATGTGAATATGACTCCAATCCTTCAGCTGATAAGAATGAGTACATGCTCGATTTGGGCACATTTTTGTTAACTCGAATGAAACACTTTTCGACGATGTTCGCTTTTCACTATTAACAAATCCTTACAAACCAGATCCTATATATAATTTCAAAAATATTCCAAAGATGAAAAACGAGCTTTTAGACATGACTGTCTTCAACAATACGAATGGCTTGGTTATTCTCCAAAACTCATGGGTGCACTTTGCAAATATTACGTAGATTTTCGGCCAACCATTAAAATATGGGTTCTTGTTTCTTTCATTGTGAAGCCCTTTACAAAATATCATGACTTCGTCGCTTCTGCAAAAGCACATGCCACAACCGAATGGCATAGTGATACAACTATAAAAGCTAGTTTTCCAAAAATTATTGTAGGAAAACGTTCATGAATTACCTATAAAATAAATGAAGCTGTTCGGGAATTGAATGAATTGAATCGCAAAAACTTATACCAACAATACCCATCATCATTTTTTGTGGTGTGCATTTTGAGGACCTTTTACAATTCAGAATAGAAAGTGGGGATCATATTTTACACGAGCACCTAAAGTTTTGCAAAAGAGAACTCAAAATACTTCTCTCGCAGAACACAACATGAAATAATTTCAATTTGTGGAATATTAATTAGGGAAAAAAATTGTGAGAGATGTAAATTTAAGTGAAGCATTTTCATTTCTAGCTGACGAAAGTGCGGATATTGGCGGAGAGCTATCCCTTGGAGTAAGAGTTGTTAGTAATGACAATTCGGTCAAAGAAGAATATTGATGCTTAGCAATTGTTACATCGATTAATGCAGAAGGTATAACTACTGCAATTTTAAACGCTTGTGATGAATATGGTTTTTGCATGAATAAATTAGTTGGACTAGGATTTGATAGTTGCTCCACGATGGCAGGTCATGACACGGGTACTGAAACTGATTAGTAATAAATATCCAAAAGTAATATGTTTTTACTGCACGTCCCATAGATTAAATTTAATGATAAATGATTTGAGCAAGATTTCGGAAATTCAAAATTCAGCAGGTACCATTGAAGAAGTAATTACTTTCGTTCGCGTTAGTCCGTTAAGGCGTAGAAATATTTCTAATATTCAACTATTTTGTGAAATACGCTGGTCCGCTAAATATAAATCATTAAGGTTGTTTGCAGAAAATTTTGCAGATACTATGAATGCTTTGAAAATTTAGCTCATAGCCGAGAAACAAATGCTCAGACAAGGAATAGAGCCTGCCAACTTTTTACTTGTGTTTCTTTGTTGAAATTTATCATTTGTCTGCATATTATGGCCAAATATTCTAGCAAATTGGAACCTGTTTGTAATGCACTGCAGTCTAAAAGTATAAACTTATTTTCCGTTAAACAGCACATAGATGAACTACTAAAAAATTTTAAGACAAGCCGTATTGATCCTTAACAATATTTTAAAGATGTCTATAAAAAAAATGTTAAAGTGTGTCCATAGTTTTGAATTGGACATTACATTACCACGCACTGCACCAAGACAAACCCATAGGTCAAATTATCATATGATCAGTGTTGAAGATTACTTTCGAGTCATCATCATTAGGTCTTCAGTCCTAGAATTCGTTGGACGTGTACCCTCATTGTTTCCTAGTCTGAACCAACCTACAGATTTCCCTGAAATTTGCACCGTCTGCATCTATCACTATCTGTGCGCGAAAGTTTGATTTCGGTCTACCTCTACCTCTCTTTTCCTATCTCTGCTTGTAGTATATCCCGTACTATTCTCCAGAAATGCCTTAGAACGTACCCTGTCCTTCTATTTCTCCTATTTTTTCATTTTCCACAGATGTCTTTATTCCTCTACTATTGCTACAACCTATTTGTTTTTAACTTTGTCTGTCCATGGCTACTATCCTCATACATCTAAAGCACATTCCAAAAGTTTCTATCTCTCTCACACTATGCTTTGAACAGTTTTCTTCTTGTATCTATGTTCGTTGTCTTTGAACATAGTTGCTGTTCTTTCTTGTTTGATGCAGTTCGGTCACTTTCTTTTGTTTTACAGTTATATACCCTATTTCTCCGATATTCAGTAGTATGTGAAGGTGGGTAAGCAGCCTTTGGCTGCCAAGTTCCCCCAGCACCTGAACCTTTGTCGAATTAATAGTTTTTCCAATTTATCCTTTCGCACAATCAACATTAGTTGAAAATATTTCACAAGCAACACCTGTATTTGTTAATAATAATCATCAGATTTAAGTGCACTTATTTTTTCGTCATTGGGTTTTATACTTTCGAGTATGTCTTTTAAAAAAGAAGAAATAGCCAGGAGTTGCAACATTGATAACTTTTTAGAACAGTTGCAAACGTGGGTTGAACAGTGGCAAAATAGGAATTCAATGCATGCTTAGTGTATATAAGCACGTGGTATGAAGGAAGAAACGAACATTTATAATTGATGTCCTAAATAGATTTGGCCAAGACCCGAGAAGGTTGATATTTTCATATAAAAATGATAACGATTAAAAAACGCGAGAACAGCCTATTCAGCAGTTCGACTTATAATAGTTTTGTACCTTTCTTAGTCGTGTTTGTTTGTGCAACAAATATTAAAGACACTATTTAAAGTGTCGGTTGTGTATTTATTTAATATTAATTTTATTGACCGTGCCGCTTTTCTGTTTCCGTTAAATAAGGTCGAGTCGTGTATGTGTTTTTACATTTTCTTACGGCCAGCATATAACGTGTACTAGAATAAGTCAATGCAATTTTCAATCAGTGTATATTAATGTAAAATCCAATCCTATCCATCAGTGGCGGCGCTAGACCAAACGTGGGTGTCGGAGACATCACTTTTTCGAGGCCCCTAACATTTCTCAGAGCCCAAAACAAAACGTTTAATGACCTGAATTATACCAATACATACTAGGTATATATAAGTATTTTGTTGCTAAGCTAATCAAACTGTGGCGGTTAATTAGAACTCAAGGAGCAAATTAACTGTACGTAGTAGAAGGTAAGATACATGAATGAAGGTGAATAGACAATTTGAGTGTCTATAATATATAACACTTGGGTTCACATGTTATAAAATTATAAATTATGATTAAGGACTTACTTGGAAATAACGAGGTGAGGAAATATCCATTATCCATAGGCGGCTAGTTGCACAAAAATGGTCTCTGATGAAATTCCAATTACACTCAAGGTATTTAACATGCAAATTTCACTGCGATATTTTTATCCGTTGAGATTAATTGACACGAAACGTTATAGCTCGTAACGTTCAGAGCTCTAGTCTAGTGGATCATATTATTATCGAAGCATGTATAATTGTTATATGGATAGTGAAGCTAACACTTCTGAAGTGGCGTAAGGCTCGAAGTGATGAAGCACCCGACTCTTGTTCTAAGCGCAAATTTAACATTAAATAGTTTTAAGCCGACCGAACACAAATAGACGAATTACACACTCAAACACAAATTACAATATACGAACTGTTCTGCTTTTAGTTTCACTGAATTTTTTCAATATTGTATCATAATTTAAGTCAGCCGCTATTTTTGCTTCAATCGATAAAATTGACAACGCAGATAGTTTCTCTTGGCCCATGGTACTTCGTAAGTAGGTCTTAATTAATTTTAACTTTGAGAAGCTTCTCAGCAGAAGCTGTAGTTACCGGAACTGTAAGCATAATTCTGATTGTTATGTAAACATTTGGGTATACTTTTTGCAAATTATTTTCTAAAATGTACTGTATAAGTTGTTTGACATCTTTGATAGAGTCTATTAGTAAATTCAATTGTAAAAGCAAAAATTCTTCACATAGTTCGAAAGGCTGAATGTCGCTGTTTTCGCCATCCCGAAGTATTGCAGCTAAATCATAACAATGTTTAAGAAGGTCTTCTTTTGGTATAGATTTTAAATAATTTATGTCAAAAATAAAGCCAAATTGTTCAAAATAATTATGGAGCGATTTGAATCGACATTCGGTGTCGACTATGATAGCATCTAACATCTTATTAAAAAAGTCAACTTTGTACTGCATTTCAGCAGATTGTATTGGTTCATCAATATTTTCTTACGAGAACATTCTTTTCTTTTTGGCCAATCTTTTTTCTTTAAATTGAGACGAAATCTCATAACTACTTTTTTCCACAAACAATCTGGCTTCTGCAACGTTTTTTTCAAATCCTGTATCACGATATTCTTGAATCCAGTTACATAGCAAACGTAAAGTATCAACAGCGATCTTCAAGTTAACTTGAACCAATTGCCATAATTTACTTAAATTGTTCACGCGCAGTAAAATCTCGTACCAAACGTGTATTGCAACAATAAATTCAAAAGTTAACATTTCGTTGAGTACAGCTTTACAGTCACTTAGAGTTTCGGAATCTTCAGTTTCGTTTTTTAGGTCATTTACACAATCGACAACATCATCAAATTGCAACAATATCGCTTTAACTGCTTCTATTCTACTCTCAAATCTTGTTTCAGATAGGGATTTTAATGTTAATTTTAATTTGGTTTTAAGGAGACCCCAACGCTTACTTGATCTCGTAAATAGAAGGTATATTTTATTGATAAAGCCGAAAAACGTCTTGGCAATTATAGAAGATTTACTTGCATCTATATCAACAGTAAATTCCAACTGTGACATCCACAAAGCGTGAAAAACGATCTTTGATTAATATTAAGGATTCTAGTTTTAACTCCTTTGTTAACCGACCATATTAGCGCCATTATCGTATCCCTGCCCTCGACAATTTTGGATATCTAAACCATTCCGTTTTAGTTCTTGTAATATTGAATTTGTTAAATATTCTCCTGTTGTCTCTGCGACGGCAATAAACCCAACAAAGTGCTCCTATATCGCTCCAGTTGAAGAATTACAAAATCCTAATGTTATCGACATTTGTTGAACACGGCTGACATCTCTGGTGCAATCAAGCATAAACGCGTAGTATTTTGCTTGTTTGATTCTTTGTATATTCTCATCAACAACTGATTCAGACATTAATGTGATTAATTCGTTTTGAATGATTAAGCTGTTTTTTATTAATGCGTTGCAGGTGTTCCCGTAATGTCCGATCATATTTGGATAACAATTTAAATAGGTCTATAAAATTGCCATTATTATCGCTATTATTTAAATTAAAATTAAGAGATTCTCGATGAGCTCTAAAAGCCAGATTATGTGAAGCTAAGTAGTTAATTATATCAATCAACCTTTCAAACAAGTTGTACCAATACTTTTGCGATTCTTTAACCAGTCTCTCGTTTTCTGCATCTATTGTTTTCCGTGTTTAATTCCTTTATAAAATTCAATCCATTTAATTATGCACACCATGTGTCCATGACTTTGTTCATGTTTTTGCAATATTCGACTCAAATCTTTCCAGTCGCAACATCCTTCTTTTACCATCTGTGTTTGCAAATGGGAAAAAAGTTTACATGGAAAGCAATAAACTTTATCTTCAGATATAGAGTAAATTAACCACCTGCGATGTTGGTTTTCCCCATTACTCAATTTTCAATTAAAGTGGAATTTAGAAAAATATCTATTATTATCGTCAGACGTCTCAAGGTTTTCGTGAGGACCGTTTTGAATTAAGTCATGACGCTGCGAGTTTGTTATTGGAAATACCCACTTCCCCGGATCAGAATCCATAAACAACGCTGTGAAATGGACTGCTTGTTTTTGAATCATTGAGTGTCGAATGTTGTCTTCACAGTCTAACTTTTTACTGTTATTGGGTTCAGAGACTTGAATAACTGTAGATTCTGCCAACTCTGGATCTGAAGTTGGTTCAGAAACTTGTACAAGAGAGTCATCAGACTTTAATGTTATTGTAGTACGGACCGGTCCTGATGAAGGTTTCTTAAGAAATTTCATCATACTGGAACTCATGGTTTGGTTGGACAGAGCCTTTTCAACTTTTTTTTTCTTTTTGACGCACCAGATTCCCATTTCTTACCTATATCTCTGTCTCTAGAAGGCCCTCCTGACATTATAATGACGATATCAAATATAAAAAGCAAACACGCTTATACCAGCGCAGATTAAATGCAAAAAGCTTTGAATATTATATATAACTGACTTAAAATAGGGGAAGTAACTTAATATTTAATTATACAAAAAATTAAACTAACACATTTAATTCACATCATACCCAATGTAAAATGTATGCATGTAATCCAAACAATATTAGCACGAAAGCTTTTAGTATTTATAATCAAAAATACCAACAATTATAGATTCTTTATCTTTATTTTAACTACGCGAGTTAAGGTTCGGGCCTTTGGAGTGGTGTTTTTAAAAACAATTCCGAAGACTTAACAAATTTATTTTAACTTGAAACAGAAATTACAATGAAATTTTGAATAACTAGTAACATAATAACTTTAACCAAAAAATATAATAATTGTACTATGGCGAGTAGTCTAGGTAGACAACAATGCAAAAGCTGTAATACTCAGACTGACTGCCTTAATTGAGTAGCTTGAACAACGAAGTATGGAGTTCGAAGACTGACTGCCGGGCCTTGAGTTCCCGGGCTTTTTATAATAACCTGCCCCTCACACGGCTGTGGGAACTTGCAGATCTCATGCTGCTTTACACTTTGTTACAATGTAACAATCTTATCTCTAAGTAATTGCGGTATGTTGACCGCCTGTGACCTGCCACCTGCAGTATCACTGCCTCTTGGATGCAAAGTTGCATGTCCGTTCACATGAACTGTCGATAACCTCTCTGGGTTATCCTTGTATTACAATGTTGCAATGAACTTATACTTTATTTAACAATTTCTAATAATTCCTATTAGATTCAATATATTCATATATATATATATATATATATATATATAGATAATTGGGGGATACATAACTCCTCCCACCGTAAATGAAAAATTAAGGTTTTACTTAATTTTTAAATACATAAAATTCATTATTCAATTTCATTTAAAATTCATTATTTCTAAGGGTATACTTATCGTTTCTTTATTTCTCTTTGTTTTCTTAAATCTAGAACTGTTTCCTTCATTCTTATATCCAAGGTACATTTTGTAAAATACATACATAATTACAAAAATTATTAAAATGATTAATACAATTGTCCAAACACTTATGTTATCATAATGTAACTTTGGCGTTTTGAGTTCACTTAAATGTTCTTTGTAACTTTGCACTAATTTCATGGCGTGGTTTAGGTCGTCTAAGTCTAGATGCTCTAGCTTCATGGGTTTCTTTACTATTTCTTCGTCTTCTTGTTCTATCTTGAACTGTAGTTCCGGTAGGTTTGCAAGTTTCTTTGTTGCTATGGGATCTTGATAAACTCTGATTACTTCGTCTTTCAATTTCACATAACAGTCTTCTTTGAGGGTAATTAATTTGCTTCCGATTAATGCCTGGGAATTTTCATCTTGATTGCAGTGGATGGTTGCTACTACTTCTGTTGGGAAAATGGCTATCCATTTGTTTTCTGTAACTTTTTGGATTTTCATGTTGTTTATTTGCACTTGTTTGGCTTCACAGTTTTCGTAATGATTTGAGAATTTTAATAGTTGTACTTCACAAGGGCTGTCTTCTTGAATGGTTGTTGTCGTCATTGATTGGCATAAGTATTGGTTTGGTGTTACTTCAGTACATTTTTCGTTTGTATAACCATATCTCAGTTCATTTAGGGATATGAATTTGGTTTTGGGTATGATTACTTGGTATGTGCTAGTAACTTTCGTTGGAAAAGCAAATAAATGATAATAATTATAATTGTTACTTTCTACTATCTGGATTTCTATTAAAAATATTATTTCGTTATTCTTAATGTAGCCGTTTACTATAGCTATCTTTTCAAATATTAGAATGTTTGATTTTGTTACTGCGTTTTCTAACGTTGCTAAAATTTGTTGCATTAAAGTAAGGGTGGATATTATTTGAGTAAATATTGTATTTTGCATACTGCCTAATTTAATTGGTAGTATACCCGGGTTGTTTTTTTATTATATCTTTTATTATTACTTGGTTGTCCGTTCTACCTGGGCGGAGGTTGACGGTAAGGGTGATGATTGTCCATCTGAAATTACAGGGTGTCTTAGGTTTTTCAAATGAATGTACTTTGTTATTTTACCGTTGTCTACTACTGCTATATTTTTATCTGATATTTTCTTAATTTTAAATGGTCCTAAATTTCTGGGTGCCGTTTTGTGTCGCTTGCTTTGAAAGTTTTTCTCATACACCGTTTGTCCTATTGAAAATTTATTTGCGTCGGTATTTTTATTTCGTGTTGTGGTGATACGTTCCTTATCGTTCTCTAATTTATCTTTTACCTTATTGTAAGTTATTTTTAGTTTTTCTTTGTGGTCTTTCGCATATTGTTGATATACTTCCTTGTTGTAGTGTATGTCATAGGGGCTTTCGTGAATCTGAATGTCCTAAGGTTAATTCTAGGGGTGTAAAATTTGTTGATGAGTGAATTGTATTATTATAGGCGATTAGTGCGTATGACATTAAATTGGTTATATGTTCCTTCTTATAATTTATCCTTAATAATCGAATTTGTTCTAACAGGGTTAAATGTAGTTCAATTAGTCCGTTTGATTCAGGATGGTTTTTCGTTATGAAATAAATTTTTATTTTGTGAAGTTTTAAAGTGTTCTGTATTGTCTCATTTTTAAATTCGCTACCATTGTCTAGAGTTATTGATTCGGGTGTTCCATAAAATGTGAAATATTGTAAAAATCCTTGGGTCACGTCGATGCTATTTTTGGATGTGATCGGTATTGCTTGGCCTATTTTTGTGAATGCGTCTACAATTGTTAAATAGTTTTGCGCTTCTACTACTAGAGTATCGGCATGTAGTTTTTGAAATGGTTTGTCGGGTGTTTTGGTTAACATTAAGGGTACCTTTGGAGGTTTTCTGTCGTATTTCGCTTTGTCACATAATTCACATTGGTTGATGAAATCTGTGGTCAATTCCTTCATGTTTTTAAAATAATAACGTCTTACAAGTTGCTTTATCGTTTCGTTAATTCCACGATGGTTGGTTTTTCCTTCGTGTTGATTCCTAATTACATCGTTTATTTCATCAGGGTCGTCTAATGTTATTAATTTTCTAGTACATCTGATGAGTTTAGGGCCAGAGTTATTGAATAATTTAACGTATAATTCTGAAAATCTTTGGTATAAATGTTCGGTGTTGAAATAGAAATAAAATCTTTTTTCTCGGGGGTGTATTCTTTTAGAATTTTAATTATTTGTTCCTCGTTGTCATCTTTAGTTATTTGAATTTGGTATATCTTTTTGTTATCTACTTTTGTATATTTTACGGGATTTGGGTTATTTAAAACTTCGGTTATTATAAATTGATTGGGTTTCATATCGATTGCTTCGTTTAAAATTTTAATCGCGTTTTTAGGTTCTTCGTTTTGTGTCGAATGTATCGTGTCAATCTCGTCTGGATCTTCCCTTATTTCTTCTTCGTCTACGTTTCCTACAATGGATTCCGTTTCTAATGCATTGAGCTGGATTCTACTTAAAGCGTCTGCGTTGTTGTTATAAATTTCTTTTTTATATATAATTTCGTAATCGTACTCTTCGAGTCTGATTCTCTATCGTTGTAATTTTGAATTCGGTTCTTTCAGTTGCATAGCCATACTAATGGTCTATGATCGGTGTATATGTAAAACTTTCGTCCATATAAGTAAGGTCTAAAATATTTTGTTGCCCAAATTATGGCTAATAATTCTTTTTCTATGGTGCTATATTTCTGTTCGGTTTCGTTTAGGGTTCTGGATGCATAGCTGATGGGTTTATCGCTACCTACTTTTCCTTGGCTCAATACTGCGCCTAATGCTACATTCGATGCGTCTGTCGTCAGTTTAAATGGTTTTGAAAAGTCTGGGTATTCTAATACAGGGTGATTCGTTAATATGTTTTTAATTTTATCTACGGCTTTAATGAATTCCGGGGTGTGTTCAATTTTGTTTCCCTTTTTTAAACAGTTTGTCAGGGGTTTGGTTATCTGAGCGTAACCTTTAATGAATTTGCGGTAGTAACCACTAAGTCCTAGAAATCCTTTAATTTTTTTGGTTGTTTTTGGTAATGGTTAATTTAGAACTGCATTTGTTTTGTCGGGATTTGGCATTGCTCCTTGGGGTGTTATTACATGTCCTAAAAATGATACTTCTTTTTGTAAAAATTCACTTTTGTCTAATTGTACTTTGAAATGTGCTTGTCTTAGTCTTTCAAATATTTCTCTCAATCTTTCTATGTGTTCTACCAATGATGTGGAATAAATTATGATGTCATCTAGGTATACAAGGCATTTTTCATTGTGTATTCCTCGTAATATATTGTCCATGACTCTCTGGAAAGTAGCGGGTGCGTTCTTTAATCCAAATGGCATTTGTTTGTATTCGTAATGTCCTCTAGGTGTGCTGAAGGCTGTTTTTGATATATCTTTTTCTTCCATCTCTACCTGATGGTATCCTGATGCTAGATCTAATGTTGAAAAATATTGGCATTTGCCTAATTTGTCTAAAATTTCGGTTATATTTGGTAGTGGATATTTGTCATCTACCGTTTTTTCATTTAACTTTCTATAATCTATTACCATTCTGTACTTTCTCTTTCCGGTTGCGTCTAATTTCTGAGGTACTATTAACACGGGGCTGCTCCACGGTGAGTTGGAGTGCTGGATTGTGTCTTGTTCTAATAAGTCTGCTACTTGTCTGTCAGCTTCTTCTTGGCTTGCATGAGGTAGTCTATATGCTTTTGTAAAGATTGGCTTATTGTCTGTTAACTCGATATTATGTTTTACTGTGTTGGTGAATGTTATTGGTATTCCTTCGCAATGGAATATGTCCGCGGTATTCAAAACATAAGTTTTTAATTGCTCTTTCTTCTTCTGGATTGATGTCGGTGTTAAAGCGGATGTTAGTTAAATTTTCTCTTAACATTTTGTCATGTTCTATTGGGTTGTAATCGTTTTCCAAATTTTCGTCTATTTCCATTTCGTTTAATTCTTCTACGTTAATTGGGTCTGTCAATGATAGTTCTACGGGATAGTCGTTTGAATTTAATATCGTTATGGTTGCATAATTATCTTTTATTTGTACTAAGGCAGTTGGGGTTTCTACTCCTTGTTGAAATGTCATATGATTTATTATTCCTACTTTTTTGTTAGATTTTACTGGGATTTTTATTTTTCTTTCCGTTCGGGGTTCTATTGTGTATTTTTGTTCGGTTTGTGTGTCTTGAAATTTAATGGGGATTTTTCCGTATTTTGTCCTTAATAAACGATTTTTAATGTCAATGTTGGCTCCTAATTTTCTTAGAAGGTCCATTCCGATTAAGCCGTCATATTTGTCGTTAAATTCGAATACACAAAATTTATGTTTCATTTTAACATTAAATGTTCTCGGTAAGGGTATATTAGCTACGAATTGGTGTAGTGTTGTTTGATGGGCTGTTTTAATTTTAAATGGTTCTCTTTCTACATAATCTAAATAATGTTTTTTCACGGTTCTGGGGCTAATTAATGTTTTTGATGATCCGGTATCGATTAATAGTTTAAATTCGGCGTGGGGTATTTCTATGTATGGTAATACTAAGTGATTTATGTTATTTAAGTTTATTAAGTTTGGTCGTTTATGAATTGGTCCATTTGAAAATTTGAGTTCGAGTTTTCTTCGTCGTACTCCTCGTAACTTTTGTATTGTTTGTCGCGTTCATAAGTTTCTGCATGGTTTAATTCATCGTTCGTACCTGTCTCAATGTAATTATTCTGGTCAATGTCAAATATTTCTACTTCTTGGTGAAATAGTTCTTCCGATGTAAAATTGCGTTTCTGATAAGGGTTTTGTCGGATATGTGTTATCTTTGTATTTTGTCTGGTGTTACCAGATGAGGTATCCTTTGGTGTTGGTTTATAATAATTATTAGGGTTGTGTTGAATATAGAATTGATGTGAACTGTAATTAGTAAATAGACATTGAATAGAACTGATTGAAATTTATTTTCTGTTAAAATACATGCGAGTGCTGTTTACTATTCTAGAACTCAAACCCGAATGAAACCAATAGTAAGGCAGGCCGTTACAAGCAGTTGAGCGGCGTTGCCAATAATATTTAATAAAACTTAAATTTGATGATAAACTTATTAACAAAAAAAGTAAACAACGTATTACAAAAAAAATAAACATAGCCCCCACCTTGAAGGGCACATTCAAAAAAAAAATTGAAACAAGAAAATATTGCTACATGTAAGTCACTGATTCACTACTTGGAAGTAAGCACAAGTCTCTAATGGAACGTTTTATGCAACCTTGTTGAGTGTTTATTTCGGCTACTCTTGAAACACCATCTTTTCCGGGAAAAAGCTTCACAATTCGTCCAAGATTCCACCGAAAGGAGGGCAAGCTTGTGTTTTTTATTAAAACAAGACTACCCTGTTCAATAGGCGTAGCATTTTTTTTCCATTTATATTGCTTATGTAATTGAGTCACATATTCTTTGGAAAACCTATTCCAAAATTGTTGTTGTAATTGTTGTATGAATTGTAATCTCGTCAATCGATTGGGTACTACATCACAAATATCGAGGTCTGGAGGTGAAGTAAGGGAACGACCTAGGAGAAAGTGGGATGGTGTTAAAGGGATCAAATCAGATGGGTCATTTGACATTGCAAATAGAGGTCGCGAGTTAAGTACTCCTTCAACCTGGATTAATAGGGTATTGAATTCTTCATAGGTGGTAACACTATCTTTTAATACTCGTTTTAGATGAAATTTCATGCTCTTTACAGAGGCCTCCCATAAACCACCAAAGTTAGGGCTATATGGGGGAATAAAGTGCCATACAAAACCTGTATTGGCAGCAAAGGTTAACAGAGAGTTTTGGTTTTTATATAGAAATTGACCTAACTCCTTTAGTTCATTGTACGCTCCCACAAAAGTTGATCCATTGTCGGAATATATGTGTGTTGGAACACCACGTCTTGAAGTAAACCGCCGTAAGCATGATACAAAACATTCACTAGTCAAATTATTCTAGGTGAATTGATTTTGTAGCAACACAAATGAAAACACAAATATAGGCTTTTGTTGTTTGATGCCCCCTTCCTTTGCGATCGGCTATTAAAAAGGGACCAGCATAATCAATACCAGTATGTTGAAATGGAAATGATTGTTTAACACGCGAATCGGGAAGATTTGACATAGGCGCGATGCAAAATTTAGGTTTAACTTTAAAACACGACATGCATTCCTTAATTACTGGCCTGGCTAAGTTTCGTGCACCTATTATCCAATAAAATTGCCTCACAGCCGCTAATAAGGACTGTGGCCCAACGTGTAATAGAGATTGATGTTTTTGAATCAAAATTAGTTTAGAAATAATATGTTTGGAGGATAGTAAAATAGGATGCTTTACATTATAGTCAAGTGAAGTAAAACGTAGTCTTCCTCCAACTCTAAGAATATCGTTGGCGTCGATAAATGGCTGAAGAGCTAATAATTTATGGTTTTTTGGTAACTCCTTTTGGATTTGAGCAATTTTACTTCTGATTCAAACAATTCAGATTGGGCAAGTTTAATTAACTTTAATCGTGATTGGTTAATTTCATGTGCGCTAAGAGGTTCTAGATTAATTGATTTACTTTCTATCTTCTGTTTAAGATTTGTAATGAATCTACAAATATATGCAGTAACTCTTAACAATCTACTAAAATTAGAATATCTTGTAAAGAAGAACGATTGTTCCAAAATTGGTTTCTTTTCTTGAAGTACCAGTATATTTTTAGGTTGAACTTTTAGTTCAGGTAATTCGTTAGTTGGCAACGAAACAAGGGAAGATTGACAGTTTAAAGGATGGCTTAAAAACTCTGGGCCATGCCACCATAATTGCGAATTTATAAGACCTACAGGTTGAAGACCTCTTGAAGCTAGATCTGCAGGGTTAGCCTTACTTGGAACATACTTCCAATTTTGTATAGTTGTAAGGTCTTGTATCTTAGAAATTCTATTGGCGACAAATTGTTGAACCTTTGCGGGCTCCAACTTAAGCCAAGCGATCACAATTTGTGAATCGCTCCAATATATAATAGGAATCGATTCATGCAAAATCTTATTTACTTGATCTGATAACTCGGCTCCCAAGAGAGCAGCGCACAGTTCTAACCTCGGAATTGTGGTAGGTTTTACTGGGGCAACCTTTGATTTTGAACATAGAAGATAAGAATTAAATGTGTTTCTATCGAAATTGAAGCTGCGTGCATATATACACGTAGCGTATGCGGTCTGAGATGCATCTGAAAAGCAGTGCAGTTCAATTAGCTTGAAATGCTATGGAATAACATTTCTTGGAATTTTTAGATCATTCAGAAGACGCAATTGTAACACAAATTCATTCCAGGTTTCCAACAGGTCACCAGAAACGGGTTCATCCCAGCCTAAGTTTCGGGTCCATAATTGCTGGATAAGTAGTTTGGAAATAATAATTGTTGGGCTGAGAAGACCTAATGGATCATAGATCTTTGATATGTGTGATAAAATTGATCTTTTTGTTACATCCTCAGATATAATGATAAATGGTGTAATAATAAAAGTTAACAAATCGGGTTGGCTGAGCCATTGAATGCCAAGTGTTTTTGAAGATTCTGTTTTTCCTAAATTAAGAACTGAATTGGAAATATTTTTATTAGGAATTTTATCAATAAAATCCCTTGAATTAGAGTTCCATTTTCTAAGTTGAAAATGACCAGAATTGAGTATAGTTGAAATTTGATGACATACAATTTCTAATGATTTTAGATCATCCGATCCCGTTAGTAGATCGTCGACATAGAAATCACCCTTAATAGTTTTTGATGCTAATGGGAATTTTTCTAAATTTTCTTCTGCCAACTTGTTTAGACATCGAATAGCTAAATATGGGGCGGCAGCAGTGCCATAGGTAACAGTTTTAAGTTGAAAAATAGATAGATTTTGATATGGAGTATCTCTCCAAACAATACGTTGTAAAGGTTGATGATCTGGGTGCATTAATATCTGCCGATACATTTTGCTTATATCTGCCGATACCGCATAAGTATATTGTCGAAATCGAATCAGAATATCAAATATATTGTTTTGAATTTTAGGTCCCGTATATTGTAAATTGTTTAGAGACCATCCACTCGTACTTTTACAACTTCCGTCAAAAACAACGCGTAGTTGTGTCGTTATACTGGATTCCTTGTAAACACTGTGATGTGGTAGGTAATGACTTGGTGAATCTAAATGATGAGTATTAGTTATATCTTGCAGATGGCCTAATTCACTATACTCAGTTATAAATTGCTTATATGATGTGCTTAGATCTGATTTTAACATTAACCGTTTTTCTATAGAATGAAATTTCTTAACTGCATTGTAATAAAAATCTCCTAATAAATCTGGGGTAAATTTTAAGGGCAAGTTAACTACAAATTGACCATTGGAAGCTCTAGTTGTATCCTTTTGAAATAACTGTTCGCATTCTAAATCATCTTGTGACATAAACTTTGTATTAGATATTTCTTCCAGTTCTCAGAATTTTCTGAGTTGTTCGTCTTCAGAACAGCATGTGGCTGTAAAATTGAGTACAGCGGAAGGGTTATTGTTAGGTTTATCAATAGGGGCTAAACCTGTTACCACCCAACCAAGTTTTGTATTTTGAAGTGCTGGCAAATTTTTACCTAACCTAATTTGACCTTGAAATAATAGCGACCAAAATTCACCAGCTCCAATTAGCATGTTAATATTTCCAGGCTCATGAAAACACGGATCTGCTAATTTTATATCTTCGGGAATGTTCCATGAAGAGTAATTTAAAAATTGCGAAGGCATTTTTGTACTTATAGTAGGTACAACTAAACAATTAATTGTTGCTGAAAATTGATTAGTATTTGAAAATATCTTGACTGAACATTTTTTATTAATAATTGACTCAGCTTGGTTTATACCTAATGGGAATATAGGTTTTGGTTAATGGCATGTTAAGTTTCTCACAAAAATCTTGTGTAATTAAATTCGATTGCGCACCACTGTCTAAAATTGCTCTCCCAGTATGTAATTGATTGTGACTGTCTTTAATTTGAAATGTTACTGTGGAGAGAAGCACTTGTGTGGCACAAACTTTGTTTTTAACCAATAGATTTGTTTCAGTATTAGACTGCGAATCAGTTGCATGATTATTATCTAACGCATTATTATGCAATAGTGTGCTGTGTCTTTTGGAGCATTTTTTACAATGACCTAATCGACACTGTTCTTTATTATGACCAGTTCTAAGACAATTAACACAGAGCTTTAAATGTTTTACTTTTTGTATTCTATCTGCTGGAGAGAGTTGTAAGAAGCTACTACAGACATATACAGTGTGTCCAAATTTCGAGTCTCTACATTGTGATTTCAGTTATTATAAGAGATAGAAATTGGGTTAAATGGGGAAAGATTTGGAGGAATCCAGGCCAGTTTTGTATCCGTTTACAAAATTGGTGTAAGTTGTCTGGTTTTGGAGATATTCGAAGAAAACTAAAAATGGCGGATTTTGTTTTTTGATAATAAAACATGAATCATAAGTCGCACCATCACAACACTTGCACATTATTAAGACACTTTTCTAAAAGGAGTATTTTAGCATAAACAGAATCATTCGACTGTCTTTTGTTTTCGAGGAAACGCCCACAACTTTTGTTTTTCTTATGGCCGCCATTTTGAATATTAAGTGAATATAATGCACCTTAAAATTACCTTTTCAAAAATATGCCACATATCTATAAAAAAATGCAAAATTATCCTAAATTTTAAAAATAACTAAATTTGTATGTTCTTTAACGTTTGGTAATCCCAACAGGGCAAAAATTTGATTTCTACTTTCCAAACAGTAGTAGTAGTACCACATACATTTTGTTAAGTAGAACTCGTAAAGTATTGGATATAAATCTTAAAATTAACTTAAACATAAAACTGTAGCCTATCTTATCTAATTTAGGAAACAAAATTAAATGTGACCGAAACAGCAAACTATCATCTAAATTCCTTCCCGTAGAAGCTGAAAATGCTGTCCGTTTGCATCACGGCACATTTGACAATTAATCAAAACTTTCCGTACAACTCTGCTTAACGTGCGCCTATTTATAGAGTTAAGAATGTCACGGACTCTTTCCTGCAGTTCGTTTATAATATGAGGCGGTTCAAACTCATATATCTCATTTTTAGCAAAACCCCATAAATAAAAATCAAGTGGTGTAAGATCTGGTGATCTTGCCGGCCACATAATTGGTCCACTATTGCATATAATATTTTGGCCAAAATGTTCAGCTAAAAGGGCGCTAACTTCTCGGGAATTGTGAGCTGGACAACCATCTTGCTGAAACCATAGTTTTCGAAAATCATCATCATTTGGTACAAGTCCTCTAATAGCCGGAATTATTTGGTCTCTTAACAATTCCGTATATCTGGCGCCATTGATGTTATTGACAAAATAAAAGCCTCCAATCAAATTATTACCTATAAAAGTATTAATTACATTGGTTAATTTACTAAAATATTTATATCATAATTAACTACCTAAGATACCACACCAAACGTTAAATCCATATCTCGTTTGAAATTTGCGTTGCGCCGTCAGATGATGATTTTCAGTGCTCCAGTGATGCGTGTTATGTTTATTGAACACCCCGCAATTGGTAAACCGCGTTTCGTCTGTCCATATTATCAATTCTGGAAAGTGCGGTTCTTCCTCGCATTTTTGGATGTACCAATTACAAAAACGCATTCGTCTGGCGAAATCTTTTCTTTTGAGGCCTTGGACAATAGTAGGTTTATAACGATGAAACTTTTCCTTTTTAAAAATATTATGAACAGTTGATTTTGGAATATTAAGTTCACGGCTTACAGATCTTACGGATGTGGATGGATTTTGTGTTACCGCCTCAGTAATGCTTAGAACACGTTCCCTATTGTTTAAGTCGTATTGTTCCCTAGTCTGTTCAAAAGCACCATAAGTAGACCATTTTCAGGCATCCTGCCACCTCATTTCCTCCAGAATCCCTCATTTCCTCACTCATCTGGACCAATTTACATGTAAATTCCCATAAGGAGGAAATGAGGGAGATGAATCTCCACCTTGCTCCGCCTTGTGGAGATGAATCTCCGCCTTGTGGAATTTTTTTACCCCAACCATCCTTACCCTAAAAATCGATAACCTAATCCCTAAAATTTTTGAGATACTTCTCGGTGTCTATTGGCACTGCACCCACGAGATAAACCTATATTGTTTGGTATCAATTAATATTAGATTTTTCTCAGCTACCCGAATTTCTAGGAATTTTTCAGATTGCATCATCCCCCAGGGAGCTACCCCAATTTTAAGATTTTTTACCTGTAGCGACTTTTGAGCGTTCTTATAAATTTTCTTATACATGCGATACATTTTGTAAGTCTAGAATTTTATGCAGAATCCGAATCTGTAAACAGATTTAAAATAGGACCACGTCCTGCAAAATTATACCCCTTTAAAGTCCTGATTTTCTAAATTTTGCTCTTTGCTCTATAAGCAAACCTAACAAATAGTTTTCTTCGTCTAGCCAATGCATCTTTCGAGATAAACCTACCTTGTTTGGTATCAATTAATATTAGAATTTTCTCAGCTGCCCAAATCTCTAGGAATTTTTTAGATTGCATCATCCCCCAGGGAGCTACCCCAATTTTAAGATTTTTTACCTGTAGCGACTTTTGAGCGT
Source organism: Platerodrilus igneus (assembly GCA_036346225.1). Taxonomy (NCBI): domain Eukaryota; kingdom Metazoa; phylum Arthropoda; class Insecta; order Coleoptera; family Lycidae; genus Platerodrilus; species Platerodrilus igneus. The sequence goes on from JARFIW010000782.1 coordinate 2,908,904, forward strand.
TCTTATAAATTTTTTTTAATCATGCGATACATTAAATTAGCTTAGAATTTTACGCAGAATTCGAATCTGTAAACAGATTTGAAATCGGACCACGCCCTGCAAAGTTACACATATACCCTCTGCGAGATAAATCTTTCTCCACATTTCCACCCACGAGATAAACCTACCTTGTTTGGTATTAATCAATATTAGAATTTTCTCAGCTACCCAAATTTCTAAGAATTTTTAGATAGCGCCATCCCCAGAGAGCTACCCCATTTTAAGATTTCTTACCTGTAGCAACTTTTGAGCGTTCTTATAAACTTTTTAGTCATGCGATACATCTTGTTAGTCTAGAATTTTATGTAGAATCCGAATCTGTAAATAGATTTAAAATCGAACCACCCTTACCATTTTACACACTCTCTAAATTATAAATTTCCTGCAGCTTATACCTAAAGAAAATCTAAAACCATTCTTAAAACTTTTATTACAAACAATTTTTACTAATACAGTTTAAATTTGTAAACCACATTTCTAAATACATATTCACAATTTTTATTTTCAACCTAGAACTTGTCATATCGGGTCATACTTATTAATATTTATTTCTAAATAGAGCACTTTTCCAAAGACCAACCGGACTCGCATGTTTCAAATTCCTCTGATTTTGTTCGCATGGTTTCGCTTAAGACCTCGTACATATTTTCCAGATTACTAGAAGACGTTATAACCACATTTTTGTGTTAAAGGATTTCACATCGGACTTCTCTTCTCCCATTTTGATGTAAACGCCATAGAGTTCGCAGTAGACTTTTACTGCTGTATGTTGTATTCTTTTTTCATTTATTAATCGAATAAATCGCTCTTTCTGCTTCCAAAGAAACTCGGACACTCCATCGTCGACGCTGGCGTTATTTATGCGATAGCTAGCCATACGGTTGTTAAACGCTGTACTAATCATTTCTACGCCATCTTCGCCAGTAGCGGTAACTGTGGCATTTTTATGTCTGTTGCTTCTCAAGTGTGCGGCATATGTATTCTTTTCCATCTCGAAATCGCATACTTTACACATAATTCGTGGTTGTTTCGTACAAGGTCCTTTAACAGCTGGCGGAGCTGAACGTTTACGGCTTAATGACATACCATGCTGTTTTTCCTTGTGTCGCTGTAAGCTATCCATTCTCGTAAAAGCGAAACCGCAAGAACCACAGTTTAAGTACTTTGCTGCGGGCGGATGTATAAGCTTGACCGTGGACGATGTTACACCACGACATTTTTTCTGGTGTCGTTTGAGAGCATCCCTCCTGGTAAAGTAGACGTCACAGGGCTCGCATTTAAAAACGTTTGCAGGTACCATTTTAGTACAAAACAAAATCCACACTATAAGACTTGACTTGTAAGCGAACTAACTTATAACTAAAGAGTTTACTCTTGCGCACCTGCTTTATGTACCCTATAGAATACATACCGAAGGTTTCCGAAGATACCCGAACGAAGTTGAGGATTCAGCGGGGAACTAAATGACGTCATAATCCTCGCTGCTCGTCCAATACATTTAGCGCCAATGCATACACCTGGTTCGCTTCGTCGATGGTGCGAATGCCGTTAGTAGAAACACCGGAAAACGTCTTCCATGTTATACGGATCGCGTGCATATTAAAAATCCAAAAGGGTGGTAGCACACGCACACAAATTGTATGCAAGTCGTGCTGTAGAAGATGCAGTGCTACTATAACCAAAAACACTTTAAACCATTACTAAGAAAATACCAACTTGTTGTCTACAGGATACTTACAACAATTTAATTTTAAATAACTTCTACGTCATATTTTAGGAAATGGGGGGCTTGAATATTTTTCCAAATGAATCACCAAGCGAAAGTATATGTAACGGTATTAAATTACCCATTAATTTCCATTTTACGACCGTGGTTAATTATAGATTGAAATTTAATTTGTGCACGTTCGAGCTTCTCGTAAACTAACATATTTTAGAGCAACAATGCGCTGTATAATACATGCATACCCTTCCCGCGCTACTGCTATTCTTGTAATTGCTAGAAAAAGTCACTCTCCTTTTTACTGTTAGGACCGATGCAAAGCACCATTTTTATACTTTCTATAGCACATCGCACTTTTTCGTCTGATAATTAAATTTTGCTTCTGTAGGCTTTTACACTTTCGCATAGCGGTCGGCCGCACGTAATTGATTTCTAGAACCGGTAAGTACTCGATATCCTCCAAATAGAAATTAGATGCTCGATGTCTGTCAACTTCCAATTCCCTCGTAAAGGTAGAAAAACTCGGTCAATCATCCATTAAACTTCGACCCGCTACCGTTTTGATAATTTCCAAACATTTTCAACGACAATGGGCTGACAATTTTAAACCTCCGAGGATCTTTAAGTCGTGATCAATTACACATCCGAGCTACGCGTAAACTAACATATTTTGCAGCAACTGTATAATACATGCATACCCTTCTCTGCGCTACTGCTATTCTTGTAGTTGCTTGGAAAAGTCAGTCGCCCTTTTTGCTAGGGTTGCTAAAAGCACCATTCCATACTTTCTTTATAAGTGTAGCACATCGCCACTTTTGTCGGTTAATTAAATTTTTGTTTATGTAGGCCTTTACACTTTCGCTTATTTAAACATCTAATACGACCGATTAACCACTTTCGATTATTCTAACGGGGAACCACCATACATCCCGCCGCACCGTTCTTTTTTGAATTCTATGGGCTTCCACGCACTAACACCTGACGTATCTTTCCTACTATTTGTTAAACAAAAACTACCGGTATTACCATTGTGGACGTAAGCAGATGTTTGTGGATGTGTACGAGTATGTACCATATACATTAACCAGTCTAAGCTATTTTATTTAGTCCACGAAAACTACTATTTTCTAAACCACAATTAATAATCGCCTTTATAGGTTTAACATTTCTACCATTACCCAATGACTGGTGCTACGTACATGGAAACTTTAATTTCTTATTGGAAATTCTTATTCTCCACGCACTGCGCGTAGTTGCATGCCCACCTTTGATATATGCTCGTTATAGGTTGTAGACCCCGGTTTTTAACTACAATTCGTGAGACCCTTTAATCTTTTTAATCGTATCTTTCTCGCCTACAATACAGTAGGACTTAACATTACTACCAACAAATTCTAATACTGGACCCCCATTAAATAGTCTTTAATTTTCCTACAACTTTTTGTTGACAAGTTTATATTTATTTATTATTTGCGGGTAGTCACTCTTTTAAGATAAATATATTTTGCTAGGTATCAACTAAATTAAATTTTCTAGGGACCCCAAATCTGTAAATGATTTTAAATAGGACCACCCCATACAAAGTTATGCCTTTTAAAGACCCAAACCCTAATTTTTGCCATCTTTATTTAACCCATCTTTAAAACCTTTTCGCTACCAAGACATATGCTTTAACCAACCATTCCCTAGAAATCTAAAACCGGTGCCCGAATACCACGTGGAGATAACACGTATACTCTGTCAACCAGGATAGAAGGGAAGGATTTGGAAGGTGGGGAAGAACTTAAAAATTTAAACCAAAAAGCTTTGACCCCGACAACCAGACCATTCCTTTGAACTTGCACGGACAATCAATGCATTTCCCACTTTCTCATACGATCTTGTTACTATGACCTCGTGAAGGGAAAATTTTTCCCACTGTGCGGGCGCCACCACTTTTAATTTTTTTATAGGTTAAACCCTTGGTTTTAAATGGAAATTCTTTAAAAGGAAATATAAATGTTTAGGGAACCCTTTATGGCAAAGTTAGATAGGTCATTTATTGTCTGTCATGTGGATTTATAGTTTGGAATACTATTTAAATAGGGATTTCCCTTGGAATTTCATATGGGTAATTTCACCCAGGGGAATTTCAAAACTTTACATCCTACATATATCCGGATATATGTCGATGCGCATCCCTGTCGGCTTTAGGTCGGATAACAACATATTCGACTATCTTCGGCAATATACGCCCCACTCTGTAGAATACATAAGAGAACAATTTTTCGTATTAATTTAGTATTCGATAGTAGCTAGAACGGTAAACATGAGCGTCTCCAAGGTGATTAACGTTTCTCAACTTCTTGGGAATAAAGTGAAACCGACAAATGAGCGATTTGGATTATGGCTTTGAGAAAATATGTGCAACAATAATCTGGTAACAGATATTGGTAATATTTGTTATGTCGAAGGCAGAGATGCTGACTGGTGGACTACACACACCAATTACAGAACCATTTTGTGACAATATAATGTTGGTTAAAATTTGCGACTTTTCTGAACCGAACAACTCTGCAACAAAGGATGTTTATCCTAAAAAGAAATTTGTGGTGCATTTAACAGCTATCTACGAAGAAAGTTTGACGATTTGTTTCCGCTACATGGTGTTAAAGCTAAGCTTCCGTTTTCTGGAAAGCACTAACAAGATGGGCCAGAGAGTAAAAGAAATTATCGGAAAAGAAGCTGAATGCATTAATAAAAATTCCAAAATCCTATATGTGTTCCATACAAAGTGGAACTAGCAGATGTTGTTGGAAACTTTATTGGAGGAACTACCAGATATATTAGACGAACTCGAAAAGATTATTTCTATCTTTTGACATGGATGTAACCCAAGATTTTGCGGGTATATTTAGCAAGATGGAGATGTGTAATTATTTAACTACAAACCATAACTTTGCTATAAGGGGAATACGAAGAAAAGTGTAATATTATAGTTGACAACGATAAACTGTAGGATTGATTGTTTAACATGGCTAACAACCAATGCAAGAATTAAGATATACAACAAATTTGTGTGTCAGATAACAAGTCCTGGTGTTAATAAACAACTTGGCAATCATATACTAGATTTTTACGTTGTCCAGATGTCGTTTAAGGGAAACATTTGCGTCTACTTTGGCCAAAGAACATGGTATTACGCGATTGAAGCGACAATATACAATTGTGCAATTGGAAGCAATGTCAGTGGAACGGGTGTATAATCCCTTAAAAGACTGTTTAACGTTATTGGAAGATAGTGTTATACTTCCTAAAGGCGCCAATGTACTCGGTACCACTTGCAAAATGTGGAGTAGTATCGGACAAGCTACAAAATAGCTGCTGTTTAGTGTTTAATAACCTGCTACAGTACGTGTATTGGGGAATGGTAATACAAAGAAATTGACGGGCTTGAGATTAAGTTGTCCGAAAACCAAAAGAAAGGGAAAATTGATAAAGTATGTGCTTCGGCTTTTAGTTTTAACTATTTACCTGTAAATTATTTGGAGATAGTAGAGGAGGAAGACAGCCAGATAAAATAAAATCTTACACAAGTGCTACATTAAAGCAGGCAGTACATATTTTACACAATCTGCAACACCATATTCTACAATTCCAAAAGAAATAATCATTTCGGAATTGGGTTGATAGATACGCTTAACATTCGTCCAGAGGTTGTACGACAACGCGTAAATATTGGTAGTAAACTTTATCCGTTTACGCTAAAGGAAATTGCTCCATTATGCAATACCATACGCTGTAAGTGGAAGGAAAAGACAACTGGAATTAGAGGAAATGGATGCAAAAGATCGAAAATTGGAGTACATGGAAAACACTGCGACAATACGCGAACAATACAAAGATGTGTTAACAAAGAACATCTTATTAGAGAAAATGAGGAAGAATTAAAAGATTATTTTATGTTGCCGATGGATGACTTAGATACATCCGGGTTTACAAGCTGTTTGCATTTGCGGTTAGTAAGAAAGACTTTTTAGTTATGTAGGCGTTCTTGCGAAAAGGATGGTACTAAATCCGTATACTTTTTAAAAGGTTATTCTAAAACGTATTTATCAAAATGGCAGATAACAAAGAAGAACTAAGGAATGCGGGTTTGTAATCTTGGCGTACACCACACGTAAAGGTTCCAAACATTGTATATTTGCCCAGTAAATGAACCTTTCGGATCATTTAAAACCGAGGGTCTTACAACCTATAACAACCATATATTCCCAAAAGTGGTGGACATGCAACTACGCAACAGTGTCGTAAAAGGATTTGCCAACTATTGCAAGAAGTCGATCAAGCTAACAAGATACGTATGCAGGATATAGTGGGAAAGCTGCGATTAAAAGATTGTCACAAGCTGCAAGAATTACACGAAGGAATGGATCTGGTTGTCGGCGGAATCAAAGACTTTAAATATAGAGGCAAACTTCGGTACATTTTACAATTCGAAAACCTAGACGGTCTTTATGTATCAAACTATTGGTAGAAAAGGAGATAGAAGACTTGGGTGTCGATTTAAATTTTAAGCTGCAATAAAATTAGATAAAATTAAAACCACTCAAACAAACATAAAGAAAGGACTGTCTTCTGTGTATAACTTTGTATTAAAATTAAGTAAAGACTTAGCTTTACACATGCTAAAAAAATGTTGAATTATTCGTAAACTTTAAATGACAAAATTTCTTTTTTAGTAAACACCTTATTTGCCAATGGTCGCACAGAAAGGTCGCAAATTTTGACAACATTGATTGTCACAAATGGTCGATGGGGTGTGTGCACCGCAGGGTGCCTCGGGCTGGGAATTGCTAAACTGAGGGAGCGGATGTTAACAGTCACCAGCACATTTTATTTGATGGTATTGTCGTTGCTGCGTATGTATCCGGAGTAAAAGAAACGATACCTTGAACGCTTATTAATAAAATTAGTATATCGAAGAAGATGAAAAGGTACATCATTCCTAATAGTAACAACGAGTGGGACGTAAATATAAGATAGTTGTTTATATTTTAGATTTTGTCACAGGATATATTAGTTTTAAATTCCATAATTTTAATTCTTCGCCCACCTTCCAAATCCTTGCTTCTATCCTGGTTGACAGAGTATACGTACTGACCACATGGCACATCGGTTTTAGATTTCTAGGGATGGTTGGTTAAAGCATATGTCTTGGATAGCAAAAAGGGTTTTAAAGATGGAGTTAAATAAAGATGGGCAAATTGATTTTCTTTAAAAGGCATAACTTTGTAGAGTGGTTCTATTTAAAATCCATTTACAGATTTGGGGTCCCTAGAAAATTTAAATTAGTTGATACCTAGCAAAATAAATTATTATAAAAAGTGACTACCCGCGCATAATAAATACAATATAACACTTGTCAACAAAAGTTGTAGGAAAATTAAAGACATATTTAATGGGGGTCCAGTATTAGAATTTGTTGGTAGTAATGTTAAGTCCTACTGTATTGTAGGCGAGAAAGATACGATTAAAGATTAAAGGGGTCTCACGAATGTAGTTAGTAAACGGGTCTCAACCTATAACGAGCATATATTCCTCAAAAGGGTGGGCATGCAACTACGCTGCAGTGCGTGGGAGAATAAGAATTCTCAATAAGAAATTAAAGTTTCCATGTACGTAGCACCAGCCATTGGGTAATGGTAGAAATGTTAAACCTATAAAGGCGATTATTAATTGTGGTTTAGAAAAATAGTAGTTTTCGTGGACTAAATAAAATAGCTTAGACTGGTTAATGTATATGGTTACATACTCGTACACATCCACAAACATCTGTTACGTCCACAATGGTAATACCGGTAGTTTTGTTTAACAAATAGTAGGAAAGATACGTCAGGTGTTAGTGCGTGAAGCCCATAGAATTCAAAAAGAACGGTGCGGCGGGATGTATGGTGGTTCCCGTTAGAATAATCGAAAGTGGTTAATCGGTCGTATTAGATGTTTAAATAAGCGAAAGTGTAAAGGCCTACATAAACAAAAATTTAATTAACCGACAAAAAAAGTGTGCGATGTGCTACACTTATAAATAAAGTATGGAATGGTGCTTTTAGCAACCCTAGCAGTAAAAGGGCGACTGACTTTTCCAAGCAACTACAAGAATAGCAGTAGCGCAGAGAAGGGTATGCATGTATTATACAGTTGCTGCAAAATATGTTAGTTTACGCGTAGCTCGGATGTGTAATTGATCACGACTTAAAGATCCTCGGAGGTTTAAAATTCTCAGCCCATTGTCGTTCGAAAATGTTTGAAATTATCAAAACGGTAGCGGGTCGAAGTTTAATGGATGATTGACCGAGTTTTTCTACCTTTACGAGGGAATTGGAAGTTGACAGACATCGAGCATCTAATTTCTATTTGGAGGATATCGAGTACTTACCGGTTCTAGAAATCAATACGTGCGGCCGACCGCTATGCGAAAGTGTAAAAGCCTACAGAAGCAAAATTTAATTATCAGACGAAAAGTGCGATGTGCTATAGAAAGTATAAAAATGGTGCTTTGCATCGCTCCTAACAGTAAAAAGGAGAGTGACTTTTCTAGCAATTACAAGAATAGCAGTAGCGCGGCGAAGGGTATGCATGTATTATACAGCGCATTGTTGCTCTAAAATATGTTAGTTTACGAGAAGCTCGAACGTGCACAAATTAAATTTCAATCTATAATTAACCACGGTCGTAAAATAGGAAATTAATGGGTAATTTAATACCGTTAAGCATATACTTTCGCTTGGTGATTCATTTGGAAAATATTCAAGCCCCCCATTTCCTAAAATATGACGTAGAAGTTATTTAAAATTAAATTGTTGTAAGTATCCTGTAGACAACAAGTTGGTATTTTCTTAGTAATGGTTTAAAGTGTTTTTGGTTATAGTAGCACTGCATCTTCTACAGCACGACTTGCATACAAATTTGTGTGCGTGTGCTACCACCTTTTGGATTTTTAATATGCACGCGATCCGTATAACATGGAAGACGTTTTCCGGTGTTTCTACTAACGGCATTCGCACCATCGACGAAGCGAACCAGGTGTATGCATTGGCGCTAAATGTATTGGACGAGCAGCGAGGATTATGACGTCATTTAGTTCCCCGCTGAATCCTCAACTTCGTTCGGGTATCTTCGGAAACCTTCGGTTTGTATTCTATAGGGTACATAAAGCAGGTGCGCAAGAGTAAACTCTTTAGTTATAAGTTAGTTCGCTTACAAGTCAAGTCTTATAGTGTGGATTTTGTTTTGTACTAAAATGGTACCTGCAAACGTTTTTAAATGCGAGCCCTGTGACGTCTACTTTACCAGGAGGATGCTCTCAAACGACACCAGAAAAATGTCGTGGTGTAACATCGTCCACGGTCAGCTTTATACATCCGCCCGCAGCAAAGTACTTAAACTGTGGTTCTTGCGGTTTCGCTTTTACGAGAATGGATAGCTTACAGCGACACAAGGAAAAACAGCATGGTATGTCATTAAGCCGTAAACGTTCAGCTCCGCCAGCTGTTAAAGGACCTTGTACGAAACAACCACGAATTATGTGTAAAGTATGCGATTTCGAGATGGAAAAGAATACATATGCCGCACACTTGAGAAGCAACAGACATAAAATGCCACAGTTACCGCTACTGGCGAAGATGGCGTAGAAATGATTAGTACAGCGTTTAACAACTGTATGGCTAGCTATCGCATAAATAACGCCAGCGTCGACGATGGAGTGTCCGAGTTTCTTTGGAAGCAGAAAGAGCGATTTATTCGATTAATAAATGAAAAAAGAATACAACATACAGCAGTAAAAGTCTACTGCGAACTCTATGGCGTTTACATCAAAATGGGAGAAGAGAAGTCCGATGTGAAACTTTAACACAAAAATGTGGTTATAACGTCTTCTAGTAATCTGGAAAATATGTACGAGGTCTTAAGCGAAACCATGCGAACAAAATCAGAGGAATTTGAAACATGCGAGTCCGGTTGGTCTTTGGAAAAGTGCTCTATTTAGAAATAAATATTAATAAGTATGACCCGATATGACAAGTTCTAGGTTGAAAATAAAAAATTGTGAATATGTATTTAGAAATGTGGTTTACAAATTTAAACTGTATTAGTAAAAATTGTTTGTAATAAAAAGTTTTAAGAATGGTTTTAGATTTTCTTTAGGTATAAGCTGCAGGAAATTTATAATTTAGAGAGTGTGTGTAAAATGGTAAGGGTGGTTCGATTTTAAATCTATTTACAGATTCGGATTCTACATAAAATTCTAGACTAACAAGATGTATCGCATGACTAAAAAAAGTTTATAAGAACGCTCAAAAGTTGCTACAGGTAAGAAATCTTAAAATGGGGTAGCTCTCTGGGGATGGCGCTATCTAAAAATTCTTAGAAATTTGGGTAGCTGAGAAAATTCTAATATTGATTAATACCAAACAAGGTAGGTTTATCTCGTGGGTGGAAATGTGAGAAAGATTTATCTCGCAGAGGGTATATGTGTAACTTTGCAGGGCGTGGTCCGATTTCAAATCTGTTTACAGATTCGAATTCTGCGTAAAATTCTAAGCTAATTTAATGTATCGCATGATTAAAAAAAAATTATAAGAACGCTCAAAAGTCGCTACAGGTAAAAATCTTAAAATTGGGGTAGCTCCTGGGGATGATGCAATCTAAAAATTCTAGAGATTTGGGTAGCTGAGAAAATTCTAATATTAATTGATACCAAACAAGGTAGGTTTATCTCGAAAGATGCATTGGCTAGACGAAGAAAACTATTTGTTAGGTTTGCTTATAGAGCAAAGAGCAAAATTTAGAAAATCAGGACTTTAAAGGGTATAATTTTGCAGGACGTGGTCCTATTTTAAATCTGTTTACAGATTCGGATTCTGCATAAAATTCTAGACTTACAAAATGTATCGCATGTATAAGAAAATTTATAAGAACGCTCAAAAGTCGCTACAGGTAAAAATCTTAAAATTGGGGTAGCTCCTGGGGATGATGCAATCTGAAAAATTCCTAGAAATTCGGGTAGCTGAGAAAAATCTAATATTAATTGATACCAAACAATATAGGTTTATCTCGTGGGTGCAGTGCCAATAGACACCGAGAAGTATCTCAAAAATTTTAGGGATTAGGTTATCGATTTTTAGGGTAAGGATGGTTGGGGTAAAAATTCCCAAGGGGAGATTCATCTCCACAAGGCGGAGCAAGGTGGAGATTCATCTCCCTCATTTCCTCCTTATGGGAATTTACATGTAAATTGGTCCAGATGAGTGAGGAAATGAGGGATTCTGGAGGAAATGAGGTGGCAGGATGCCTGAAAATGGTCTACTACCATAATTCAGTATATTCATTACAATTTTTCTGAAGTATGTTTTATGCGGTTGTCGTCTTTCTGGATACAATTCCAAATATCTGGCGGATGCCGTATCAGCGTTCCGAAACGATTGTAAAAAAGTATTTAGCAGATCAAACTTTTCCTCATTCGAAAACTTGTAGACATGTGCCATTTTTTAAATTAAAAATGCAGCACCACCGGCACCAAAACTTACAACACACACAAGTTTATCTAAATTTTAGAATTTGTTTGACCTATAACTGTAATTCAATTGTTTGGTTTTGTCACATACCACCGCCAACTATTATAAAACGATATCATTTTAACTCTAGTACCACCATAATTAATAATTTGTGACAAATGCTGTTTGTGTACATTATAAAATGTGTATTGTACTTTTCATAAAGTAGAAATCAAATGTTTGCCCTGTTGGGATTACCAAACGTTAAAGAACATACAAATTTAGTTATTTTTAAAATTTAGGATAGTTTTGCATTTTTTTATAGACATGTGGCATATTTTTGAAAAGGTAATTTTAAGGCGCATAATATTCACTTAATATTCAAAATGGTGGCCATAAGAAAAACAAAAGTTGTGGGCGTTTCCTCGAAAACAAAAGACAGTCGAATGATTCTGTTTATGCTAAAATACTCCTTTTAGAAAAGTGTCTTAATAATGTGCAAGTCGTGATGGTGCGTGCGACTTATGATTCATGTTTTATTATCAAAAAACAAAATCCGCCATTTTTAGTTTTCTTCGAATATCTCCAAAACCAGACAACTTACACCAATTTTGTAAACGGATACAAAACTGGCCTGGATTCCTCCAAATCTTTCCCCATTTAACCCAATTTCTATCTCTTATAATAACTGAAATCACAATGTAGAGACTCGAAATTTGGACACACTGTATAGTGTGTTCTCCTTGACACAAATTGCATTTTATTGCATTTACTGCAAGATTGCACTTAACCGAAGATTTTTTATTAAATCTTTTATAGTTATTGTGATACAAATTGCCCGTATCACGCGATTGGTGTGATTTTGATTGATTTTGTTGCCAATTTTCTAGCGCATCTGCTTTTTTATTTAGAAAGTCAAACAATTCTTCTAATGTGGGTGATTCAGTTGAAGGCTGAAATTCTTCCCACTTTTTTTGCAAATTGGGATCTAATTTTTGACGTAATTAAATATACAAGGTAGATGTCCGAGCTTTCTTTAGCGTTTAATTTTAAGGTTTTTAATGCTGCCAAATGTGTAGCAGTTTCATCGAGTAATTTTCGATATGCTTGTGCTAATTCCTTGTGAATGGAATCTGTTTGAAAAATAGCCTTTAAGTGATTATTGGCTAAAATGCGTTTTTTATCGAACCGAGTGCATAAAGTTTCCCACGCGGTTTCATATTGATCTTCTACAAAATCAATCCCCTCTATAATTTGTTTGGCGTAACTTACCAACGAGGTTCGCAAGAGGTTGTACTTGTTTGCTTTACTAATATCTGGATTATTGTGTACTATAGCTAAATAATTGGTTTTAAAATTGAGCCAATTTTCATAATCGCCTTTGAATGGTTCTAATCGAATTTTTGGTAAAAGATTACCTTGAAAATTGTTTGCACTTGCACTTATTGAATTATTATTTTGAACAGTATTGTTTTCACGTTCAACTGTATTTGTTCTAATATAATTTTTTAAAGCTCCGAGAGTTCGAAAAAAATCGCTTTCAAATTCCCGCCTTACTTTACAATGAGCATCAAGAGTCTCATCAGTACATTTTTCTTCAATTTCTTTCTGTAAAGAATCAAACTCATCAAAGATCGTATTATAATTTTCGACCCTAAACTCAACATCTGCTACACTCGGATTATCGGTATCCAAAGTGTTTAAAAATATCTTTAAATTGTCCAAGCGCTGTATAAGAGAATGTCTATTCCTTATTAATTGTTTCAGCGTCATAATTGCTAATAGAATAACATAAATTGAATGTAAAATTGTAAAATAAATCTACCTCTACTTGCAATTGTCGGTAGGTTTACTTTTTATAGGATTTGTAATGGTATATGATAGTGAAATAATAGAAATTAGGTAAGTACATATTAAAAAATAAGGAACGAACTGACCTCATTTAACATCCAGCTACCCATTATATTTTCGCTACATTTCACCATGAATAGCATAACTCAGAACGGATTGGCCTGCAGTTTAGTCTTGGCGTTAGGTTACCTGCATCCAACATATCATCTGTACAATGGTCTACTTCACTCAATAGAGTTGAATATTGCTTAATGTTGCTTAGAATTCTGCTGGACTATTTTCTACCCTCGCTTATTCACTTGTAGGAACACGCATTTTCGAATATTGAAATAATTGTGTATTGAACTAGAAGACTGCAATTTAATTGAAATTGCCGCTAATGCACATCCTCGCTCAAGAACCAATTTTTATGTTGAATATAGAATTGATGTGGACTGTAATTAGTAAATAGACATTGAATAGAACTGATTGAAATTTATTTTCTGTTAAAATACATGCGAGTGCTGTTTACTATTCTAGAACTCAAACCCGAATGAAACCAATAGTAAGGCAGGCTGTTACAAGCAGTTGAGCGGCGTTGCCAATAATATTTAATGGAACTTAAATTTGATGATAAACTTATTAACAAAAAAAGTAAACAACGTATTACAAAAAAAAATAAACAGGTTGTTATGATTATTATGCATTGGTGTATTTCTATTGGGGTTTGCGTTGAATGCTGGTCTTTGTTGGTTTAGGTTTTGATTAAATCTTGGTTGGAATGCGGGTTTCGTAAAAGTTGGGTTAAATGTTGGTTTTGAAAATTATTTTTTTTTGAATTGAGTTTTATTTCGCTATGTATATCGTTATTTTTGCTTCGATTTTATTAATTTTCCGTTTGGGTTGGGTAATTTCAAATTTTGTAAAAAATTGGGGTTAATTTTCTATTTGTAACGTTATTTTTGCTTTGGTTTTATTAATTTTCCGTTTGGATTGGATAATTTCGAATTTTGTAAAAATTGGAGTTGATTTTGCTATTTGAAACGTTAATCTTGGTTTGGTTTTATTAATTTTCCTTTTAGATTGGATAATTTTGAATTTTGTAAAGATTGGGGTTGGTTTTGCTATTTGTGATGTTAATTTTGCTTTGGTTTTATTAATTTTCCTTTTAGATTGGGTAATTTGAAATTTTGTAAAAATTGGGGTTGGTTTTGCTATTTGTGATGTTAATTTTGCTTTGGTTTTATTAATTTTCCTTTTAAATTGGGTAATTTGAAATTTTGTAAAAATTGGGGTTGATTTTTGTTATTTGAAACGTTATTTTTGGTTTAGATTTTTTAATTTTTCATTTAGGTTGGGTAAATTCAAATTTTGTAAAAATTGAGATTAATTTTTCTATTTGTAGCATTAATTTTGGTTTGGATTTGTTAATTTTAAGTTTAGACTGCATCGGGTTATTTTTAGAATCGTAATTGCTGTTACTTGTGCTTAGTTACACAGTGCGGTAATGAATGTGTGGGATTTATACTCGATAATGTTGATTTAATTACCGTAGTCTTGAATTTGCCTGTTTCTTATCTTGCGGCTTTTAATTTGTCTTGAGTTTCTGTTTTCTGAAGAATTTGGAGTGAATGGGTTTGTTCTCGCAATATTTACTTAGCTTTGTGTTAGTTTAATTCTGTTAATTTGTAATTAATACTCTTTCCGTGGTTTTAATTGAGTTGCATAAATGTATAGTTCGTCTGTCTTGAATTCTAATTATAACTTGCAGGTTAATTACTTTTGCACTTTATCGTTGTAATTTAAATACTAAAAGATGTAGTCTTAGTTATTTAATCGCGTACACTTATAAACGTTGAGGTAATTAACACTTACACAACGGTGTTCGTTTTCAGTTTATGAGAATTAAATAATTCCCTTCTTCAGTAGTTAATTGCTTTGCATAAATGTTACATCTGTTTATTTTTAGATATCTCCGTTCTGCATGACTTGTAATTGAAACTCTCCGTATTGTTGGTTTTCAGGTTTTCATGCGCTTTTATTATTCCGTGATGGATTTAATAATGCAAATTGCATTACTTTAGTACTGTACAAAGATTCTGAAAGTTATAGCAATTCTCTGAGGTTTTTAAGTGTGTAATAAAGGATGCTTCGTTTGCAAATTTTGCTTATCATAGGTAAAGATTGCACGCTGGTTTTAGGTTACAGTAGTTTTCAGTTACTGCAGAGTGTTTTGCTGTAATTTATAAGGTCAATGTTTTAAATAGTCGTTCCGTAATTGCTTGTTTGAAGAATTACTTTTAGCTTTGGAATTAATTTGCGTTCCATCTTTTTAGTTTACCGGATTAAACGTGCGTTTTGTTTCGCGGTAGTTAAAATTTTTTTGTATTTCGGTATTAGTGGATGTGCGTCAGTTATTTTTTGTTTATTTTTGAGTTTGTTCTAATAATTGTGGTAAGAATCTTTTAAATATCAAGTCTCTTTTTGCTTTTAAAAGAAAATCTCTTTTACTTTTAACATTCGTCTCATAAAATTTTATACAGTCTTGTTTTGAAAATAATTCACTTTGTAACTATTTTCAAGAAAATATTGGCATAAAATAACATTCATAAAATAATAATAAATGGTAATCAAATAATAAAATAATAAACTAGCATATATCAATTATAGTTTGTGAGATCAATTGGTATAAATGGAATGAACTTACATTAATTTCTTTATCTGTTTCTTTTGTGGGCTCGATCGATGCTGTATCTTGTCCACGTTGGTTTGTTTGTTGGATTTAGACGATTTTTGTTCTTCCTCCAACCTGGTTTGTTGCTGGATTTAGACTATTTTTGTTCTTCCTTCAACCTGGTTTGGGTTCTGTCAAAATTGCGAATTGAAATTCTTGGTCACCAATCTTCCGATTTTTGTATTTTTAGTGCCCTTTTGACATCCGTTACGACTGCACCAGTTAAGGTTCGGGCCTTTGGAGCGGTGTTTTTAAAAACAATTTCGAAGACTTAACAAATTTATTTTAACTTGAAACAGAAATTACAATGAAATTTTGAATAACTAGTAACATAATAACTTTAACCAAAAAATATAATAATTGTACTATGGCGAGTAGTCTAGGTAGACAACAATGCAAAAGCTGTAATACTCAGACTGACTGCCTTAATTGAGTAGCTTGAACAACGAAGTATGGAGTTCGAAGACTGACTGCCGGGTCTTGAGCTCCCGGGCTTTTTTTTTATAATAACCTGCCCCTCACACGGCTGTGGGAACTTGCAGATCTCATGTCTGCTTTACACTTTGTTACAATGCATCAATCTTATTTCTAAGTAATTGCGGTATGTTGACCGCCTGTGACCTGCCACCTGCAGTATCACTGCTCAGGCGGCTCCGTGGCGTAGTGGTATGTGTGTGACTACTACGCCCAAGGTCCCGGGTTCGAATCCCGACACGGTCCGCTCGAAAAATGTTAGGCGAGCATTTTTCTCAAAAATACACCCTCGTTCGGATGAGAGGTAAAATGGAGGTCCCGTGTGTGAGTGTTGTCGCGCACACTAAAGATCCCTACCTTGCTTGGAACAGCAAGGGTTCGGCAAAATTCCAAATTTTCCAGGTAAAAAAAACTCGCTTCCTGGCCAATGTAGTACCTTCGGGCGGAGCATTGGAAAATCACATGTAAAGTATCACTGCCCTCTTGGATGCAAAGTTGCATGTCCCTTCACATGAACTGTCGATTACCTCTCTGGGTTATCCTTGTATTACAATGTTGCAATGAACTTATACTTTATTTAACAATTTCTAATAATTCCTATTAGATTCAATAT
Source organism: Platerodrilus igneus (assembly GCA_036346225.1). Lineage (NCBI taxonomy): Eukaryota > Metazoa > Arthropoda > Insecta > Coleoptera > Lycidae > Platerodrilus > Platerodrilus igneus. The sequence goes on from JARFIW010000782.1 coordinate 2,925,850, forward strand.
ATTCAATATATATATATATATATATAATTGGGGGATACATAACTCGCGTTACTTTAGTCGTTAGTTATGACTTCAAACTAAGAGTAATTTAACTACACACTTCACGTATAAACAACAACTGAACGTCCGTAACAATTTACGCATACAGTTTAAGACGGACAAAGGAGGGTGGTTTAGTTTTGCCTGTAATTGTATACAAAGGGAGGGGGTATCGACGTAATACGTACCTGTACTTTAAACACTATACTATATTTGTATTAAACTTGTTTAAGTCATCTTGACTGCATTGTTAAATGTTAAACCTTAGACTATTGTTACAAAGTACGTACTCAACTAAATAGAATTCTATTAGGAACTTCTGAGAAACATTTGGCTTACAATGACTGAGCTTGTCAACCTGAGAAGACATCAAACAAAACCTAAGTAGCTTTTAGCCTGAACTTTATTCATTTTGGCCAGGAAATCGTTTTGAAGATTTATTTTTTACAAAAGCTTCAATAGCAAAACCACGAAGTAGGGTTTATTTACAATTATATCTCACAAAAGTTACTAATAGTTATGACATATAATAAATGTAAATTAAACATGTATTTTCAAATGCTCTTTGAAATGAAAGGCCTTTTAACAATGGACTTATCGTAACCACTGGTATGACGTGATGCATTGCTTGTTTTTGCGATAAGAAATACTTGCTTTTAAATAAGGGTTTAATCCTACATTTAAAACATTGCAGAATGCTGGCGTTCGTTCTACGATAATAAATATTTTTTTGGTCAACTAATCAACTTCTGCCATTTTTTTGCGAGACCCTCTTGGGCGCGAGGCCGTCGGCGGTCGCCGACGTCGCCGACGCCTAACGCCGCCACTGTATACAAATACAAATACAATACAAATGAATTGATAGTATGCACCAGCAATTTACCAAATTGGTAAGTGACTTTACACTTTCATGAAAGTTAGATTAATCATAGTATGCTACGTTTATTAAGAAACTATCAATCCTACGAATTTATTTCAATTTCAAATGCTATTAAAAACGCTCCAATATCGGTGGTCCCAACTGCTTTTGAGCTACCCGAAGAAAATAAAATTTAATATTCACATTACTTTCCATTACGCCCGGTAACGGAGTTGCATTAACAGTTTTCATCCTTTGTTTAACTAATAACAAATAACTAATATTTTTGAAAGTAGTCTTGATCTACCCAACAAATTATTCTGCGGGCGCCTTGCTGTCTTTCTAGGAATTAGTTTATAAAATTAATGAAATAGTTCATAGCAAGTCAAATATTTACTTTACGTTTCATATACAGGATAAAAATAATGTTCGCGTTCATAACTTGCAAAGAAATATCTATGAATTTTTCCTAAATTCAATAAATTTTTCATAAAATTCAAGAATAAACTTAAATGAATTGCGTTTATTGTTTTATGAATAACATTATTTTCAGTGTACAGTGAATACAAAATAATGTTATATTAACGTCAGAGATTGTTTCTATAACATTTCGAAGATAATTCACATTTATTTTTATATAGTACTGGAGTACTTATTTACGTAACCACTACGAAAAGGGGTCTTTTCTGGCTGAGCAGTAAGTTCTAGAACGGGCGGAAGACCCCCAATCATTCAAAATAGGCAAACAAAAATATAGCTAACAAGTACTGGGTGTTATATAACTTATTGTATTGTATGGGTCTGAATGGTTACTTTACGGAACTTGTACTGTAGAGTGACAATTATTAATAACATTTAGAATTAGTTTGGTAGATGTTTACTTTATTCGGCATGAAAAATTGATTCAAAAATACCTAATATCGGGCCAGGTATACAAAAAAGCATTTCATCCTGTGAAATATTACACAACAAATAGAGATTAAGTTAATATTTGTACCTCAGTTTAATAAATATCTTTTTTTATCTCGAATGATAACTTGCGAATAAAATAATAGCCAAATTAAACTTGGAATGAGTAATAGTAACCACCGTGCTACTTGAACGACTACTATTAATTCTCATCAATTGGCTTTTACTTATCTCGCAATATATCTCGCTTATTTCGCGTTTTTCCTTAATATAAAAATAATAGTCTATATTTTAACGTAATCAACTCAAATACTTGCGTAAGTTGTATCTAAGCGAGTACATGTGTCGGGCTATTTATTACCTCTTTTAATTTTACATCAGAATGGTCTTTTATTTCAATATTTCAGGCGGGGAAGTACTAGCTTTTCTTGTTGCATGCATAGTAATATATACTATTAGAATAAAATGGTGCCAATTATATTGGAGGCGAATGGGATTACCATATTTGGAACCTAGTTATCCTTTTGGAAACTTTGGAAATCCGTTTAATAGAAAAAATCATGTAGCAATCTTGGTTCAAGATATGTACAACGAACTAAAACGTAGGAAAGAAAAGCATGGCGGCTTTTACAGCCTGACAAAGGCTCTTTATCTTCCTATAGATCCAGATCTCTTAAAAAATGTTATGCAGAAAGATTTTAGTCACTTCTACGATAGGGGGTTTTATTACAACGAGGAGCATGACCCTCTCAGTGCACATTTATTTGCAATTTCTGGTCCAAAATGGCGCCACCTTCGAACAAAGTTGACACCTACTTTTACATCTGGAAAAATGAAGATGATGTTTGACACATTAGTTCAATGTGCTGGCTACATGTATAACGCCGTCCAGAAATATGAAGGCTCTTTTGAAGGAATCGAGTTTAAAGATGTCCTAGCACGGTACACTACTGACGTGATAGGCTCTTGTGCATTCGGACTGGATTGCAACAGCTTTGAACATGAAGATTCCGAGTTCAGAAAATATGGTAGAAAAGTTTTTGGATCTCTTTCAAAATTAAGAATGTTTGTGAATGTGATTATGTTTGCTAATCCTAATTTTGCTAAAAAGATTGGTTTTAAAATATTACCATCAGATGCTACTAAGTTTTTTGCACAAGCCATTAAAGATACGGTTAAATACAGGGAAGATAACAATGTAAGGCGCAATGATATGCTGCAGTTACTGATAGACTTGAAGAATAATGCTTTGGATGAGCAACCTCTTACAATAACGGAAATAGCAGCTCAAGCGTTTGTATTTTTTGCAGCTGGCTTTGAAACCTCTTCAACTACTATGGCGTTTTGTTTGTATGAGCTATCCATCAACCCTGAAATGCAGCAAAGGGTAAGGAATGAAATTAATGACGTTTTAGAAAAACATCATGGAAAAATCACATACGAAGCCATTATGGACATGAAGTACATGGGACAAGTAGTTGATGGTGAGTGTTAAATTCAACTATTTTATAATACCACACTTAATCTTTGCATCTTCCAGAAACATTAAGAAAATACCCTCCATTGGCATTTTTAACTAGAACGTGCGTAGAAGATTATCATATGCCAGACATTAACTTAACGATAGAAAAAGATACAGGCATATTTCTTCCAATTCTTGCGCTTCATCACGATCAGGAGTATTTTCCAAACCCGAATAAATTTGATCCTGAACGCTTTTCAGAAGAGAATAAGCCTAAGATCCGTCCATTTACATATATGCCATTTGGAGAAGGTCCTAGACTATGTATTGGTAAACTGAAGTGCTATTTTTATTCGTTCAAATAGTGAGGTTTATCATATTTTAGGTATGCGATTTGGTTTGATGCAGGTTAAAGTTGGATTAACAGTTTTGTTGAGAAATAATGTAATTTCTCTTAATAAAAAAACAGCATCCCCTTTAAATATTGATAGGTACAGTTTTATTTATGCTGCCAAAGATGGCGTTTGGTTAAATCTAGAAAAGTATAACAATCCGAAACTGTGAATATTAGGATCTCGCGTTTGAAATGATATACTTAGTATTATCAAAACTGTAATAAATTGATTAGATATTATTGGATTACAACAACGTGTTTCATTAGAGAATTAGACTAATAAATCTTCTAATAATTTGTTTGAGGCGTATTATACTCGAGGTCTGTTAACTATGTTAAATTTTTATAAGCACAGTTTACAATTGATTTTTTCAAGAGTAAATAACAGCAGATCGAAAAGTTTTAAGAAATAGTTGTAACTCACTATTATACTGCAGCACGTAATACTACCGACTGACAATGAAGAATAAACTTTATTTCAAAAAAAACTCGGTAGATAGCAACTAAATTATATATACACTAGTTTCTCTTCTATTTTTTACCGTTTTTCACATATTTCTTTTTTCCCCTTCCATTTTTGGTACCTGCTTGTTCTTAAAATGGTCTGTTCATGATATCTTCATCATACGTCTGTAGCACCACATTTCAAAGGCTTCTTACCTTTTTCTTGTCCACTTCTCCTCCTGTCCAGGCTTCACAGCCGTACAGTGATGTACTCGACATATATGCTTGAAGCAGTCTTTTCCTTGTTTCTATGTTTGTTGTCTTTGAACACAATAGTTGCTTTTTTGGTTAAATGTAGCACGACCTTGTGCTAATCTTTATATCTTTTGTGCTTTTCTCATCTTGCGTTATTTAGCTTCCTACGTAGCAGAAAGTCTTAACCTTTTGTAAGTTCTCGTTACCTATTTGTATACTTGTTTTTGATTTATTTTCTCCTCATTTGCAAACTAGTACTTTAGTTTTAGTTTTATTAATTTTCATATCGTATCTCTCTGTTAGAACCGTTTCCATTTCATTAAGAGCAGCTTCTAACTCTTCCTTGCTAGATGCTAATATCGCTATATTATCTGCAAATCTAAGCATATCAATTTTTTGTCCTTGTATAGTAATTTCAAATGTCTTCCTGCATTTGACAATCTTCATTGCCTCTTCAACGTACAAGTTAAAAATTAATGGGGATAGTGCACATCTCTGTTTCACCCCTTTCTTAATGTTTACTTTTCTACGTTCCTGCTCTAATTCTATTAATACTGTTTCCTCTTTATACAAGCTATGTGCTATTCGTCTATCCCTATAACATATTACAATCTATTTGAGTATTTCTGACATTTTTTTTCATTTTATATTGTCGAATGCTTTTCCAGATCTACAAACTCTGTATACACGCTTTCCCCTTTTTCTATTGTTCTCTCCATTATCACTCTCATAGCTAAAATAGCCTCTATTGTTCCCCTGTTTCGTCTAAACCCAAATTGATCTTCTCCTAGTATTTTTTCAGCTCGTTTTTCCATTCGTCTTTGTACAATTCTAGTTAATATTTTTGACACGTGTGCTGTCAAACTTATTGTTCGAAAATTTTCACATCTATCCGTGCCTTTCTTTTTTGGTATAGTTACTATGATGTTACGTTTGAAATCTTTGGATATTTTGCCTGTCTCATACATATAGCTTACAAGTTGGAAGAAACGTTCTGCTACTGCTTGTCCAGCGGATTTTAGAATTTCTGCTTGTACCTTATCTGTACCCGGTGCCTTACCATTTTTCAGACCCTTTAATGCTAATTCAAACTCATCTCTAAGTATAAGATATCTCAAGTTATCATTTACAATGTCTGATTCCTGTTCTAATGCAGTTAGTTCCTCTCCTGCATATAAATTCCCTAAATATTCTTGCCATCTACCGACTTTTTCTGCATTTTCTATAATGACGTTTCCTCCCGCGTCCCTTATATTTTTGCTATACGGTTTTATATCCCTAAAATTGATTCTAACTAGTTTGTATGCTTCATCTGTCTTTCCTCTTCCATCTTAGTTTGTACCTCTTTGCACTTTTCATCAATTCATTGTTCTATAGCTTTCCTACATTTGCGAATGATTTCCCATTTTATGGTTTTGTATCTCTGTTTTCCTGTTTCGTCTGATTTATCTTTGTATCTTCGTCTTTCATCTATTAAATTCGGTATATCTTTTGTTATGCATGGTTTCTTATTTACTTATTGTGTATACCCCAGAAAATCTGTGGCCGCCATGTCTAGGCTGAATTTATTGTTATTCCATTCTGTTTCTACTTTCTGAGCATCAGATACATTCTCGATATCTTTCAGCAATTCATTTGACTTTTTTTTAACCTTTCTTGAATATCTTTATCTTTTAGTTTCTCTAAGTCAAAATGCTTTTTTCCGTTTCTTTTTTCAAATTTCGAAATTTAAGTGCGGCCTTCATAATTACGATGTTGTGGTCAGTGTCTATATTTGCTTCTGGGTACCTTCTACGGTCTTTTATTTAATTCCTAAACCGTTATCTAACAAGAATGTAATCTATTTGATATCTTCCTATATCTCCTGGCATCTTCCACGTATATCGTCTTCTAGCATGATGTTGAAATTATGTGTTTGTGATGGTTAAATTGCTCTTGTGGCAAAATTCTACCAGCCTATTTCCCCTGTCGTTTCTCATGTCTAAACCAAATAAACCTACTACTGCTCCTTCCCTACCCTCACCTACCACTGCATCAAACTACCCCGTAATTATTAAATTTTCTTGTCCTTTTACGTATCTTAATATGTCTTCGATGTCTTTGTAGATCGCTTCTACCTCTTCGTCCCTGTAGCTAGAGGTGGGCATGTATACTTGTATTATTACTGTGTTTACCGGTTTAGATTCTAATCTAACCATGAATACTCGTTTGTGCTTTTGTAAGTAATTTTCTACACAATATCCTATCTTTTTCCGCATAACTATCCTCACCACCAAATTCCTTTTCTGCTCCTGTATGAATTACCCTGAAGTCTCCACTCCAAAAATCCACCGCCTCTGGCCACCGAACTTCGCTGATCCCTACTATGTCTAGTGCTAACTTATTTATTTCAATTTTTAGGTTCTCTAGCTTACTTACTTGCTTGATGCTTCTAACATTCCACGCTCCTACTCGCAAATTGTTCCCGACTCTTATTCTGGACTTTCCGATCGCATCCTCCGAAATAGCTCCCTCCCGGAGATCCGAATGGGGGACTATTTTAACTCCGAAATCTTTTACCCCAGATAATGCCATCATTTTATTGTAATTTAGGTACGCTGTGTACTTGGGAGGTAATGTGGTGGTTTCCCGTTGCTTTCCAAATCGCGGTAGCGTGTCTTAGGCTGTCATACCGACCCCTATAGTCTCTGCCAATCTAAGTACCGAAAGAGCCGTTGCCCTCTTTCGGGGACTTGTCTTAGTCTGGTTCCTCACTAACGACCCAACTACTTTGGTTGGACCTGTAGTTTAGCTCATTAGAATACGCAAACCATTTCATTTTTTCTAGTAATCTAGAATTTCGGCAAGGTGCAGGTCCATTCGAAATGGACATTACTTTCTGCAAACATATAAAGTATTAGCCGCTGAAACGATTTTTCCAATGGTTAGAATATTAGTTGTGTTGAGGTTGTGAGAGGGAGGGGGTGGGGGTCTAAATACAGATTGCAAAGATGCGACATATTACAATTATTTGAAATATGTATGTAACATACTTGTATTTAATTCTACCACTCCTTTGATTATTCCATGCAAAAGGTGTTAGTTATTGAGCAAAGTCCCAATCACTTATTGTAAAGCGCAAATATAACAGCATATCCCGAGGGTCGAGCACTGTGTCTAAAACTACAGTTAACGAACGAACACAGATTCGACAGGCACATCTGTCCCAAAAATGCGAGAGAATCCATCAAAGCACGTGTTTTTAGGAAAGAAAATGCAAGGTAATTGCAAAAATTACCAATTATATTAACCTGCACGAATAAGATATTAAGAAAAAAGTAGTTACTTCTCTTCCGTCATTGTGTGATAGGACATTGTTGGGAAATATGCTAACACCAGGTAGTGTCATAATACACCAGGTAGACTTCGTGAAGCTAGCGGCTAAAGTTGGCAGCCTAAATCCCGCCTCTTCAATTAGCCACGCCCCTTCTACAAATCATCGTTAAAGCCACGCCTATTTTACCCCAACATCAAATAGTTCCACTCACTCTTTCTTACAATACAACCTATTGTAAGTAAGAAGGAACATATACAATAACCGTGTTTATTAAACAAATGTAAAACAGAACTATGGTAAATACCTATTGAAAATTGTGTTTTCTTATGAAATCTTCAGAAGTACAAATATAATCTTACTAAAAATCTAAATTTCTGCATATATTCAAACAATATAGCAAAAGTTTATACGTTTTTAGTAATGTATATCAAGTCGCCCCTACGTATACTTTATTTTTTTTCTGGCTTTCTATTAGTGCAACGACTCTGTCAAGAAATCTCCATTTAGGTACATCGGAGCCCAATACGCGTGCGAGAGAGTTTTAGATTTTACGACCAAATAAAGAAGTTATTAAAGTTTAGTTGATATATATCAAGTAGCCGCTACCTCTACTTTAATTTCTTTCTTGCTTTCTATTAAAGCAACGACTTTGTCAAGAAATCTCCATATATCATATATCAACCTCTACTTTAATTTTTTTTTACAACGACTTTGATAAGAAATCTCCATTTAGGCACACCAGTGCCCAATATGTGTGCGAGAGAGTTTTAGGTTTCAAGTCCAAATGAAAAAGTTATTAACATTTACGTGATTATTTCAAGTAGCCGAAACCCCTACTTGATTTTTTTTCTTGCTTTCTATTAAAGCCACGACTTTGTCAAGAAATCTCCATTTAGGGACACCAGTGCCCAATGTGTGCAAGAGAGTTTTTGATTTCAAGCCCAAATACAAAAGTTATTAACGTTTACGTGATATATTTCAAGTATCCGCTACCTCTACTTCAATCTTTTTATTGTTTTCTATTAAAGCAACGACTTTTTCAAAAAATCTCCACTTAGGTACACCAGCGCTTAATACGTGTGCGAGAGAGTTTTAAATTTCAAATCCAAATAAAACAGTTATTAACGTTTACGTGATATATATGAAATAGCCGCTACCTCCACTTAAATTTTTTCTTGCTCTTTTCGACCTTCCATTTTTGAGATGCTGAAGTTATATCCAAATGCCGATTAAAACCTGTCAAGGTGATAGATCGCGCCTCTTTTCTTACCCTGCCTTTTGGACGCCTTTGTATTTCTGCTCTCACCTTGGCTAGCTCAGCAATCGGCTTCTTCTTGAATACCTACCATTTTAAGTACATACCTTTCTCTCACACACACACAGTTAAATGAAATTAACAAACAAGTAATACAACAACCATACAACCTTTTATTTACACATATTAATAAAAATATTTACACCTTGGTACAGGCAGTTTGTTATAACAGTTACCAGCTCAATCGTTAAATACTTTAAAGTCTTTGGTTTTGATATATTTTAACAAATTCTATATAATACGAGTAGATGGGCCCCATATGCAACCCTAGTTTGACTTTATTCTGGTCTATTTTGAGCTCATTATAACCCAGTTTCTGTACATGCTTTTAACCTTGCATTTTATGGAAAACAAATTTAAAGACCCGTTTACTCCTTACAACCACAATTTATAGCATGAATAAACCTTTATATATCATCAATAAACCCTTTTTTAATAATCAAAATTAATTGTTCTGCACATATACCTCTTTAAACAAGTTTTATGGTAATAAATACGCCACCAATAAGTCAAAACACACAAATACAAAAAATATCAACACAAATGTTTATACAAAAACAGGAATTTAAGTTTCGTTACCTGGAGTCGCCTTCGTTTCTCGTCACCACTGAAAATGGTTACCAGAAACCCTCGTCGTTGTGTCCATCTACTACAATGATGCCTGGATCCACAAATCCCCCACCATCCAAATCTCGGCCACAACTACTGTTCTTCTCCTCAGATATTAGCTTTGTTTCAAACGTAACAATCCATACCAAATATATTTCGTGCATGCAAGTTTGTTTACTACCTCCACAAACGCGCTCTTCTTGAAAACTGCTAGCCATCGACCAATGATATAATTTTCCCTCGTCACAGCGCTCCACCTATCCGCTATCTATCTCTGTTCCATGCATGTTTGTTGTCTCCTTTAGTACCTCTCTTAAGTTACAGAAAATCGATATTGTAGTCGTCCTTCACATTTACCCGTGTATTTCGTACGTGACTTGTACCCAACGCTTTCTTTACCTGCTTCTCTGTATGTCTTACATTATTGATCGTTTATTCCACTCGGTCTTCAAGGTACTTGTTATTTTAGCAGCTTATAGAAATCGATCGTTGCAAACAAACTTCTGTAGAGTTTTGTGCTAACGTTCGTTTAAAATTCCATGAACATGACATTTAACAACAGGTGTTTCTTGAAACAACCGACCGTTTAAAATAACAATTCTTGGTTTCTTCCCTTCTTAGTATTTGTATAAACGAACATCGGCTTTTGAAATGGAAACATTTACGTTCAAAATTATTCATTTTCTATGCATGCAAGCTCCCTTTTTGCTTCCATGCGTTTGATTTAAAATTAATGAATCTACTTATGCGTATCTTTGAGTTTTTATGTACTCTAAAGCTTTTTTCCCTTATGCAATTTTAACATTCCAATTTGAAAATAGAAAATTACCTTAATAACCGTCCGTTTTCACTATATAAATTAATTAATTTGGCGCATAAATAATTTGCTCCTGTTTCTATATACACAGTTGATAAAATTTTATTGTCTGGACCCATTTTTGGCCTATGATTCCACGTCAATATATATATATATATATATATATATATATATATATATATATATATATATATATATATATATATATTACGTAAACGTTAATAACTTTTTATTTGATTTGAAATCAAAAGTATCTCGCACATATATTGGGCGCTCGCGTACCTAAATGGAGATTTCATGCCAAAGTCGCTGCTTTAATAAAAACAAGAAAAAATTAAAGTAGAGGAAGCGGTTTCTTGATATATATCACGTAAACGTTAATGATTTTTTTATTTAGACTTGAAATCTAAAACTCTGTCACACACGTATTGGGCGCTGGTGTACCTAAATAGAGATTTCTCGATAAAGTCGTTGCTTTAATAAAAAGCAAGAAACAAATTAAAGTAGAGGTAGCGGTTATTTTTTTTTGGGAGGCTCCGTGGCGTAGTGGTATGTGTATAACTACTACGCCTAAGGTCCCGGGTTCAAATCCCGACACGGTCCGCTTGAAAAATGTTAGGCGAGCATTTTTCACAAAAATACACCCTCGTTCGGATGAGAGGTAAAATGGAGGTCCCGTGTGTGTGTTGTCACGCACGTTAAAGATCCCTACCTTACTTCGAACAGCAAGGGTTCGGTAAAATTCCAAATTTTTCAGGTAAAAAAAATCTCGCTTTCTGACCAATGTAGTACCTTCGGGTAAAGCATTGGAAAAATCATATGTAAGGTAGCGGGTATTTGATGTATATTACGTAAACGTTAATAACCAACAGTACAAGCGGAAACAAGACAATCGCTGTCAAGCCTCAAAGTAAGCTAGGGAACAACAAGAATGCTGGATAGAAAAAAAAATTAAAGTGCTTCAAGCTGCGGTACCAAAGAATCGCATCAAACGAAGAACTGAAGAAAAGAATTACTAACTAGGCCTAAAGTCGACTAAGTCGCGGTTTCCGAAGACAAGAAAAAAGGGACTATTAGCAACTACCACAGAAAGTGGATCAAAAATTTTTATGAAGTCCGTATAAGAACTAACAGTAAGAAAACCAGCAAAAAGATAGGGAAAGAAAAGTGGGTCAATAGGAACAGGGAAGTAAACTAAACCTAAAAAAAAACCATAAGAAAGCAACACCAAAACTGCAAGAAGAGGACAAGCAAGAAAAAGCAACAACAAAAAAAACTGTTTGTGTGTGTGTGTGTGGGTGTGTGTGTGTGTGTGTGTATGTGTGTAGTCGCCTCTTACGACAGGCAGGTTTTACCATGGGGCTATTCTAATCTCGAACCTACACAGGGAACAAGAAGAAAACGAAAGAAAAGAGAACTAAGTAGAAATGTGCGTGCGTGTGCGTCTGTTTGTGTGTGTGTCCGTGTGTGTGTGTGTGTGTGTGTATGTATGTGTATTAAATCGAAGAGTTGAATGAAAAGACATCCACGTTAGAACAAAGATTAATGGAGAGCTCCATTGCATTGAAAGAAGATGTCACTGAACAGTAAAAATAGTTGAGCAAAAGTTAGACAGTAAATTGGTTAAAAATGGAAGAAGATGCGATGAGGCTGCAAGAACAAATGATTTCACTATCAACGCGGCCACTTGAATTAGCAAACCAAGTTGTAAATCAGAACATCCCAGAAATAAGAAGCATGGAAAGAATCAAGTCAATACCGTCAAAATTTAAAGTGAAACCACCCACATTCAATGGTAAAACACCTTGGCCCACATATATGAAACAATTTGAAGCTGCTGCAATAGCCAACGATTGGTGCAACAAAGAGAAGGCTATCTCCTTAATAGTGGCACTTCGGGAGGAAGCTCTTAACATCTTGCAAACGATTGCCGATCACCAACAGACTGATTACGGCCTGTTTACATCGAAGCTTGAGATGAGATATGGAGACGCTCCCGTTCAACTGGTTTACCATGCACAAGTTCCGCTTCCAAAAGACAAATGAAAGCCTGCAAGAATTCGAAGCTGACATTGCCAGATTAGTTAGATTGGCATACTCAACGGCACCAGATAGCTTCCTCGAACAACTGGCTGTTCAAACACTTGTGAATGGCGTTAAAGACGGCGAAATACAGCAAGTGCTAAGATTAGCACGGCCAAAAATGTTAGATGACGCACTGGCCCATGCGCTTGAATTTGAAGCAGCTAAGCAGACATCACACAAGATGAGTCACAAAGTTCGGTCTGCCTTAAAAAAAAGCTGGTCGATCGCAGAACAGCATAGACGAAATAATCAACCGTGTGTTTGAAAAACAAAAGGCGGAAAGGCTGAAAAGACAACGACCGCGGAGATAAGGTCTGCGATGCTGAAACTGCGGTGAAGTTGGTCATATAAAGAGACGATGTACTCAACCTTAGATGTGATTTTTCAATCCTCCAACGAAAGGTACGACATTGGCCAGGAAATGAGTTTTTTACCGGGAAAATTTTGAATTTTGCCGAACTCTTGCCTGTTCCAAGCAAGGTAGGGATCTTTAATGTGCGTGACCACACTCACACACGAACCTCCATTTTACCTCTCATCCGAACGAAGGTGTATTTTTAGAAAAATGCTCGCCCGGGACCTTGGGCGTAGTAGTCACACACATACCACTACGCCACGGAGCCGCCTGCTGTACTCAACCACAAAAACAACCGGTTGAGCAGCAGAAAAACTAGAGCAAGTCGACGTTAGGGGGGCGAATGTCAACAGCACAACGTAGTGCCTCGGAGATTATCATCCGTGCTTCATCGTCGATAGGTAGCCTGGGCAGCATTTATATCGATGGTAGAATTAATGGTAGGGTTGTCCGATTACTCGTGGATAGAGGATCGACAAAGACTATTGCGAGACCAGTGGAAAAGTGTTACTTGCATCAATATGTCTTCGAACGGCAAGTGGTGAAAAAATTTCTACTCACGGAGAGACTGCCGTAACGTTGGGAATTGAAGACAAATTAATTAATCATCGGGTGAAATTACAAAAAAAGTTATTTTGGGATTGGATATCAAGAGAGAATATAGGTTTCATGTGAACAGGAAAGAAAATGTGCTTTGGATAGATGATGATGAGATTCCATTTCAAGGGACGAGTAACCAGACGATGCAAGTTCGAATGATTTGTGATATGAGAATACCCGAGAACACGGAAATGATCATGATGGGACGTCCGGATGGTACGCTCCGGGAAGAACAAGTATGCATGATGGAAGCAACTGAATCGCGAATAGGTCAGGAGGGATTAATGATTGGAAAAACACTGGTAAAGTCTCGAAATATGATACCAGTAAGAGTGCTAAACATTAATATCCGCATACGATGACTCTGAAGAAAAATATGATTGTTGGAAGTTGCATCCCAGTAAGCCATATTAAACGTTGTGTGGACGACACAAAAGATAAATCAGCCAACGGTTGCACACAGAAATTGCTGGATATGTGGATACCCTCGTGTCAAGGAATAAACGGCGACCAACTGGGCAAGGTGAAAGAACTGGTCGGACGATATCGAGGTGTGTTTGCACTGAATGATAGTGAGAAAGGATGGACGAATATTATGCAACGCAAGATCAATACTGGAGATGCGAACCGATATGACAACATCCCAGGCGGCTTCCGTTGGTAAAACGTAAGGAAGCTGAGCAAATTATCACAGATATGGAGGAACTGGGAGGGATCTAGCCTTCGAATAGTCCATGGGCATCCCCGGTAGTGCTTGCCAAGAGAAAGGACGGTCGACAAAGTTTTGTGTAGACTACCGGGAGCTAAACAATGTCACAAAGAAAGACAGCTATCTTTTGCCCAGAATTGATGACACCTTGGATAATCTATCCGGTTCTAAATGGTTTTCGACCTTGGATTTGAAAAGCGTATACTGACAGGTAGCCTTGGAGCCAAACGATAAAGAGAAAACTGCGTTTACAATTGGATCTGGATTATGGCAGTTCAAAGTCATGACCTTTGGATTATGCAATGTCCTTGCCACTTTTGAACGTTTGGTAGAGTCTATATTGCGTGGACTGTCCTGGAAAACACATCTGGTGTGCCTAGACGACGTGATAGTGTTAGGCGGGTCGTTAGAAGAACATCTTAAGAACCTAGAGAAGATATTCCAAAGATTATACGGGGCAAACCTAACCTTGAGCCCCAATAAATGTCACCTATTTGGAGAAGATGTGAAATACCTAAGACGTGTCGTTTTAGATACCGGAATAAGAGCCGACCCTGACAAGATAAAAACAGTACAAAAGTGACCTACACTAGCAGATATACACCAACTACGCAGTTTTCTGGGATTACTGACGTTATATACTTGGGTTTGCGAACATTGCCAAACCGTTGACGAAATTGACCACAGATGGACAATAATTTAATTGGAATGACGACTGACACAGCGCTTTTGAATAACTGAAACGGCTACTAGTTACAGCACCGATTTTGAGTTATCCGCGGATGGAGGGTAAATTTCTGTTGGATACCGATGCCAGCAACACAGCTAAAGGAAGCGTTTTTTCTCAAGTGCACGACGGACAAGAAAAAGTTATTGGGTATTTCAGCAAGGTATTGTCGCGGCCAGAAAGGAACTATTGTGTAACAAAAAGGGAGCTGTTGACCGTCGTCAAATCTGTAGAGCAGTTTTATAAATACATATACCGCCGTGAATTTTTTTAAAGACCAGACCGTGCTACACTAAAATGGTTACTGCAATTTCGAAATTCTGAAGGGCAAGTTGCAAGGTGGCTACAACGGCTGCAGGAATATGACTTTGACACAGAACATCGTGTAGAAACTAGCCATCGGAATGAAGACGCTCTGTTAAGAAAACCTTGTCCGGTACACTGCAATCATTGCTCCAGGATGAAAGAGAAAATAAGTGTCATCCATAGAATGACGGTAACTGATGATACATGGCAATCCGACAGAATACGAGAAGACCAGGAGAATGACGCCGAATTGGGACGTATTATTGAGTGCAAAAGTAGAGGACAACGACCAACTTCGAAAGAAATTAGTATTTCAAGCTGGAGCCTGAAGGCATACTGGGCACGGCGGGACTCCTTGGTGATTGAAAATAGAATCTTGAAACAACGCCTGGAGTGTGAAGATGGACTGAGAGACGACTTCAAGTGATAGTGCCGAGAAGCAGAGTGGCGGAAGTGTTGCAGCACTTGCACGGTGGTATTTCCGGGGAGCACTTTGGCGTGAAAAGAACTGTCGAAAGAGTGAGAGAAGATTCTATTGGGTGAACTGCAAAGAAGATGTGAAGGAGTAAGAAATGGTGCCGGAAATGTGAGTTGTGTGCCTCTGGAAATGGCCCGATCGCAAAACGGAAAGCTCTAATGAGACAGTATAACGTGGGGAATCCTTTTGAGAGGGCCATCGATATAGCTGGTTTGTTTCCCGAATCAGACAAATGAAATAAATAAATCTTGAATGCAATAGATTATTTTACCAAATGGCCGGAGGCGTATGCTATACCTAACCAAGAAGTCGAGACGGTTGCAGATGTACTAGTGAGGGAAGTGTTTTGTCGCTTTGGAGTTTCGCTGAAATTACACTGCAATCAAGGTCGGAGCTTCGAATCAGCGTTGTTTCGGAACGTCTACAAGCATCTTGGAATCAGGAAGACTAGAACCACGTCACTTCTTTAAGCTTCTTTAAGCGGATAGAATGGTTGAAAGAATGAACAGAGCGTTAGGAAAGCACCTAGCCAAAGTCGTCTCTGAACATCAACGAGACTGGTACCAATATTTACATTTGTTCTTACTAACGTACCGATCTTTGGTATATAACAGCACAGGATACTCTCCCGTTTGCTTGATGTTAGAACGTGAATTGCGGTTACCACGTGATCTTCAGTTTGGGTTTAAACCTGGAGATGGGATCGCAGGTGAAGATTACGTTAGTAAGCTTCGTGACAGATCAAATAGCATTCACGAAAACGTTTCGAAAGAATATCCAGGCGGCAAGCGATCGAACGAAATCGCGTCGCCGTGGATCAATGTAGTAAGCGTAAGACTACGGATCCTAAGGTCCTGGGTTCCAATCCCGACACGGCCGACTGCTTGAAAAATGGTAGGTGAGCATTTGTCATGAAAATTATACCCTCGTTCGGATGAGAGGTTAAATGGAGGTCCCGTGTGTGAGTGTTGTCACGTACGTTAAAGATCCCTACCTTGCCTGGAACGGCGAGGGTTCAGCAAAGTTCTAAATTTCCGGGCAACAAAAAACTCGCCTCCTGGACAATGTAGTACCTTCGGGTGGAGCATTGGAAATGTAAATGCACGATCGGATGAAATCACAATATAACATGTGTTATGGCTTCAGTAAAATGTAAACACTTAATGTTACTGTTAAGACTGTCTATGCGCTCTCTCTAATAGACTTTAATTCTAGTGTGCGCATCGGTCATATAAAGAAAAATAATAACAATCTGTTTCTGACATTACAAAAATAAAAAATTCATAGAAGTTGTTGTTACATTATCAGCTTGGTTTTTCACACTACTAAAGCGCGCTAAGATGACTGTATAATATCTTACCAATATTAAATATTCTAACTAATTTACCTAAACTACAATATTGAGCAACTAGAATTGAGATGCTTGTGTGCGTGACGCTTCGGTGTTCGATTGTAAGTCTTTCTACTAGAGCGGCGACAATCGTGCAGCATGAAAAGCATCCAAATGAAAACAACATGAGAGCACAAGAAGGTGGTTACCAACGTGGAGATTTAGTGTGGTTGTACAATCCACAAAGAAAGCGTGGATAGTCGCCAAAATTACAAAGACAATGGGAAGACCCGTACGAAGTGTTAAAAAGAATTAATGATGTAGTGTACCGGATCAGAAGCTTTCCTCGTGGTAAACCGAAAGTGGTGCACTTTGACCGTTTAACATCTTATGCTGGCAACAACCAGGAAGACTCAAGTAATGAAAATGGTGTTCAAAGAGTTATTAATCGTGAGCCAAATGTAGATTTTAAGACTTTCATGACGGCGTATGTGGTTCCGCTAAGACGAGATTTGGCGTTGCTGTTGAAAAACAGCAAGATCTGTTTAGAGCACCCGAAAAGTATTCCCTTGCGCATTGCGGAGCTCAAGATCTGCAAATGTCAAGAGGGATAGCTATTGTTTTCAGGAAAAAGTTTGGATGTGTAGATGAATTAGTCCAACAGCAGCCAACTGTAGGAAAAGCTTTGGTTCTTCACGATAGAAATCGTTATGTTTGCTATCTGGTCACCAAAAATTCTTCATGGCAGATACCTAGTTACGGACATATATGGAAGGATTTGCTGGGCCTTAAGGCTCAGATGATGGAAAATGGAGCAACGAGACTATCGGTGCCCAAGCTAGGTTGTGAACTCGATCGCTTAGATTGGAGAATAGTTCGAAATATGTTAGAAGTAATTTTTCAGGGAACCAACATCCAGGTCCTTGTTTGTTGCTATTAACCTGCCTATCAAGACCAAGAAAAGGGTGTTGACTGTTATTTTCAATGACGTGGTGGATGCACTAGAGGAGATAGCTCCGATATCGTCATCAGTCATCGAATTGGCGTCAAAATGTTTTTACAATTACGGGAGTTAACGGTTTTAAAGAGGGGGCAGTGTCACAAACTATTAAGCAACCCCTCAAACACGCAAGCTGCATAACTGAGGTATATTTTACAGAAGTCTCGAACTTTTAAGCAAACACCAGAATATGAGTCATCTATTTAATTATAGGGTATATATAGGATCGGTAATGAATGTAGAAGTTAGTCTATATCCAAATGTCGTATATAAATCATCTCGTGTATAGTTAGTTGGTCATTACGTTTTGAAAGTCCTATAGTAAAAAAAAATTGTGTTATGTGAACGTGCATATTGTACCGCCAGCTTGTACATAAATAGACAAAAGTGTGATAAATAAATTGTAGTAGTGTTTAGTGTTGTTAAGAAGACTTATGGTTAATGATTTAGTTTAAGAAGTATTAGTGCTTGTAAATAGCATTAGTGTGATAGTGTTTCATTGTTAATTGGACTGAAAACATCTATAAATAGGGCATATATTGTTAATTAGACTTGTGAATAGTGAGTAATAAAGACTTTTGTTATTACTTGTTCTAAATTAGTAAAACGCGTTAGCGGTAGCCTGTTACAATATATATAAAATACTCATATTTAGACCAGGGTAGAAAATTAAATAATCACATCAAATAATTTTAATCACCGTGTATAATGAATATTATTAGATAATACGCGTTATTAAAACCGTGAAGCATTAAAATTTATTAGTTTCATTAAACATAAGAGATTTAAATCATGTACAAGACGCTTTATATCAAAAGAAGCAGTATTAAAAAGCTCTGCGTTTAAGGTAATTATTCCTAAACAAATGGAAATTACGTGCAAAATTTATCTTAATTAACTCTATTTCAAGTAACCGGTATTGAACAAAACGTACAGATAATATCTACAGAAACTTGTAAAACCCAATAAAATGCAAATCCTAGAAGTGTTAGTTAGAAGTAGGATGTTTGAACACACCTGCGTATTTTAAAAGGCAATTTCAGTTTAATTTGTTTAGATAAACATGTCGATTCTAAGGATATTGGAAACGGTCAGATGCTTTAGCACGAAATACAAAACAGGGTTTATTTAAAAAGCTCATTCGGCGAAAATTTTGCAGATAATTAATGTTTACAAAGAATCTTGGAGAAACCGGGGCTTAATATTCACGAGAAGGTGCGATACGGGGTTATTAAACCCAGATAGTCTACATGGACTAAAATATAATCGATAATAAAGAATATCAATTTGCACCAATACGAACAGGTTAGAAAAGGAAAGAGAAAATGCGTCAAGCAAAGACACATATAGTAAAAGGCGTGATCTAAGCAACGTCACGAGGGTCACAATTGGTTGAAAATAGGATGCAAATATCAGAGGTAGAAACAACAATTTCTGTACAAAATTAATTAGTTTTTCTCGGACATGTTTGCGTGCCGTGTGAGAATTTCTGAGATTTAAATGGGGCGAGTGAAAAATTCGTAAAAACCGAAGCGCGAGCGACGGACTGGGAACATAGAATGAGAAATTCTTAAGAATTGTCTGTTTTGAGGACAAAAGCGACGTGCCGGCTATTCGCTATATATACCGGTGGGAATATGAATTTAGGCCTCTTAGACTTTTGACTATTCGATGCGTTAAAAGCTCTTACATCCGCGACTTGATTGAACAGTGCATTTTAGTTTGATAAAATAATTTAAAGTTTGCTCGTATATTTTAGTGATTCAAAATAGTTTGTTATTTACGTGCTAACATGAATGTACTTCAGTGCACTTAGATACAAGGTAATAAAATTTAGTATCACTGTACCAATTAGCAAAATTTACAACGACAAATGTATACACAAAAGTAGGCAGTTTTGGCGTATCTTGGTGAAAGAAGTATGAATTTCTTTGTTATTTTTCGGGGTGTTAATAATTAAATGGTTCAAATACGTGTCTGGATCCACGAAACAAGGGTCAGATATACACAGATGAGTTCCGGAAAAGCCCAGAAACAACTTTAAATAAATGGTGATGGAGAAAATTTTAAAAGCGTTGAGAATTAGAAGCCGTAAATATAATCCTGTTGGAATGGTGTGATTAACTAAAGGGACGATGTACATTGAAGCTACGAGGACAGTAACCTTCAGGTAAATTATACTATTTTGTTTGACATTTTGTGTGTGTTGAATAACTTTATAATTGATTTACTTTAAATGGACATTAGTGAAATTGTACTAACCATAAAATTTTAATTTTAAGATGAAATTTGCTTGTTTAAGTAGAAAGGGTATTTAGTATTGATGTTCTGGATTATGATGAAATTTTAGGTATGTCTTTGAGCTCAATTAGACGAACCTGGTTAATTAACGTAAAGGGGTGGTAGATGCTCCTTTATACTCAGACTCCGGTCTGCTTATATTGTTATATTAATTAGTAGGCATCCAACAAGGACTTTAATTCTGGATGCACATTAAAATGATAATAAAATTAATCTTGAAATTCTTTTAAAACTGAAATTTATGCTGAGTTTTAATTTTGAAATTTTAATGTATTCTGAATATTGATGTAAATAGAGTTAACGTTGATGTTTTTGGTAGGAATGTGTTGTTTTTTTTTATGAATGAGGAGGTTTATAAAATTAGGTGAGCAGCCGAGGCGAAAAGAGGATCACAACAGTTTATGACGCCCAATCGGTGGGACTAGAATTTTTTTGTTGAAAGGACCCAGTTCCCGCATTCAAAGGAGTATATCACAGCAGTTTATGGCGACCACAACGTGAGGGCTCGAATTCCAGATAGTGTTTAACTATTCCAGGAAACTGGCGATCTGAGAGAGAGTTTCTGTGTGTGTATAAATTTAAGAGTATTTTGAGTGTGTGTGAGTGAGTAGAACGTATGCAGAGAAAAGAGTGGTTAAGGAGTCAAGGAGTGGAAATTGGAAGTGACGATAGTGCATTGTGCGAAAAAATTCTAAAATGGAAGAAGCTGGAGGCAGTAGAGATCAGTCGAGGACGGAATCAGGGATCAAGGAAACGAGATGATATTGAGAATGTTAGAGAGGATGAGTGAAGAATCTAATAGAGCTAGGGAAGAATCGAATAGAGCGATGGAGGAGCCTAACAGAAAATTAGAACTGCTAAGCGATGAATCGAATAGAGCGAGAGAGGACTCAAATCGAAAATTTGACCGAATGAATGAGACATTAACAGGAGTTAGGGAAACCCTAAGTGAGAAAATAGATAAGACGAATAAAGAAGTTTCAGAATTTAAAAATAGTCTTACCGTAAAGATGGGGAAGTTGAAAATAGGGTTGAAAAAATGAGCGTGATATTACAGGTCTTCGACAGGAAATGGGACATTTAAAGTCCGAAGTACGCATGTTCTGTGAAGAAGAGATTAATGTAAAATGACTGAAGTGACGGACTCATGTAGGGATCAGTTAGGCAGGGTAGAACGCGAAGTTAGTAGTATTAAATACAACATGTCAAATTTAACGGGGGATGGTCCCAGATTTTCTACAGGTGGAGTATCATTGGACCAACACATGAAATTTTATGGCGATAACAGGGTAAATCCACAAATTTTTATTAATAGTGTAAGAAATCTAGTGGGAAATTTATTTGACGAACAGACTAAACTAAATACGATAAAGGCTTTATTAAAAGACAATGCGGAAGCGTGGTACAATTTAGTAGGACAGGACATAGACACGTATCAGGACTTTGAAAACAAATTTCTAAAGCACTACTGGAGTGACCACAGACAAGATCAGGTACAAGACGACTTAATCACAGGGAAATTTAAGGGAGAATATTCAGGAAGTAGGGAGCAATACGCTATACGCAAGTATAGCATAGCAAAGCAACTGAACCCACCACTGACGGACCGACAAATTATTAAGTATTTATCACGACACTTCGAGGTAGACATAAGACAGAACGTAGCACTACAGAACATAGTGGACAGAGAAATGTTTTTGGAATACCTGCAGAGGTACGACGACGTAAGTAGTGGACGACCTCGGGAAAACAGGGAAAGACAGATCAACACAGTTAGGTTTGACAATAGACGGGACAACTATGCTAGAAGGGGAATAATTACGGATACCAGCGACAGAATTGGGAACAGAGACGACCATACGTTAGAGTAATAGTTTAGGAAGGGGACCTGCACAGAGACCGGGACCTACCAGAATGAATAGTTCACCAGACATGAGCGGGACTGCTAATACAGACACGGAACGAGTGGAAACGCCTAGGACGTACGCTGAGGTGACGGCTAGACCAGGACCGAGTAGGAAAACAGACCTGGACAGGATTTTTAGAACGCGACAGACCACTAGATTTCAGTGTAAATGTATATGAACATCCACGTGAATTTTTCAAAATTGAGGAGGAAGTAGAGCCAGAAACTGAGGAAAAATTATGTTTGCCAATTATTAAATTAGAAATTATTGATAATAATGTAGAAGTATTACTTGATACAGGGGCAGAGGCGAGTTTAATATCGGAGGAATTCGTCAGCAAAATTAGGGATAAGGTTTGTGATAGAATTATGCCTATAAAGCGTAGCCACTTAGTAGCTCCAAATAAAAAGAAGTTTGCTGTAGTAAATAGTGTTGTGGTGCTTAGGATAGATATAGGAGGTTTAAGCTGTGTACAGGAGTTTGTAATTGTACCTGGACTGAAGTTTCAGAGCATTTTTAGGTGTTGACTGTATGATGAAGTTAGGGGTTTTGATAGATATGGAAAGGAAGGTAATAAGGATTAAGGATAGGGTAGTGCCATGGAAGGGCAGTTATGAAGTCACAGAGGATGACACGGGGTTGAATATTAATGTAGTAGAGGTAGAGGATGATGAAGTAAAACAGATCAACACAATAAGATGTCCAGAGGATAGGGTAGTAGAGGTTCAAGCTTTAGTACAAAAACATGCAGAATTAGTGGTGTAGAAGTAACAGCAGCATATCGGGAGCAGGTGAAGGCAGAAATATTTTTGACGAGGTTAAGTGGAAAGTTTGTTTTTAATAAAGTAGATTTAAGGAATTCATTCTGGCGGATTCCATTACATAAGAATTCTGGAAGGTACGTAGGATTTTCCGTAGAGAGAAAAATCGAGAATTGTAAAGTAGTATCGTTTGGTTTGTCGGCAGAAAGGGACACAATGATAAATGAGAAACAGGCAAGTGTAGGGACTGAAGAAGAAGTAATATTTAAGAGTCAGGATAATAGGGATGATAAGTTTATTGTATGTGAGAGAACAGGGATGTTAAGTATAGATATAGAAGGGGGAGAAATAGGGATGAAGAGTATTAGGATGGTACGAAGGAAGACGTGGAGGGTCAAGAAGAGAGTTAGATTTAAATAGGATAGGGATAGAATAGGTGTAGATAGAAGAGTAGAAGTAAGTGTTTATAGAAAATAAAGCTAGGTATAGGATAAATATGGGAGATAAGTAGGAATAGGTTTAGGATGAGAATAAAGAGTAAATGTAGGAAGAAAATAAGATAGGTTAAGTATAGATATTTCATATAAGATTAGTGGAGAGTTAGGAATAGAGTAAGAGTAGGATAGGTATATAGGATTAGGTAGGGGGAAGTGAAGGATAGTGAAGATTAGTTAAAAGTTAGAAATAGGATAGGTATATAGGAGGTATGTAGGATTAGATGGATAAGTAGGATGAAGTTAGGGATAATTTCGGTTTAGAGAATTAGGTGAGAGTTAGGAATAGGATAGGGATATAGGATAGGTGTAAATATTTTTTGGATTGGGTAAGGTAGGTAAGTTAGATAGATAAGGGTAGAGAGAGAATGGCATTTTTTTTTGTAAATTTTGTTTGCGGTTTAAATATTTTATATTTGAATTTAAATAAGTGGGATTATTTGTATTCAAATAGGGGGAAAATACTCATATTTAGACCAGGGTAGAAAATTAAATAATCACATCAAATAATTTTAATCACCGTGTATAATGAATATTATTAGATAATACGCGTTATTAAAACCGTGAAGCATAAAAATTTATTAGTTTCATTAAACATAAGAGATTTAAATTATGTACAAGACGCTTTATATCAAAAGAAGCAGTATTAAAAAGCTCTGCGTGTAAGGTAATTATTCCTAAACAAATGGAAATTACGTGCAAAATTTATCTTAATTAACTCTATTTCAAGTAACCGGTATTGAACAAAACGTACAGATAATATCTACAGAAACTTGTAAAACCCAATAAAATGCAAATCCTAGAAGTGTTAGTTAGAAGTAGGATGTTTGAACACACCTGCGTATTTTAAAAGGCAATTTCAGTTTAATTTGTTTAGATAAACATGTCGATTCTAAGGATATTGGAAACGGTCAGATGCTTTAGCACGAAATACAAAACAGGGTTTATTTAAAAGCTCATTCGGCGAAAATTTTGCAGATAATTAATGTTTACAAAGAATCTTGGAGAAACCGGGGCTTAATATTCACGAGAAGGTGCGATACGGGGTTATTAAACCCAGATAGTCTACATGGACTAAAATATAATCGATAATAAAGAATATCAATTTGCACCAATACGAACAGGTTAGAAAAGGAAAGAGAAAATGCGTCAAGCAAAGACACATATAGTAAAAGGCGTGATTTAAGCAACGTCACGAGGGTCACAATTGGTTGAAAATAGGATGCAAATATCAGAGGTAGAAACAACAATTTCTGTACAAAATTAATTAGTTTTTCTCGGACATGTTTGCGTGCCGTGTGAGAATTTCTGAGATTTAAATGGGGCGAGTTGAAAATTCGTAAAACCGACGCGCGAGCGACGGACTGGGAACATAGAATGAGAAATTCTTAAGAATTGTCTGTTTTGAGGACAAAAGCGACGTGCCGGCTATTCGCTATATATACCGGTGGGAATACGAATTTAGGCCTCTTAGACTTTTGACTATTCGATGCGTTAAAAGCTCTTACATCCGCGACTTGATTGAACAGTGCATTTTAGTTTGATAAAATAATTTAAAGTTTGCTCGTATATTTTAGTGATTCAAAATAGTTTGTTATTTACGTGCTAACATGAATGTACTTCAGTGCACTTAGATACAAGGTAATAAAATTTAGTATCACTGTACCAATTAGCAAAATTTACAACGACAAATGTATACACAAAAGTAGGCAGTTTTGGCGTATCTTGGTGAAAGAAGTATGAATTTCTTTGTTATTTTTCGGGGGTGTTAATAATTAAATGGTTCAAATACGTGTCTGGATCCACGAAACAAGGGTCAGATATACACAGATGAGTTCCGGAAAAGCCCAGAAACAACTTTAAATAAATGGTGATGGAGAAAATTTTAAAAGCGTTGAGAATTAGAAGCCGTAAATATAATCCTGTTGGAATGGTGTGATTAACTAAAGGGACGATGTACATTGAAGCTACGAGGACAGTAACCTTCAGGTAAATTATACTATTTTGTTTGACATTTTGTGTGTGTTGAATAACTTTATAATTGATTTACTTTAAATGGACATTAGTGAAATTGTACTAACCATAAAATTTTAATTTTAAGATGAAATTTGCTTGTTTAAGTAGAAAGGGTATTTAGTATTGATGTTCTGGATTATGATGAAATTTTAGGTATGTCTTTGAGCTCAATTAGACGAACCTGGTTAATTAACGTAAAGGGGTGGTAGATGCTCCTTTATACTCAGACTCCGGTCTGCTTATATTGTTATATTAATTAGTAGGCATCCAACAAGGACTTTAATTCTGGATGCACATTAAAATGATAATAAAATTAATCTTGAAATTCTTTTTAAAACTGAAATTTATGCTGAGTTTTAATTTTGAAATTTTAATGTATTCTGAATATTGATGTAAATAGAGTTAACGTTGATGTTTGTGGTAGGAATGTGTTGTTTTTTTTTATGAATGAGGAGGTTTATAAAATTAGGTGAGCAGCCGAGGCGAAAAAGAATCACAGCAGTTTATGACGCCCAATCGGTGGGACTAGAATTTTTTTGTTGAAAGGACCCAGTTCCCGCATTCAAAGGAGTATATCACAGCAATATATATATATATATATATATATATATATATAAATTGAAAAACAAAAGAGATTAATAACATCCTTGCCAGACACCTTTGTTTACATTTACCACCTTCGCATGGTCATCGCTGTGCTTTTAGCTTTTGTTTTTGTAGGCATCTGAAAAAGTTCGTTTGGCTTTATATTTCAAACCTGTCTTGCAACATCTCAAATATCATATTTTGTTCGACTTTATCAAATGTTTCTTCTAAATCTAGAAAAGGTAAATATTGGGTTTATTTTTCATTTACGTTTTATTAGCATTCGTAGATATAAAACTGCTTTACTTGTATGCATATTTCTCTTTAAACCAAATTCATATTTAACTCTCCTTTTTATTTTCAATTCTTCTGTAATGAATGCGAGATAAAATCTTTCCAATTGTTCGGCAATTATTATATTTGTCTGTTTTATCTTTTTTTGTATAATCACAAAAGTACTTTTCGTAAATGCGGTATATTTATTCAGTTTTATGTATCTTACAAGCAAGTCTACAGAACTTCTTCTGAAAGTTTTAGTAATTCGATAGGTGTTATTTGTTCTTAGTAGTTTTCAAATTTTATTTTAAAATCAGACCTTCATATAACTCAACGTCTTCTTCTTTTTTTCTAGTACCTCAATTTCCAAAATATTTCCTCATCATCATCATTAGGTCTTCACTCCCTGAAGACTTAGAGAATGCCTTTTGTAAAATTAAAATATTCGCCGGAGGTTGCTTCTAAAATTTTCCAGAAGATCTTACTATTTTTTTCATTTCTATGTAGTAATGGATATTTATTAATGTAACTAGTCCAGAAAGGAGCCTTTTATTGGACGAGTAGGTAAGTTCTAGAACGACTAAAAGACTCACAATTAAAAAATCAGTCGCAATAGTTCCACGTTTGTTTTTTTTTCAAAACGCGTATGATTGTTAAGCAAACATTTTTTAAAATATGGAGATTAAATAGTAGATGTTATATAACTTGTAATTTTATGGAACTGAACTGTTACCTTACAGAACGTGTCTTTTTATGTAACAATTATTAATAACATTTAACATTTAAAATCAGTTTGTTAAATGCTTGCTTTCGGCATGAAAAACGGGTCCGGGAGTACCTAATTTCGGGCTAGGTGTACAAAAAAAACATTTGATCCCGCAAAATATTACAGAACAAATAGATATAAAGTTATTTGTACCTCAGTTTAATTAACCTTGAACGATAATTTGCGAATAAA
The DNA here is from genome assembly GCA_036346225.1 of Platerodrilus igneus. Taxonomy (NCBI): domain Eukaryota; kingdom Metazoa; phylum Arthropoda; class Insecta; order Coleoptera; family Lycidae; genus Platerodrilus; species Platerodrilus igneus. Next base: position 2,953,157 of record JARFIW010000782.1, read on the forward strand.
ATACCAGCCAAATTATACTTAGAATGAGTAATAATAACTACCGCGCAATTTGAATGATGAGTGTTGATTCTCATCAGTTTACTTTTACTTATCTCACAATATACCTCGCTTATGTCGCGTTTTTCGTTAATATAAAAATAATAGTCTATATTTTAATGCAGTCAACTCAATTACTTGCGTAAGTTGTATCTAAGCGGGTACATGCGTCGAGTTAGACCTCTTCTTATTTTACATAAGAATGGTTTTTTCTCTCAATATCTCTAGCGGGGAAGTACTAGCATTTTTTGTTGCATGCATAGTATTATATACTATCAGAATAAAATGGTGCCAATTATATTGGAGGCGAATGGGATTACCATATTTGGAACCTAGTTATCCTTTTGGAAACTTTGGAAATCCATTTAATAGAAAAGATCATACAGCAATCATGGTTCAAGATATGTACAACGAACTAAAAGGTAGGGGAGAAAAGCATGGTGGCTTTTACAGCCTTACAAATGCTATTTATCTTCCTATAGATCCAGAAATCTTAAAAAATATTATACAGAAAGATTTTAACTATTTTTACGATAGAGGTTTTTATTACAACGAAGAGCATGACCCTCTCAGTGCACATTTATTTGCAATTTCTGGTCCAAAATGGCGCCACCTTCGAACAAAGTTGACACCTACTTTTACATCTGGAAAAATGAAGATGATGTTTGACACATTAGTTCAATGTGCTGACTACATGTATAACGCTGTCCAGAAATATGAAGGCTCTTTTGAAGGAATAGAGATTAAAGATGTGCTAGCTCGGTACACTACTGACGTGATAGGCTCTTGTGCATTCGGACTGGATTGCAATAGCTTTGAACATGAAGATTCCGAGTTCAGAAAATATGGTCGAGAAGTTTTTAAATCTGTTTCGAAATTAAGAATGTTTGTGAATGTGATTATGTTCGCTAATCCTAATTTTGCTAGAAAGATCGGTTTTAAAATATTACCATCAGACGCTACTAAGTTTTTTGCACAAGCCATTAAAGATACGGTTAAATACAGGGAAGATAACAATGTAAGGCGCAATGATATGTTGCAGCTATTGATAGACTTAAAGAATAATACTTCAGATGAAAAACCTCTTTCCATAATGGAAATAGCAGCTCAAGCATTTGTATTCTTTATCGCGGGCTTTGAAACCTCATCAACTACTATGACGTTTTGTTTGTATGAATTGTCCATCAACCCAGAAATACAGCAAAGAGTAAGAAATGAAATTAATGACGTTTTAAAAAAACATCATGGAAAAATCACATACGAAGCCATTATGGACATGAAGTACATGGGACAAGTAGTTGATGGTGAGTGTTAAATTCAACTATTTTATAATACCACACTTAATCTTTGCATCTTCCAGAAACATTAAGAAAATACCCTCCATTGGCATTTTTAACCAGGAGGTGCGTAGAAGATTACCTCGTGCCAGACACTGATTTAACATTAGAAAAAGGTACAACCGTATTTCTTCCGATACTTGCACTTCATCAGGATCAGGAGCATTTTCCAAACCCGCATAAATTTGATCCTGAACGCTTTTCGGAAGAGAACAAGCCTAAGATCCGTCCATTTACATATATGCCATTTGGAGAAGGTCCTAGACTATGTATAGGTAAACAGAAATGCTATCTTTATTCGTTCAAATGAAAAGGTTTGTCATGTTTTAGGTATGCGATTTGGTTTGATGCAGGTTAAAGTTGGGTTAACAGTTTTGTTGAGAAATTATGTAATTTCTCTTAATAAAAAAACAGCATCCCCTTTAAATATTGATAAATACAGTTTTATTTATACTGCCCAAGATGGAGTTTGGTTGAATCTAGAAAAGTGCAACTAGAATTGCTTAATTTGAAATTATGAAATTAAGGGCCTGGCGCTTGAAATGATGTAATTAGTTTTATCAAAAATGTAATAAATTTATTAGATACTATTGGATTAAAACAACGTGTTTTATTTGTTTGAGGAGTATTGTACTAGAGGTCCGTTAACTAAGTTGAATTTTTGTAACCACAGTTTACAATTGATTTTTCCAAGAGTAATAACAGCAGGTTGCGAAAGTTTTAGGTGGTTGTTTGGGATAACGGAGTATATCAGTATATCATATATAAACAAATATATAACCACATACGTTGTGCGCCTTTTTCGACAGCACAGTACAAGCTAGACACGCAATTATAGACCAGTTTTGTATCACTGCTGTCTGCAAAGTCACTCGCTGAACTTCTTCAGAGTCTTCGCACACAAAAACTACTGTTATTTTTCATAAAGAGGATAGGAATAGAAGATAAAATCGAGCTGCGGCAAGTAAATAATGACTGCATATCTTGCCTACCAAAATAAATGGTTATTTATTTTACAATGTGTAACACAAAAAAGTAAAAGCTTTAAAACTAAACCTATACAAATAGCTGGTAGATAACTATGCTACGTACCATCGGAAGTGAATTAGCACAGCATCTCTCCATTTACCCTGTTACCATAACGGCACCAGCGATCTACAGGTAAAAGCAGTTGGTCTGTGACAAAGAACATTCGAACCTACATAAAAACCAGTTTCGCGTACAGCTAAAAGCAATGCACCCAAGATACCCCTACTTGTCGAACAAAAAAACGTGCATCGCTCTTGAAGTACTAGGACGAGTAATGTAGGAAAATTCCTCAACGCACAAGCTGAAGAATGAAATTAAAATTCGTTTAACAACAAGAATTTAAACTTCAATCCTCGAGTTATCAAATGTGATTAGAAACTCGAAACACGCTTATCCATTATTTTGACGAATCTTTTGGTCGTAACAGTATAAGAATTTAATTATACGCTATAGTAATGTGCAGCCAGTCAGCAGACACCGAAAACAAGGTACCGACCATTTAAAATATAGAGTAAACTTTTCGTTTTAAAGTAAATAGATTTAAGTTGAAAATTATCAGAAAGCGTACTTATTGTAAGAAGGTCTAATATACCGGGTGTTGTTGGAGGATTTGAGCCGAATCTACGTAAATAAACAATGAAATACCAAAAAGGGGTAGGTTCTAACTGACCATCGTAAAGTAAATGCCCTCCCCCCGCAAAATTAAAAAGTTGGAGTATGAAAACAAAAGTAATGAATCGGACAGTACAATACGAACAAAAGAAAACGAAATAAAAAAAAACCGCTTAAGAAAACTAAAAAAAAACAAAAAACCAACAAATCAACTAATAACCGAAAGGCCAATATATAATCATAGGATAACCAAAAGAAAAGGAAAAGAAAAAAAATTGCTTAACGAAATAAAAAAAAACAACAAAAAATGCGCTCCAAAATAAAAAAGAAAGAATTCTCATCCGGCTTGAAGAACGAAGGTACCGAACAAAAATTAAAGCGAAGTACAGGGAAAGATAGTTAGGTAATAGCAATGAGCGTTGATCAAGATAAAACGGCGTCAACGCTGCCAAAGTCGTCAAAGGACGGATGCTTTTTCAGCAATAAAACAGGACAGTTTTCCACCTTAACAGACGATTGGTGTCATGCAGAAAAATCAAAAGTAAAGGAAAATAAACGAGAAAAAACCAACAGTAACTGCCAAAATGACCTAAGTGTCAAGACTCACACTAAGCTAGGGAACAACACGAATGTTGGATAGACAAAAAAATAAATTACTTCAAGCTGTCTGTGGTACCCGAAAAATCGCAACAAAGTAAAAACTAAAGAAAAAAGTAAACTAGTCGTGGTTTCCGAGGAAAAGAAAAAATGGACTAGAAATCACCTACCACAGGAAGTGGATCGAAAAATTTAACTAAGTCAGCACAAAGACCGACAGAACGTATAACCAGCTACAGGAAAAAGGAGAGGAATGTGGAACGAAAGGAATCGACTAGGAAACGATTTATCAATGGTAATTCAGGTATTCTACTTTATATACAGGGTGTTGACTACTTACTATCTACAAACTATGTCTATTTCTTAATTATTTCCTTAAATAAGTGCAGTTTTCTGCTGCCTATTCTAATTACTCATTCCTGAACCACCTTTACTATAACGTGCACCCTTAAACAACCCCTTATCACAGCAATATATATATATATATATATATATATATATATATATATATACATCAACCTAACTTTCAATTACGTTCGGCATTTTTGTCAATCATATCTGACATTGTCAATTTTTGACTTATGTCAGTTATAGACAGGAAGCTACGCTCAAAATTATGGCTATAAGCCAAGTATTAAATATATAAATATTTTAGTTAGTTAATTACACAAGGTAAGTTGATAAATACTATTGTATTTTAGTGAATAAGATGAAATTATAACTTAGACTTTTATGCAAAGCCCAAATGATCATTTCGAGCTAGTAATTGAATGATGGAAAATATAAGGTCTTGGACAGGACTTGAACCTGTATCCTGGTTTTGCCGGAACCATGCGTTTACTAATTATGCCACCAAGACCGATGACACAATTGGGAAATTTACAAATTTAAATCGAGACGGATGATACGCAGCGAGAAAGCAACACGCACCTCCAAATCAAAACTCTTCAAGAAGCGACATTCATCAACTCGGTAAAGAACTCGAGGCAAACAACACACAACAAATTGGTTCAGGTATAAAATTAATTTTCAACAAATTATTTGCTTGTTAAAATGGCTACTCAAACTCTACACATTGATAATGCTGGCGAATTAAGAGGTTTAATTACTAAACGCGGTCAGATTAAAGGTCAATTAACTCGGTTTAGAGCGTTCTTGGCAAATATTATTAATGCACCAAATTATTTCGAAGTGGAATCACGACTTTCGGTAATTGAGAATAATCTGTTAAATAATTTTAATGACATTCGGGATAAAATAGAAATAATATCGGAGCGAATTCAAGATCCCGAACGCAAAGAATTTGAAGACGCGCATTATAGCGCAATCGCAGAAGTAAGAAGTTTGTTAAACGGGTTATGGATAAACGCTCAGGGTAGTTATGGTATTAAGATTCAGGGGAACGAAGAACGTAATTCAGATGCACAAAGTCGTGTTAAACTACCACAAATAAATTTGCAAGATTTTCATGGCCATTATATTGAATGAATGAGTTTTTATGGGACTTTTAATTCATTAATTCACAATAATGCACAATTAAGTAACGTGGAAAAATTGTATTATTTAAAATCATTCGTCAAGGGTAAGCCGCGCAGGTAATTCAATCGCTAGAGATATCTCTTACTAATTACGAAATAGGTTGGCAGATGTTAAAAGAACAATACGAAAACAAAAGAATTATAATTCATACGCATGTAAAGAGTATTTTTGAGCTTACGCCTCTAAAATTCGAATCTCACGCGCATTTACGAAAATTACTTGACATAAGTAACGTGGAAAAACTGTATTATTTAAAATCATTTGTCAAGGGTAAGCCGCGCAGGTAATTCAATCGCTAGAGATATCTCTTACTAATTACGAAATGGGTTGGCAGATGTTAAAAGAACGCTACGAAAACAAAAGAATTATAATTCATACGCATGTAAAGAGTATTTTTGAGCGTACGCCTCTAAAATTCGAATCTCACACGCATTTGCGAAAATTACTTGACAACTTTAACAAAATCTAAGGGCATTAGCATCGTTAGAACAACCGAAAGAATCGTGGGACACACTTTTAACTTACATATTATCTTCTAAATTGGACCAGACAACAAAACGTCAGTTCGAAGAAACTTTTAACAAAGACCAACCTCCTACCATTTTACAGTTAATTGAATTTATTTCTAAAAAGTGTGTATTATTGGAGACAATTGAAAGACATGCAAAAATGGTTAAGGGAAGTTTTAATAACGGTACTAGGGACGAGAAAACTTTTGCTCACATAGGTACTAACAAAATATCTTGTATCTTTTGTAAAGCAGTTCGCTTAAATTTTAAATGTGACCAACTTCTTAAAATGTCTGTGTCTGAACGTCACGAAGAGATTAAACAACATAAATTATGTAGCAACTGTCTACGACCAGGTCACTATCAAAGGGAGTGTAGAGCAATTAATTGTAAATATTGTGGTGCAAAGCACCACTCTTTGTTACACATAAACGGTAACGCATTGAATTTAAACAGTGTCCAACAGGGTACAAACAACAAAGCGGAGCCGGACAAGTCCCAGGTACCTGAGCAAGAATTTGTAAACCCTTTAATAACGGCTCACTCGGCCAGATCATTTAAACAGGTATTGCTGGCAACTGCTGAAATTTACGTTTTAAACAGTCAAGGGCAGCTAATACAATGCCGTGCTTTACTAGACGGAGGTTCAATGTTAAACTTTATGAGTCAGTCTTTAGTAGAAAAATTAAAAATCAAGACATTCAATACAAGCATTCCGGTACTCGGTATAAACAATATAGCAAGTAATATTTCAATGAAAACGGAAGCCACGATATGCTCGCGTGATCTTAAATATAAAGTAAAAGATTCCTTTCTAATCGTTAATCGTATAACAAATGATATGCCACAAAGGTCATTTGATGTTTCAACACCACAAATACCTCATAACATTAAATTAGCCGACGCAAGGTTTCACGAAACCCGATCTGTTGATATGTTATTAGGTGCCCTAATATTTTTCGATAGTTTATGTATCGGGCAAATAAAATCCTGTCATAATAACCCTATTCTACAGAAACGAAGTTTGGTTGGGTGGTATCAGGGCCAATTAACCATAAAATAATTCAAACATATCCTCTTGCAATCTAATAATATCAAATGAAATGCTTCATGATCAAATAGAATCATTTTGGAAATTGGAGAACTGCCCGTCAATAAATAACAATAAATTTAGTCGTGAAGAAAGCGAATGCGAAGAGCATTTCCTTAATACTTACAAACGTCACAGTCGTACAGGAAGATTTGCCGTTAGTTTACCATTCAAAGATAATCTTCCGAGGAAAAGAAAAAATGGACTAGAAATCACCTACCACAGGAAGTGGATCGAAAAATTTAACTAAGTCAGCACAAAGACCGACAGAACGTATAACCAGCTACAGGAAAAAGGAGAGGAATGTGGAACGAAAGGAATCGACTAGGAAACGATTTATCAATGGTAATTCAGGTATTTAGTTTGAGAATTATTAATTTGCTATTTTACCACATTTAAGGATCACTTAAAAGCTTGGGGAAGTACATTAGAGTATCTGTTAATATACATTTGAAGTGCGTTTGGATTTCAATGTAATACGAAGAAACTCTTTGTTTTACACAAGGATCAAGATACGTTTAGTTGTTGTTTGTATGGAATGTAAAGGATTTCAAGAAAATTTTCATTTTACAAATGGTTCGATTTGGATACATAGAAAGCAGATATATTGTCGTTGGTATGGTAACCGGTTGGATCTCATCGTTTCTTTTCAACAGGTGACGAGCTGACGTCAGAACAGTTTAACTGTTTGTTTATGCGTTTGATTTGTACGAAAAAACTAGATAGCAATGGGGTAAGTCAAGAAATTTCTCTATCCTTCCCACAGACGTTAAGATTTTTGGATACCCATTTTGGTGTTAAAAGCAGTTGTTTACGTTCTATTATAATTTAAAATACGTGTATAAGTAAAGTTGTTTATGATACTAAGTTTGAAGTAAGCAGTGAATGCTCACTGAAGTTTGAAAAAAAATTGTTTTGCTTTTAGTGAAATTTGAATTGGTAAGAAATGTTTTAAACTTAGACATAAATTTATTGGAGTTACATTTTGAGATTAATAAAATTAAGTAAACGTACAAACGAATCAGATCTGAATAGGACTTGGTAAATTATAAACATAAACATTTTTGCACATCAAATTATTGGTCACTTTGAGATTTGTTATGCAGTATTAGAATACGAAATTAAAAGATATGAATATGAAGTTATCTGTAAATATTACCGTTTCGTAACTATTTAAAGAAGTGTAACGAATACAATTACCTGCTTCATTAATGTACGCTTTTGTTTTAAATATTTATTTTACAAAAATCCTTTGTTACACAGAAAATATTAAATTCCTGTTGTAGCAATATAATACCAATTCGTTACTTAGAACTCCACCTACGTCTGAGGACTCAAAGTAGAATTTAAGTTTTCTTTGATCTGTGTATGTGTTGATGCAACAATCCAATTTTGCGCGTGCTTGAATAATAAAATTACCTCGTGGTCAAGGTTCGTCATTTAACGTCCGAATGTAATCAGAAAACAAGTGTTGCGACGTGGGCCAGCAGGTTTTAAAAACATGCAGTCCCAAAGGCAGGTGAAATGGTGTCGACGTATACCATTACATCAATTTATAGTTTAATCGACCTATTGTTACTGTGAAATAAACATATTCTACGGTTCAATATTGAAACACAAATTTTATGTAGGTCCAGTATCGAAACAAGATTTATGGGATACAGTATTGTAACGCAAACACGTAATGTATAAAGTATTGGAGCGCTAAATTTTATGTATCTAATCGTTATGGAACACTGAAGCACAATTTTTTGTTATGCAGTATTGAAAGTTCAAAGTCTCAAATGTTGCTATGGAGAATGATGGAATTTCCCGTAAATTTTGTTTGGTATTGAAGTCAAGCTGTAAAACCTGGCACGTGTGAACTGCGCACACTTGTCGTCGTAAGTACACACGATGGTTGACGAAATCTGACGCCTAGCAGATTATTTGTGGTGAGTCTTCTACAATTCTAATCCAATTTACGTTTCACGGAATTATTACTGGAAATGTAATAATAATTTTTGTAAATTTTATATAGTGATTTAAATTAGTACACGTAATTTTTGTTCAAAATTTAATAGTTGGATATTGCATAAATGTTCTTATGAACACAAAGAAATTTCTATAAGATAACTTTATTTGAATTTACAAGGTTATACTAAAATGTATTCGTAACTAAGCACGTGACACGTTAATATTTGTTTGTCACATTATAAAATATAATTTTTTTGACAATACACTTGAAGTACAAATTAGTTCAAACCAAAAGTATTTTTGACCTTTGATTCAAGCAATTAAATTACTTAAAAATGTAGTTCTATAGTTTAAGGAAAGTCAACGTATTTTATCAATTAAATGTAAACCCAAACAGGATCCTATTTAGGTATCAAATACAAATTGCAGAATAATAACGAAAACACTTTAATTCTTCTAGAGAGCTATAATAAATTTACACTTACAAAATTTATGCAAATAATCAGAGACTACTAGACTTTATTAAAAGTAGATATCTAAAGAGTTTTAGTACGTATAAAATTGTACAAATAATGTATATATTTTTCTTGTAAATCAATAGAAAGTGCAATAAGTTGTTATAAAGCTTTTTTTCATTGAAGTCAACAATAATTTTTCTATAAAAACAAGCAACCATATTTATAAAATTTTTGCAGTGAAGAAGGATAGATTATTGGTATTGTGTTTAAAAATTTTTTGAGGTATAATCTTGACTAGTTAATCTTTGTGGAATTAATTTTTTTGTGATAAAGTGACTAAACTCTAATGTAGCCCTCGCTCTAAAATACTATGAATTGATTAAATTTTCAGATAGTACGAGTCGTCGTTCCAGTTCCAGTTTGCAGAGTCATAAGTAAGTATTATATTTCTATGTTTAGCTCGTTAAGGATATTTTTTCTTTTCGAAGATATCCGTTTCTTATTTTCGGATTGTTTCTCTTTATAGCTATTATTAAGATACGGTCGCGTCCATTAAAAATTTTTTTATTATCGTATACCATCCTACGACCCTGGCTCATAGCTCTGCCATAAGTTGAAGAAGCTTAGCTGGCTGGAAGATCTCTTGAGAGGGCCTTTTTTTTAACTCAAAGCCATTTTCCATCATCTTTACCCTGGGCTTAAACCTTAGACAGGAACCCCTCATAATTTATTGAAGCTCTGCCGCCTATAAGGTACAGTAAATACACTATATATATATATATATATATATATATATATATATATATATATACAGGAAAATAGTGTAACAGAAGAAAAGTCTAATTCATTTAATTCATTTTGTGAATAGTAAAACCCACAATTGTTTATACTTTGTGTACATAAAAGAAAGTTAATTTTTTTGTAATAAAATTATTTTGAATATTACCAAGTTTTATTTTCGGACAAGTTAATCTTTGGTAACTGAAGTAAGTGGTGACTATTGGAGTTGGATCAATGATTAAAGTGGTAAATTTTTGGACAAAAGAATTATTTTCAGGAATCAGTAGTGCTGATACGAGTGCCTCATACTAATGTTTTATGGTTTTGAGTTTTAGTATGCTGTTATATGTTGGCCACTAAAGTTGGTTTTTGTTATAACTAATCAAAATGTTTCCTTTTCGGGTACGCTTTTGTTGAGTCACAGTTACACGTGTTTTGGTGATAACTTTTCGGTTGGGAAATTTTTAGGGTTCAGGGGTTCCTACATTTCTCCCAGGGCTCTTAGTAGTAAAGTTCATTAGAGTGAGTAAACACTGTGGCGCCCTTCTTTGTTCATTGGTCGCATGAGGTGAAGCAGAACTGGCCTACGCCCACTGTCGTGATCTCTCTCCCTTGAATTGATATTCAGAGTTAACCGTTTTACCTTGATAGGGGTTCCTTTTTCTTCAGCTCTTTGTCATCCAAGTAAACACCGTGGGCTTATTTCCACATACAGGAAGCAATAACACAATTCTGGCAATTCGCCGTAAAGCAAAATCCCCATACAACAGAAAAGCAACAATAAAACGAACGCAACGGAAATTTTTATTGAGCTGAAAAGGTGTATATACAAAAATAATTTGGGATCAAACATTAAGTAAAAGACATAGGTTTAGAAGATAGGGCCCCACGTTGGGTATGCCAAATTTGTTACGGTATTCAGAGCAGAGAAGTAAAGTAAGCAAAGAAAATCTCCTGCACCGAATACCACAACAAAAAAGAAATTTGAAGAATGCCTCGCTAGCTAAAAGTCGCAGAGTGACGTACATCACAAAGAAAGAAAAAGTAAACCTCAAGAAAGGAGTTTTATTTACACACCTCTCATTAATAAAAAACAAGTTACAAAAAAAAGAAAACTAACTCGCGAAGAAAAAATCTTCGCAAAAATAATTAATATTCTTTAATTACCTCAAACTAATTTTTAACCTCAATCCTAATATTTACATAAAACAATATTAAACAAGAATATATTGGATTGTTTTCGATCACCTAATTTTTAAATACTTTATACTCACATAAAACAACAATTCAAAATATATATATATATATATATATATATATATATAAATACTTACTTACTGTCCACAAGCATCCTTACTGTTCAGAGCAATCCAGGAATCTTTAACAAGCGTGACAACATTCACATACGGGCCTCCATTTTACCTCTCATCTGAACGAGGGGGTATTTTCGTGAAAAATACTCGCCTAACATTTTTCAAGCGGACCGTGTTGGGATTTAAACCTGGTACCTTAGGCATAGTAATTACACGCATACCAACTACGCCACGGAGTCACCTGTAAAGAAGAAACAGCAAGTGGTACAGATTGGCATGACGTTCCAGTCTTTTTTAGCTTGTTCAAGTGTTGAAAGTTCTGATAATTCACAGTTGGGGCACATCAACTTTTCGTACAACCAACTTATGGTTTGATTTTCGCAAGGAAACTACTCTCGATAATGGACAAACCCAAATTACGTCTGTTTATAGAACCAGTTATGGCGTTCTCAAACACGAATGTATGTCAGCGACGTTCTTAATGCGAGACCATTTTTATATCAGTCTTTTAGTGGCTCCCAACGCGGGGCATTACCACATCACCTTTTCGGTGGCACCACAACGCGCGACATTGTCACAGCAATATATATATATATATATATATATATATATATATATATATATTGCTATGTTAATCGAGCCCCACGATTGGGTCGTGCATAAATGTCGTGTTCCTTTCGCCCCACGGTTGGGCTTGTCATAAAATGCTGTGTTATTCCCTTATATTAGTCCCACGACTTGAGCAGACCATAAAATGCTGTGCTATTTTCTTGTATTTCTCAAGCACTTGTAAAAATGTTAATTTATAAATTTCTTTCAACTAGCTGATTCAATTAAATAAAGCAATTCTACAATACACGGTATAATGATTAAATATTTACAACTTTTTTAAATATCTTCCCCTTTTAAATTATTTACATCTGTCAGATTTTGAGAAAATGAAGCCAGCAAAACGAGCTTTTTATTGTTACATTTAGAGACCTTTTGAAACGTTTCAAGATGCCTATCGCCTTTCATAAATTTATCTAAGAAATCCCAGTTTTGTCGACTCTTACATTTTTGAATTATTATTGAATTAAAACAGTTTTTAGAAATAAATCATATCAAAATATCTAACCTGGAGTGGTTCAGTAGCTTCTCTGCATCACCATGAGTTTTCGTGTCCAGTCGGAATGTTTTCAAAGTCGACATCCAAATTGTTATTAATAAGTTTATTCCAATAAAAGGTTTTTATCTCCGTAATTAACGAAACAGTAATAGAATATTTACCATTGTCAGAGATTACCAAATTAATTTAACAGGCAGTAATCTCCAGAGTCTTCTTGACTCCAAGACTCGTATCTAAGGGTCGTAGTACGTAGTAGTACGGCTTGCTTACACAATTTTTACACCCTTATAAAATAATTTTCACTTTAATTTTAATTAACTGTTTACGTGGATGATTTAGCACTTTCGAGTATAGTGACTGCCCAGTTTCAAATGTATACTAACTCGTTCAATTGTTATCATATTTATAGCCTTGTCCCTTTGTTTGCGATTCGTTGATTCCACGTGCTGGGCGACACCAATTGTCGTATCTCTTGTGTTATTTCAGAAACTTTACCAATTGTGTAGTTTAATTGCATGAAAGAACGAGCAAGTTGTCACGTAATTCATTCACATCCATCACATTTAATTCAGAAATCCCAGGAATCTTCGTTCCTCAAATCACGTATTATTGTTGTGTGCTTTATTCTAATCTAAATAGAAATAAATTTGGTGTTTGTTTATTTCCTAGTTAAATTGAATTTTTGAACAAATGTAATACTTTTCTAGCACGTACGCTTTTCAAATAATACATAATTTCTGCTTGCCTATATGATGATATATTAACACACTTGTTGAATATTTATCTGGCCAATTCATACAAGTTTTTCATTGATTTAATTTCGATGCATTTCGTTACATTTTTAAATTCTTATCTTTGCTCGTAGCTACTCTTGGATATGCGTTTAATCGCTTATACTGTTATATACAGTGTGCTCTCATTTAACCATATTTATAATGACCTATTTACTCTTCTAATGTTTGTAATTATGTGCTTTTGTTATTTGGGGTTTTCTTTTGTTTATTCTACGACCCCTATAACTTAACCTACCCTTAAATTAACCCTATATTTACAGCAATATATATATATATATATATATATATATATATATATATATATATTGCCGTGGACTCAGGAACGAAGCTTTTAGAATCGAGCCGGAAGAATTGGGCGTCATAAAATTGCCGTGGAAGTCGTGGACTAAGCTTTTAACATCGAGCCCCCGCGTTGGGCCGTCATAAAATTGCCGTGGAAGTCGAGACAGTCTCGGGATTATCTATTAAAATTTGTGCCCCACCTGGGTCAACATAAAAGTTTTAAAAAAAATAATTTTTTTTTAAATTTCTTACCCCTCTTAATGAGATCGCCTTCGAATTCTTTTAGCTTCCCTGGCTAGCTCAGCTGTGCCTCTTTTTGAATACCTAAATTTACAGACATATCTCTTTCACACTCGCACACCATTCAATAAAACTACCAAATAATACTACAACCATACAACCTCATTATAACCCAGTTCAGTTTGTATATGCCTTTTAAACCTTGCATAAATTAAAACAAAATTTTACAGATCCGTTTACCCTTTACAATTTAATTTTTATCCTGAATAAAATTTTGGATGTTTTAAGTACACCCTTTTTTAATATTCAACATCACGTACATGTATCTTTTACAATAAGCTTTTACAACCATAAGTATGCCACCAAAAAAAATCAACCATACAGCACAAAATTTCACAAATTTTTATAAAACAACAGAAATTTCAAATAAGTTACCTGGAGAATTCTTCAGGCTTCCTTCCCGTCGAAGATGATTGCCAGAACACCCCTCTTAATGTCTCCATTTACTGTGCTGTTCAGCGGATCCACAGGCCTCTATCATCTGCTACCTCTGCAAGCTATGAGCCTTGTCTCACAGTACCATTCCATATATCATGCATACAAACTCGATTAGTTGTGGTACTTACCCCCATATATCGTGCTTCCATTTAATGATTTTTGTGTTGTAGTAGCCGGACCTTAGTAATTTAATACGCACTACTCGTATTTCACGTCAATAATTAGAAGTCCGCTACTACTGTTTTATATTTGCAACCACTATATTTATGGTAACATAATCACATACATAAAATACTCACAAAAAGGCTTTACTGTTATGGTGGTCTGAATCGGCATTCAGCACTTTATCGAAGTAATGGAAAAAAGAAGAGAAGAAGCCTTAATCTAGATTGGGTATTTATATCCTTTTTAAACCCCTCTAGTTCGAATATAACCGTCTTTAAATTCGTAAAATTTGTTCCGTCCTACGTGCTGTATACCCCGAATTCGCTTTTAACCTTCGCGTGTGCGTACGTTTGGAAAACTGTCCGCTTTCAACCAATGACAAAATTCTCTGCCGTCACAAACTCCACCTAAGCTCTATTTATCTCTGTTGTATACATGTTTGCTGTCTTGTTCAAAACCCCACTTGAGTTACAGAAAATCGATATTGTTGACATCCTATCTCAACTCCACGTGTATATTGTACGTGCATTTCAATTCCAACGCTTTTATATTTGTCTCTATCTGTTGTATATTACCAATTGTCCATTTCCCTCGCTCCTTAAGATGTTTGTTACCCTAGTTATTTATACCAAATTGACAGTTGAAAACAATTTTTATGAAATCTTATCGTAACGTACATAAAAATTCTGTAAACGTAAACTTTAACAAGCAGGTGTTCCTGTAAATTATTGACCATTTGAAAATAACAATTCTTAAATTTTCTACTCCTTCGTATCTGATAAAACTGACGTTGGTTTTTACAACAAATACTTTTTCCTAGGAAATTATTGATTTTCTTACGCAAGCCCGCTCCCTTATGCTTAAATGTGTTTAATTAAAATAAATTATGGTTAATTATGTGTATCCTTGACCTTCTATTTGCTTTGAAGCTTTCTTCCTTCCTGTGATCCTAACATTTCAATTATTACATTTAAAAATACTCTAATATTCGTCCGTCTTCACTAAATGAATTAAATTAATTTTTGCGCGTAAATAATTTGCTCTTTTTTATATACAGGGTTGTTGAAATTTTATTGTTTCACACTGATTTACCCCTTTGAATCCACAACAATATATATATATATATATATATGTATAACAACAATATATATATATATGTATATATATATATATATATATATATATATATATATATATAATATAATGAAATAAAGTTGTATAGAATCTTGGGATACACCTGTTCATTACAAATAAAAACTACAGCGTCAATTTGTAACTATATTCAACGTTTCGGCATGAACAATTATGCCTTCTTCAAAGACTGAAATTTAGCTAATGTTGGTATACAAACTTGAAACAACTAACATTTGCTAAATTTCAGTCTTTGAAGAAGGCATAATTGTTCATGCCGAAACGTTGAATATAGTTACAAATTGACTAGTTTATTTGTGAACAGTATCAAATTTACAACTTTATTTCATTATCTACGTCCGTTCGAAAAATTATAAGAATTATATATATATATATATATATATATTGCTGTGATATTCGCCCCACGACTTGTGCAGACCAGAAAATGCTGTGTTATTCTCTTATACCACTCAAGCACTTGTGAAAATGTTAATGTATAATTTTCATTTGCTTCGACTAGCTTATTCAATTAAATAAAGCACTTCTACAATACACAGTATAATGATTGAATATTTACAACCCTTTTAAATATCTTCTCCCTTTTTAAATCATATACATCTGTCAAATTTTTAGAAAATCAAGCCAGCAAAACTAGCTTTTTTATTTACCTTTAAAGACCTATTGAAACGTTTCAAGATGTCTATGCTTTTCATAAATTTACACAAGAAACCCCAATTTGTCGGCTCTTACACTTTAAATCATTATTGAGATAAAACAGTTTAAAAATAAATCATATCCAAAGTATTTGAGATGAAACAGTTTTAAAAAAAAGTCATATCAAAATCTCTAACCTGAGGTGGTTTCATGGGTGCTCCTAAGAATTGAAGTCGATATCCAAATCGTTATTGGTGCGCTTATTCCGATGAAAGGTTTTTCATTTCCGCAATAGAATATTTACCATCAATTTGCTTGAATAGGCAGCATTCTCCAAAATTGTATTTCTGATCGTAATGGCTCGTTATTTAAAGTTCTAACAGGAATCGTGACATTTTTTTAATTTAAGATTGTAATTTAGATCGTAATTCAGCTGGTAATTGAGATAGTAATTGAGATTGTAATTCAGAGGGTAATTGAGAGCCTTGTTTTATTTATTATTTGAAATGGTATAATTTCCTAAATCTTACCTACTTACGTCTCAGAAGTACGGCACTTTTTGCACAATTATACACTTTAGAATTCCACTGTTAATTTAATTTATTATTCACCTAAATATTTAGCACTTTCAAGTATAGTAACTGCCCAGTTTCAAAGTATACTAACTCGATATTCAATTTTCAAGATATTTATAAGATCGTCCTTCTTTTGTTTGTGATTCGTTGGCTTCACGTGCTAGGCAAGGCCAACCGTATTATCACTTGTTATTTTGGAAAGTTTACCAATTGTATGTATTTTAATTGCATGACGCGGTGGTCTAAGTCACGTAATTTAAATGTTATAGCTCACATCTACTTTAGAAATCCCAGGAATTTTTGTTCATATCGATCACGTAGTATTGTTTGTTGGCCTTATTCTATTCTAAATTGAATAAATTTGGTGTTTGTTTATTTCCTAATAAATTGGATTTTCGAACAACTGTGATTCTTTTAGATCACGTACGCTTTTAAATAATACATATTCCTGCGTGCGTTTACGATGATATCTTGACACACTTTTTGAATGTTTATCTAGCCAATTCATGCAGGTTTTTCACTGATTTAATTTCAATGAGTTTTGTTACATTTTTAAATTATAATCTTTGCTAGTAGCTACTCTTGGATGTGTGTTTAATCGTTTGTACTGCTATATACAGTGTGTTCGCAACTAATAATATTTATAATAACTCATTTACTCTTCTAATATCTATAATTATATGTTTCTGTTACTTGGGAGTTTTCCATGTTTATTCTACGACCCCAATGACTTAACCTACCCCTAAATTAACCCTATAATTACAGCAATATATATATATATATATATATATATATATATATATATAAATAAACACAGGGTTGACGGCGTTACGTATAATTAATCAAGATATTGTTATTGAGTTTGATGTTTTATTAATTAGCGTCGCTGTTATATGGGGGGGTTGTTTGGTGGCTTTTAGCTTTGCGGCGTTTAAGCATCGCGGCGCTTGAGGTTCATTTTAAGCTATTTACTGTTGAACTAACTTATTTGATTAATCGGGGATATAGTGATGTGTCTCTTGTTGTTTTTGATTCTTGCTGATTTTTGGTTCCTGTTGCTCTTAGGAAAGGCGATAATTGCAAGAGTCATGGTCGCTCATCGAGATGATGAGCCGCTAATTTTCGGCTAGAAGTTGGAATGTTTGAAGTCTCTCAACTGGGTCATCCGCCTAACGCGTATGGCGCCCGCTGTGCAAATTTTCCTCTGATACCTCGAATATTCATTACACAATACGCATTGATACACAATTTGTAATTGATATATTTACCTACCGCGTGAGGGTATCCAATTAACAATAAATAATAAATGGCAGGACCTCTAGCACTATCCTACCCTCACGTTTCGGGACATGGCCTCGCCAGCTGCAGCAGTCGGTGAGAGGAGAGGTTCATTAAACAAACACACTAAGACGAAATTCCGATTGTTTTATTAAATGGGCTACTAACTAAAACTTCACCTAATTACATATGCATACAAAAATATACAGTAATTAACATTATTTACAATAGGGCGCCACCATGGGAATTAAACGGCCCATGGACCAATCGCGGTAATAGCTCTCGTCGCACTTTGTTCGTGGGCGATAAACCAAGATTGCAGGACAGAAAATAAATCACTTCACAGGGGCTAATCTTTTAAAGTCTCCGGCTAGCACAAACACAACTTAATTAAACAAAACTAAAATCCTTATTTTATGAATATTAATAACAGTTCGGGGTGAAACCACCCCCAATACAATAATTAATTAATTCTACCGTAGTCTACTTAACTTGCATATGGCGACGACCCTCCTTTAACCACAGGGTCATCAACACCAGGAAAACTACGACCTTCTCAAGGGTCAACTAGTACAGTAACGTGACTCCTGACCTGAGCTTTACATACTCAGGTAATCTCGTGGCTTAGTGATTAACGACCTCTGACACCGTCGAAACACAATATAATACGAGACCCTTCTAAAGTGATGCGGTCTCTAAAACAATAGTCTAACGGATCAATTTAATTGAACTGAGCTTTAACCCGGAATTGTATTTTATGGAAGTCGACAAGTACTGTATTTAAACAAATAACTGACTTATGCTGCATAACACAGCCTTGAGTTAATGGTAATACCACATATACTAATTACTTACTCAGAGAAATAACTAACTTAGAACATAACGGCACGCACTTGAATTCAGAGAAATAAAACACTTCACTCAATCGTGCAAATAACCGCCAGCTTTAAACTCTAACGCGTCTGGAAATAAACAACCCCCATTACACCCGGCTGGCATCCTTATATACATTTAAGTTAATTGAAAAATAACCCCTTGCCTAGCTCTCATACTCGACTTAGGATACGCCGGTCGTAAATCTTTAAGATTAATTAAACTGCCAATTGCACTAAGATAGCCACACAAGTAGATCTCGGGACTAATTTTTAGTTGAGTACTCCGCTAATTGAAAAATTCCTTCCGACCACCCAGACATAAATAGGGTCCTAGAACATGATTGACATCTAATCATAGATAGCAACTAATCTGACATGTTTAGTGCCTTTCAAGTAAAGTGCCTTTAGAAAAACTAATTAACTCTTGGATTATATCTTCCTGGAACTTCGCTAGGACGCTACTTGGGTAATCTTGCCCGTTTACAATTGCAGACATACTTATGCTACAAGACCTTCATTCTAATAATTAGAATGCTAAAATTATACTAGAAAATAACTGTTTTTAGAAATAATAGAACTATTAGAGCGTCATAAAACAGTATGTTACACAGCCCCCCTCGAAAAATTGAAATTGCTCTTAGGAATTTCAAGCAAATTGAAATAAAATGAATGTAGAAATTATCACATCCAACCGCAATTATGTTTAAGACAACTGAGTCTTTTTAGAAAATTGGCGGAAGGAAAAAAAAATAAAAAATTGGAAAATAATATATTAGTGTTGTTTTAGGTCAGGACGTGGAACACCCCTAGCGGTTTTCCGTCCATGGAAGATAGTCGATAAGTGGTAGAACCTAAAACTTCTATCACCTTTGCTTCTAGAAACTTCGGGGCTAATTTTTTATTGAAATTTTTAGAAGTATCTGTAAAATATGAAATTGCGCTTCCACACTAAATCCCCCACTTTGAAATTTAATGGTCTGCGCCTTAAATTGTAAGAGTGCGTATTACGTTCATACGCCAAATGTATGTTTTTCTGAACTTCTTTAAAGATGGGCGATAATTCATTGAGGTCTTGAACCAATTGTTCACGAGTATCAATTGCCAGATCCTCTGGATTTAAATCCTTTAATTTATTATAAAATTCCCCGGTCAGAGGGACCGTGCGTCCAAAAGCTAAAAATGTTGGGGAATATTTTGTAGATTCATGAACAGCATTACGAAGCGCATGGGCAATTTTGTGAATATTATCGTCCCAATTCTTCTGAGAATCTTGAATGTAACTGCGAATGGCAGCTCAATTACCCTGTTAACGCGTTCTACATAATTAACTTGAGGATGGTAACTGGCGTTAAACCAAACCGAAGGTATTTTATAATTTGTCATGAGATTAGAAAATAAATTACTTTTAAATTGAGGGCCATTATCTATCATACAAATTTGAGGTACCCATATACCAAAAATACAAAATTTTCCAGGTAATTACAAATTTGTTTTGTTGAAGCGCTGCGCATGGGATGCAATAAAGTGAATTTTGTAAACAAGTCAGTGACAACTAACAGGTAAGTATTCCCCAATTTCGAGCGCGGAAAGGGCCCCATTAAATCAATGGACAAACATTGAAACGGAAATGAAACTTTTTTCTCTTTGCCCATAAAACCATAATGGTTGAACGTGCTGGATTTGCTTTGGCAGCACGTACCTCATTTACTAATGTATTTAGAAATATATGACCGCATTTTGGGCCAGTAATAGAGCTCTTTGATTTTTGTGTATGTTTTAAATACACCCAAATGGGCCGAAACTGGATCATCATGGCATTCTTTTAAAATTTGTGCACGGCATGATTTCGGCACTACTAATTTCCACTCAATTAAATTGGCTTTGATATTCAAATTATTCGGAATAAACTTATACATTTTATCATTTTCTATTCTCCAATCGGGATATAGATCTGGCTTTTCCTTAATATTAATTAACATGTTTTTGTACCAATCCTCGACCTCGTCTAAAGAAAAATTTAAGGAATTAATAGCATAGGCTACACTAGGAGCTCGGGATAATGTATCTGGTACCACATTAAATTTACCCTTCCTGTGGATAACTTCGAAATGAAATTGTTGGAGTTTCACACTCCATCTAGCTAAACGTCCCGCAGGATCTTTTAAGTTGTGGAGCCAAATTAAGGAATGATGGTCCGTGATGACCTTAAAATGAGTTCCTTCAATATATGGTCGGAATTTTTGAATAGCAAAACACACCGCCAAAAGTTCCCGTTCTGTGACTGAATAATTTTTCTCTGCTGAATTTAAACTGCGAGAAGCATAAGCAATTACATGTTCTTCGTCTCCTTCTCCCTGCGTTAAAACGCAACCAACGCCGTAATTTGAGGCGTCACATTGTAAAGAAAAAACTTTCGAAAAATCAGGACTCCTTAAAACAGGACCCTTTGTAAGAACATCTTTAATTTTTTCAAACGAAATAAGGGCCTCGTCCGTCCATTTAATCGCTTGCGATTTTCTCTTTCCCTTTAATAAATCATTGATAGGTGCTATAATTGTGGCAAAATCCAAAACAAAACGCCTATACCAACAGCACATACCGGTGAAATGTTTTATTTCCGTGGCTGTCTTGGGTTGAGAAAAATTTATAATTGCGTCAATTTTTGCTGGGTCAGTTCGGAGACCATCTTTATTCACAATATATCCCAGATATTGTAACTCTGGTTTACAAAACTCACATTTTGAAATGTTAATAGTTAAATTAGCGCCTTTCAACTTCTCATACACTTCGTTCAGAATTCTAATATGCTCCTTAAATGTGCTTGAAATAATAATTATATCATCTAAATAAACAAATACCGATTGGGATAATGAAAAATCAAAAATAGAGTCCATGAGCCTCTGTAATGTGCCTGGAGCATTGGCCAAACCCATCGGCATTACATTATATTGAAATTACCCGCGCCTTGGGACAGTAAAGGCTGTTTTTCCTTGCTTTCGTCACTCAAGGGCAATTGCCAGAAGGCTTTTTTTAAATCGATTGAACTGAGATATTTCGCATTGCGTAATCTATCAAGAATGTCATTTACAAACGGAATGTGATACGCGTCTTTTTTTGTAATTGAATTTAATCGTTTAGCGTCAAAATATACACGAAATTCACCTTTTGCTTTTTTCTTTACTAATAGCATGGGGGAGTTCCACGGGCTATTGCTTGGGCTAATAATGCCTTGTTCAAGCATCGCATCAATTTCTTTATTAGCATGTTCCAGCATCGCCGGTGATAATGGGTAATACCTTTGTTTAATTGGTTCAACGTCTTCCGTTGTAATATGATGTGAAATTTTAGTGATTTGGCCTAAGGTATAGGACGATCCAAGGATTGAAATAAAGAAATAACATTGTTTAATTCAAATTTCTGGTCTTCATTTAAATCGGCCATAACTTTAATGAAATTTAATTTATTCGTTTCCGCAGAATGAGCATAAAATTAATTTTTTGAAAAATCTACTTTCAATTCAAATAATTGACAAAAATCAATCCCTAACGTTAGGGTACACTCTATTGAGTCGGAAACTAAAACATTTAACGACTGAGTAACCCCGTTTATAGTCAAGGGCAAATTAATTAAACCTAAAATTGATTGTGAAGTGCCATCTGCGGTTGTTAATATAGACGTTTTTACATTTTTAATTAATTCTAACTTATATTTATCCAATAAACACATACCACGTCTGCCTAAAATAGAGGTATTCGCACCGGAATCCAACAGTGCGGTATGAGTTTCCTTAAATATCTCGATATTAATATAAGGTCTTGTATCACCTTTTACTTTATAAAAATTTGAAAAAACCTTAGATGATTTACAAAAATTTTTAACTTTTACTAACCAATCCGACCACGTCTTTTTGTCAGCAGCAATATTATTAAACGCAGAAAAGCAACGGCTGACTACGCGCTTTCCTGTCCTTAGTTTTTTGAATTATTTGCGCAGTCTGGACAATTTGTGGACGTAACTTCCAGCTGCCCACAAGAATAACAAAATATTCCGCGTTTCTCCGGACAAGTATGAAACGAGTGACCCCGTCTTTTACAGTTGAAACAAATGGTCGAAAATTTTGCCGTGTTTTTAAAATAATTCGAAACGCCGGACCGTGGTAAATTATTATTAGAAAATGAACTCGGTCCAACTTGGCGTTCTAAGATAACTGGTACGTTGGCAGAATCAGAATGTTCCTGTTTAATAAAATTGGGAGGCTTAATGTCTTCTAAAACCTTACAACGAGAAATCAATTGGGAAATGTCAGTCACGCCAGTTGCGTGGCATAAAAAGTCTGTAAATTTCTTTTAATAATTTTTATTTGTTCCCGGACTGGAACGGAATCTTCTAATTGAGAAAATAAATTTACCATCTTTGAAATATAAATGGTAGGTGATTCCTCGGTGCCTTGCCGTCTAGATTTAATTAACATTAATAGATTCTCTGCATAATCGGCTGAAAGAAAATCTTGTTTTAATTTAGAAATTAATTGTTCCCATGAATTTACTGTACATCGCGTTGCTATATACCAATCCAATGCTGAACTGGTGAAAAGATCAATAGCCCCTTCGAAAAGGTCATCTGACGAAATTTTTCTTGCAATTTGCAGTTCCTTGACGCGTTGAATAAAATTTAAAACCGATATAGAATCAGACTCACCCGAAAATTGTAATCCCCACTTGTGGATCGGGACTGAAATCGTTGTTTTATTCAAGGACTTAATTAGAGTACCTAAATCATTACTAGAAATCGAAACCGATGGAGTATTAATGGAAAAACCCGTTGATGCTCCAGGGCATGAAACCTCTGCTGTTGGTGTTATTGTAGGATCTTTATTATCACTAGCCGAACAATAAGAAGGGTTATCATTAATCTCATTTTCCCCGTTTACCTGTTCTAAAATCTCCAAAGCTATAACGCACTTAGAATGCAGTTCTTTGTCTACCTCTAAAAATTCAATATCGAAATTGACATAATTTAGTCTCTTTGTTACATGAATTAATCTCGTGTTAAGTTTAATATAATCTTTCCTTTTAGGAAGAATGGTAAAAGAATTTAAAATGTTTTCTAATTCAAAAATCTTAAGTTTCAATAATTCAATTTCGTCCTTTTGAACGATTTCAATTTTTTCATACTTAGAAAAAACATTACTGTCGACTTTCTCAACAATGAGTTTTGAACGCAATAATTTTCGCTTTTCTAACACACTTAACTTTGTTGGTTCAACGTTTCTAATTGAAAGCTCGTGACAAAGCTCGTCGCTTCTTAATGCTTCCACTACATACATGATTAAATAAAATGTAAATGTCAACAATAGCGAAACTTGTTCCTAAATCACTAATATTAAACTGTTAATTCTGCCTAAATACTTAATAGTACTATAGAAATAAAACAATCTAAAACTTTGTCCGTGTGTTGTTTACCATATTTAAGATTTTAACCACGTTAATGCGCCAGTGTAATTGATATATTTACCTACCGCGTGAGGGTATCCAATTAACAATAAATAATAAATGGCAGGACCTCTAGCACTATCGTACCCTCACGTTTCGGGACATGGCCTCGCCAGCTGCAGCAGTCGGTGAGAGGAGGGGTTCATTAAACAAACACACTAAGACGAAATTCCGATTGTTTTATTAAATGGGCTACTAACTAAAAATTCACCTAATTACATATGCATACAAAAATATACAGTAATTAACATTATTTACAATAGGGCGCCACCATGGGAATTAAACGGCCCATGGACCAATCGCGGTAATAGCTCTCGTCGCACTTTGTTCGTGGGCGATGAACCAAGATTGCAGGACAGAAAATAAATCACTTCACAGGGGCTAATCTTTTAAAGTCTCCAGCTAGCACAAACACAACTTAACTAAACAAAACTAAAATCCTTATTTTATGAATATTAATAACAGTTCGGGGTGAAACCACCCCCAATACAATAATTAATTAATTCTACCGTAGTCTACTTAACTTGCATATGGCGACGACCCTCCTTTAACCACAGGGTCATCAACACCAGGAAAAATACGACCTTCTCAAGGGTCAACTAGTACAGTAACGTGACTCCTGACCTGAGCTTTGCATACTTAGGTAATCTCGTGGCTTAGTGATTAACGGCCTCTGACACCGTCGAAACACAATATAATAGGAGACCCTTCTAAAGTGATGTGGTCTCTAAAACAATAATCTAACGGATCAATTTAATTGAACTGAGCTTTAACCCGAAATTGTATTTTATGGAAGTCGACAAATACTGTATTTAAACAAATAACTGACTTATGCTGCATAACACAGCCTTGAGTTCATGGTAATACCACATATACTAATTACTTACTCAGAGAAATAACTAACTTAGAACATAACGGCACGCACTTGAATTCAGAGAAATAAAACACTTCACTCAATCGTGCAAATAACCGCCAGCTTTAAACTCTAACGCGTCTGGAAATAAACAACCCCCATTACACCCGGCTGGCATTCTTATATACATTTAAGTTAATTGAAAAATAACCCCTTGCCTAGCTCTCATACTCGACTTAGGATACGCCGGTCGTAAATCTTTAAGATTAATTAAACTGCCAATTGCACTAAGATAGCCACACAAGTAGATCTCGTAGATCTCATCTAATCATAGATAGCAACTAATCTGATATGTTTAGTGCCTTTCAAGTAAAGTGCCTTTAGAAAAACTAATTAACTCTTAGATTATATCTTCCTGGAACTTCGCTAGGGCGCTACTTGGGTAATCTTGCCCGTTTACAATTGCAGACATACTTATGCTACAAGACCTTCATTCTAATAATTAGAATGCTAAAATTATACTAGAAAATAACTGTTTTTAGAAATAATAGAACTATTAGAGCGTCATAAAACAGTATGTTACAAATTAATAAAAAAGACGCTTTATAATATATAAAAGTCGTCTTCTGCAAAAATCTTGATATAATTCATCGACTTTGGAATGAGAAAGGGAAGAAAACTGAGACATTAGAAAACCAATCCCGTAGAAAGTCGTGCCAGAATTAGGAATTGAAATAAGTATAACGGACAAGAAAGAAAAGGAAAAAGGAAGGTAAAAACCTACACATAATAATTCAGATGGGATGGTTGACGCCGTTGTGTAAAACTGCTCAGTTTTTGATCGCGGTGGAAGGGCGTAGGTAGAAGTAAAAGCAAAAACGTTGACAAGTAATTATTGGAATGATGCCATCGATTATCACGGTTAAGCAGCTAACTTCGCGATCCCACTGCGAAACGTGATCGCTTAACCTATTCACGTGTAAGAACATAAATAAAATACAAAAAGAAGGCATGTAACGGGCAAAAATGACGCTACGTTATCAATTTTTAATTGCCCAAAAGGAGCAGGTACTTCATAATAATTTCAAAGGTGCACTGACTAATTTTTAGTGGTAAGGGACGGGGTTCCTATAAAAAAATTGTAACACAAGTGATAAAATCTAAAAAAGTAAAATTACCGAAAAATAAAACTACTTAGTTTGAAAAGTTTTACGTCAAAAGCCGTCATTCCGCCTTATCCTCGCAATTTCGTTGAAGTATTAGCTACCTGGAAGATAGTTTTCCGGAGAGCTCTCCATTGCCTCTGATTCCAAAAGAAAAAGCTATAATAATTACGAACAATAAATTAATTTATTGAAGCCGAGAAGTATTGTTTTATAAAAACTCTAAATCATCGCCACGCTATATAATGCGTGCCAAAAATTCGCATAACGAAAAACGGAACAAAGCAAAGCAGGACGGATGTTTTCTTGTTGCTATTCGAACAGAAAGTGATTATTACATTTGCTTAGTTAAAGCACCAAAGCTCAACGTAAACTTGTCGTCCAGGAAGGTAAAACAGGAAAACCCTAATTTATTGAAACAATTTCACCAAATTCTTTAAAAAGGGAAACACACCAGCCTTAATTATTGAATACTTAGAAAGCCGCCTATCTAATTATGGCGTAAATTCCACGGTAAGAAATTCTTAGAAAGGATATTTATTTTTCTAATGAGCAGAAACATTTATCAAGTAAAATATATAGTATGATTATTATTAATTACAATATCATTTTTAATACGCGAATGGGTTATTTTAATTTACGGAAATAGTTTTCGTGTTTAACGCCAAAGGTATTTAAGTTAAAAATTATTGTATATAAACTAATCAATTATTTACGAAAATGAACGTAACACCCCCCCAGCAAAATTATAGGGTCGGGGTCGGGAAGCAAAATAACGGGAGTGGGTAGGACCGACAAAGAAAATTTGCTTGGAAACTAAAAGAAAACTCGTTACAAAAACAAAACTAAAGAAAACACTCCAAAAAAACTAAAAAAAATTTTAATCCGACTTGACGGACCAAGGAAGTGACAGAAACCAAAAATGAAAACGACATAGGAAAAGGAAAAGGAAAGGTAATAATCATCGAGGACAAAGATGGAATGGCATCGACACTGAAAAAGTCGTCGGAGGACGAATATTTCTTGTGAAGAAACAGTAAGGTCTTCAACCTCAAAAGAAGCAAAGCGACGAGAAAGAAAACCAACAGTACAGCCAGAAGAGGACCCAAAGGTCAAGCCTCAAGTGAACAAAAGGAACAACAAGAAAGCACGAGAAGAAAAGAGGAGGAACGCTGGTAAAAGGAACCGACGTACTCTCAACTGTGATAACGAAGAATCGTAACGAACGGAAACCGATAAAGAGAAATGCTGACTAGTCCTAAAATCGACTGAGTCGTGATTTCCGAAGAAAGAAGGACGGACTAGAAAGCACCTACCACAGGAGCGGATGGACGAACCACAATCGGTATAGGGACCGACGGTAAAGAAGACCAGCAAAAGAATAGCGAAAGGAAAGTGAAATGAACGGAACGAGAGAAAAAAGAAAAAACCGAAAAAGAATAATACCAACGCCAAGTATAAAACTAAAAACCAAAACTAAAATCGTACAAAAGAAAATAAAACAAAATCCCAGTGTAGTTAGGTATGAGTAGGTGTAGGCTAACAACTGCCTCTAACTTTCTCTATATGTACGCGTCCGCTGTTATCTACGAATAATTTTGTACCCATCTTCCTTTCTATATTAAGTTCGTTCGAAATTTTTAATTTTTCACTCTTTGTTAAAATTCCACACTCGGTTCCCACACAATATAGGCCTAAAGTTTTCTTACGGTAAGGTCAAAGTTTTCATTTCCAATGAGAATGATCCCTAATTTTATTGTATTGTACGAGTTTGTGATTATTTAGGTTTTTAAACTCCATGTGAATCGAAATAATATTATAGTGGATAATAATGTTCCTGATTTTATCGGTGGTTTTTCTAATTCATTACGAAGATATAAAACCCTTATGGTTATTACTGTTCATATAAAAATGTACTAAGTAATTCTAGGCGTATTTGCTTGTCCTATTTTAAGTATCATAACAAAATAGCCCCTTTCTAACTGTAAATTAATCGAGCTTTTATCAAATTATTCGTGTAGTTCTAAACTACGCTTCCTACACTACTAAAATTGAAAAAATATTTCCTTATATACCATGTACGCATAATTATTGCACTAATGTTACACGAAGCGATATGTAAAAATCAACCACTTGATTAGATACATATTCGACACAATAAATAAAACTTAAGAAAGTAGTAGATTAAAAATAAATTAAATTATCTAGCACTTAATATTTATCACAATAATTGGAAGTATTGAGATTACCTATAGTTGTCTATTAAAGATAACGAACTTTCAATACTCACTCATGACCTTGATCTACAACTACAAATATATAATATTAAAAAGTGTATTGGTACGACCCATAAAACGTGATTGTAATAAATTGTTTTCATATCAGGTTTTTGTTAATCACGCTAATGATAAAATTTATTATTACATATTTTCTTAATAAATAAAATCCTCAATTTTGTAACATTGTTAGAAACTTTGCACATTTGTAAAATATATGCACTGTAATCTAACTTTACTTTTATTTCATTTAGTTATTTCAATTTCTATAGATATTATAGGGTGGAGTAACTTATATAAAGATATTGATTAGGGTGTTACGAGATAAGTAGAGAACTACCTTAATTTCTCTCAGAAGTTAACTATAGATGTAGTTTATACGTAACAATAAATACTGGAGACTTCCAAACTAGCTCTGAACTTTAACTTCGTCGGGATCAGACTAAGTGGGGGGGTTTTTATAAATATGAAAATGTCAGGCGCCACTGGGCTCAAAGATTTAACATAAGCAAGACAGCGTTGCCAAAGAGAGTGTAGGAACTTTAGTAACGATTATACCCACGTAAAGCACACAGGTTAAGATTGTTCAGTTATGCAATATTATCTCAGAAAGAAAAAGTAGTTATACATTGCATCTAAATAAGAAATATAACTTTATCTCAAATTTAGTCCTAAGGTTACTTTTCTTGATAAATTGTTAGGTTAATAATTTAATAAAAAGTCTGAAAAAGGAAATATTTGTATATCTATTAAATTAAAGATTATTTTCTTGTTGTTATAGGTATTTACAATTTTCAATTAAATTGTCTTTAAGTAATGTTAACTGAAGATGAAATTTATGTCAAGTTATAATGTTACATTAAAAATGTCGATTAATGTATTCAATCAAAGTTTTTGCATCATATCATAGTTAGATTTGAGTACGATGTACATATAATTATTAACGAATCTTAAAAGATGTTAATTATTCCTTATAGTATAAAATTTTCAAGTACACTTAAGATCTTAAAATAGACTTATGAATTATACTATCTATGCTTTTTTAATCAGGTGGGAAACTGATCGTCGGTTATATTTCTTGTAGAAAATAAACATTGACCTAATTCTGAGTAATTAAGCCTACATGAATGTTATTTTGTATTGTAACAGTTTGTTTTTCCTCTTCTAAAATAACGCATAAGAAATTATGTGTTGTGCTATAAAATTTTTAAATTTATTTCTATATTTCAATATAAATCGTACTTCTACAATTAATACAAAGTTAAAACAAGGTATCATAATTTCGAAACACCCCAATTATTGTCCTTCTTTATTCTAATTATCTAGTAAATAAAGCTCATAGTTATAAATGTCCAGTTTGTATTTTAAAATCATACTAAAACTCAAACAAGCTATCCAGAATTTCCATAAAGTATCTTTAAAGTAATATCAAACAGCGTGCTTCTCCGCACCTGGTTGTTGAGGTCGAGGTTGTCTCAAGCCGAACCAGTTGGTCCCTTATCATTCCAACGTCAACATGGAAAAATTGATATCCAAGGCTGACTTGCGAGTTGCAATTTAGTTTCAAACAATCTATCGATCTGTAGGTTTAGAAACTCATCATGGTTTGTAATTTCTATTTCTAAATAATTCAAACTAATTTTTATTTGGTTTTCCTTAGCGCAACACTAAAGAACTAAAGAAACAACACTTAAGAACTGAAGTTGTAATGGTCGTGCGAAACTACTAATTTTACTGCGTATAAGATATATACGTTCCTCATGTTAAAACATGGAAGTTTTGTTTTAATTCGGAAGCAACACTTGAGAACTCATTAATGGTTGTAAGAAGATGTTAATTTATTTGCGTTTAAAACAATTACGCATTGAAACTTACAATATGTTTCTAGTTTATGAGGCGTTGTTATAACAATGTAGACAACTGCTTTTTTCAAGTGTTTGTTCAATGTTGGAGGTCCACATGTGGGTCAAGCGTGTTTGCTAATTGGTTTGTAAACAGCCATACCCTGAGTTCAAGGTCAGTAAGTGATCTTCTTTTTTGAGACAGTCATCTGTTCGATGTTCACATCATGTTTAAACCGTAACCTTGGTAGTTTGAACCTATGGAAACTAACATCTTTGTGATAATATTTAATTATGAATTTAAATTTTCAAACGTTGCTTCAGATCAAAAATTATGCTTTATAAAATTGTTTATCTAACAAAATCTTTATGAATTTGCATTATGAATAATATAGTCATGTACTTGCTTACACATGATAACTATTTAACGAAGTTTAAGTTTACTAATTTAAAAGATCTTATTACAAAACTATTTTGTTTGTATGTGAGTCATTTAGTCAGTACTGAAAAGATGACAAAAAAGCTCATAATTGTGTTAATGATATTTATAGTGCCTATTTGCTCTAGAGGCTTTTTTATTTAAATTGAGCAAAATTAACAATATAAATATATAAAATTAATGGAACATTCAGAAAACTTATAGTAATTATCTGTCAGAATAAATCAGAAATATTTTTCAGTTAATATATGTGTTTATACTTAGCAGCCTTAATTTTTTTATAAACTTAGAAAGGGTTAATTACACTCAAAGAAGCACTTAAGAAATAGTGTTTATTCTGTCCATACATATCACTGGATTCTATGAATTATATATAAACCAGAAGTGCATAAATTTAATAAATAGAGTGTCCATGTACTATTACGCAAAAGAAAGATATCATAGATGCACAAAACCTGTATGATTTATTAATTTTTTTTATTTTGGGGCGCAAACTGCTGTCTCCAATATTATTTTATTTACTTCATTTTATTTCAGGATAAACGTAGTACCATCTAAAATACAAAATCTTTTATTCCAATAACAGAATATACTCGTAGAGGTTCCTGTATTTTTCTTAGAGATATTTCTAGTTTTTACACCCTGCCTAAGTCCAGTGGCGCCCTACCCATTCGTATTTATTTAGCGACCTATCTGATAGCCTCTTTAAACCGCTGAAGGATAAACGCAGTATCACCTAAAAATACAAAATCTTTTATTCCAATAACAGAATATACTCGTTGAGGTTCTTGTATTTTTCTTAGCGATATTTCTTATTTTTGCACCCTACCTAAGTACAGTGGTGCCCTACCCATCCGTATTTATTTAACAACCCACCTGATAGCCTCTCTAAACCGCTGAAGATCGAGTTCAGAGCTAGTGCGGAAGTCTTCAAAAGTCAGTTGTGTTAATACGGATAAAACTACGTCTTCTGCACGACTTTTGTGAGAAAAAATAAAGATCTTTTTAGAAAGTTGCACTATCGCCCAAGGCGTAAGGCAACAATAAGTTTCAGTATTTAACCAAGTTTTAACTATTGTGGAGATTTCGATTACATAAATTTGTAGAATAAAATAGTTCATATCAACAATTAAAAAGTTTGATTTACCAAGGACTACGGCATTGATTCCTAATAGCAACCAAAAAAAGTTAGCAAGCAATATAATTTATCCTGATTAACAGCGTCCTTTGTGATTGAAATGTTTTAACAACAAGGCATCTACTTGAACAGCTGTCGTGTTGGCAACATCGAAATGGAATTCACGTCGAACCATCAATATCCGAGTTTTTAATCAAAGACTGTTGAATCCATTATATCGTAGTATCTCTCAGTTTTACAGCAGTCGCTTCGATACTATTTTTAAGTCAGCATAGTGTTAAAGGTCGTCCATAAATTAAATAACAGCAAAGATGGTATCATGGTAATTCTGCTATAATAATTAATATCAATTAAATTATATTAAACTGATAGATTTCACAAACCATATCGGCTAATTTATAACATCCTTGACGAGATGTGAAAGAACTATTTTTAAAAAGGCTATGCGGAGGTCGCATTTCAACATAATAATCAAGGCAGGCATGTTTCTCACATCATAGTTTGCAATACGACTGGCTTTTTACAGTGAAAAGCCATCTACGCTATAGCGAGTGTTTAAAAGTGTACGTACGGGTTGGTTATACAAGAAATAACCAGCTACATATACATGTATTTTTACTAAACAACGTTTTTTATTTCAACAAATAAATCGAAGGTGACTTTATAATGCTTTTACAAATCTAAGAAAAAGAACTAACCAATGTTAATTTAAATATTTGTATATGCAGACAAAATTTGTTTTCAACAATTAAAACCCAACACTTGCCATATTCATGGTGATTTACTAACAGTCATCAAATTCAAAGTTTTTTTAAACTGATTAATTACATTAATAAAATAAAAATGATTCAGCACTATTTTAAGTGTAATAAATTACACTTGAAAAGGATTTTTTAGGATTAATGTAATTGTTCAATAACCAAAGGGAACTTACGATATAAAATATGCAAGAACTCACAGAGGTAGAAGCAGCACAAACTTATAAATATCCTGTTTTGACAATTACAAATACATTGGCTCACCGCTACATGAGATCTCCAGGAACGAACGAATTTATCCCAGGAGGCATGGGTTAAGATTGATCTGCGCTATCTAAAATACATATTTTGCGCGGACGTTAGCCAATCCCTTTCCAATAAAACCAACGGTTATCAGTAAGTTGCTACAGATATCAAAGGAACTCGGCAACCGGACGTTAACCATTCGCTCCAGATTGAAGGCACCAATAAAAACTAGTACCATAGTTATTTGCCTTCCAAATCCGACAAGCTGTATGATAGTGAAACTAGCAGCCAAAAGTAGCGGACGATTCTAAAAGGAGTGATTGTGAACCAGCCACACTCAGTAGTATAGTATACTCTAATGTACAAAGACATAACTTTTAAGTACGATAGCAATTGAAAAGCACCTAATTATTGTAATTATAGTGAAATTCTGCCAATGCAACATGATGTCGCTAAAGACACGCTAAATGATGATTCGTAGGGGCACTCATAAATTGCTACTCGAGAAGGTAGCTTGCATTGTGCGCATTTCAACCAAGCAAAATAATGTTCCAAATGGTTCACAGTATCCATAAAGAATAGAGCAGCCAAATGCTGAAGCGTAGGGATACCAAAAAATATCCCAAGGATGTAGCTTGCGTTGTGCGAATTTCAACCAAGTAAAATAATGTTACAAATGGTAAACAGTAACCATAAATAATAGAGCAGCCAAATGCTGAGGCGTAAGATACCGAAAAATGGCCCGAGGATATAGCTTACATTGTGCAAATTTCAACCAAGTAAAATAAAGTTCCAAACGGCACACAGTATCCATTAATAATAGAGCAGCAAAATGCTGAGGCGTAGGGATACCGAAAAATGTCCCGAGGATTTAGCTTGCGTTGTGCGAATTTCAACCAAGTAAAATAATGTTCCAAATGGTACACAGTATCCATAAATAATAAAGCAGCCAAATTCTGTAGCGTAGGGATACCGAAAAATGGCCCGAGGAAGTAGCTTGCATTATACGAATTTCAACCAAGTAAAAAATGTTTCACTTGGTACACAGTATCTATAAATAATAGATCAGCCAAATGCTGAGGCGTAGGAATACCGAAAAATGGCCCGAGGATGTAGCTTGCATTGTACGAATTTCAACCAAGTAAAATAAAGTTTCAAATGGTCCACAGTATCCATAAATAATAGAACAGCCAAATTCTGTGGCGTAGGGATACCGAAAAATGGCCCAAGAATGTAGCTTGCATTGGACGAATTTCAACCAAGTAAAATAATGTTCCAAATGGTCCACAGTATCCATAAATAATAGAGCAGCCAAATTCTGTGGCGTAGGGATACCGAAAAATGGCCCAAGAATGTAGCTTGCATTGGACGAATTTCAACCAAGTAAAATAATGTTCCACATGGTACATATATATATATATATATATATATATATATATATATATATATATATATATATATATAGTAAGGAATTTACGATGCCTCGACATTTGCAGCCCGATGGAAACGAGGGCTGCGAACAGTCTCATCACCGTAAATTCTACTTACGTCTCTTAGTATGTAAAATACTATTTATTAATATGAGAAGATTTTGTAAGTCCCAATTTCTTATTTTGTACAAATTTATATTTATTTGAAGTAAATCTATTTTTGAGCAATTATAGTAATTATTGAACACGGTAAATGCCACAATCAAGGACAATTTCTTTGCTATTGTTATTGGCGTACAATTATTTACCATAAAAGAATTGCGTTGTAAAATATAGTGAATAGGCATTTCTTATTTTTACTCGTCTCAGTTATCTCTTATTGACCCTTGAATCTAAGGTAACAACCTACGTTATTCGTTGATCAACAACTAAAATATTTGCTTGTCATAACTAGATTATAAAAGCAGCTTAATTCTACATTATGTTAAAGGTACAAAGATGATATCTATTTTCAGTTTTTCGTGCGTAGAGTTACTAGCAATTATGAGGACTATTGTAGTAATTTTACTAAATTACGTAATAAAACAGAGTAGAATAAATTGTCATAAATTGTTTTGTGTAGGAGAAATTGTCTTGACAGGTTTTAAGAAAAAAAATTAAACCGACCGTGACAAGTAAAATTTTTGATTGAGAATCGAGATTGAAATATAGTTTTATAGGGAAAATCAAATTGAGTTAGAAATTACGAGTTAGATCGTCAAAGAAAATAACGATTTAACAGTTACTGAATTGAATAGAAAAAATTCAAGAAAGCTATAATTACGATTTTCGATGGCATGAAATTAATTTTTGAGCCGGCAAGTAGAGAAGTATTATGCTCTCAAACGCTACGAACTTTTTCAGGACCGAAGGTTTATTTAAATTTTAAGGGTTATTCACGATTGTTGACAAATCTTTCACAAATATGTAGGAATTAGTGATGATATACGTCAATCCCGAGAGATTTGGAGCAAAGAAAATTTAAAAGTAACGAGACAAAACAAAATGAAAAATTTTTTTTTTATTAAAAATATTATGTTGAAAGATAGGTTAGTTAGAGCAATAGATGACTTATTTTAATTTCTTTTGTTTTTGGAGAACAATTGTGATCGTAGGTTAGTTTGGTAACTTTAGACAGTTTTTATTTTTATGAGAGGAATTTATATTTAGAGTTGACAAACGCACTGAACAAACATCACGGACATTTAGATTGATATCACGTTTTTTCTTTTTAATCTTTCTTGTCACTTAAGTCTGGATGGTACTTTACTCCTATCCCGTTATCAACCTCAGTCCTCCCTTGAAAAGGAGGGATTCCAAATGACGTATGTTAACCACATTTGCCTGACTAGACATGTTCTTTTTCTAATTTTGATCATACTTCTCTCTGTATTCTATCTTCCAATAACCATATTTACTTCTCCGGATTAATTCCTTATGTTTCTATCTAATGTTTCAATTCACAGGGTCTATCCCCAGGAACTTTTTAGTATTGGACTTTAGG
Source organism: Platerodrilus igneus (assembly GCA_036346225.1). Taxonomy (NCBI): domain Eukaryota; kingdom Metazoa; phylum Arthropoda; class Insecta; order Coleoptera; family Lycidae; genus Platerodrilus; species Platerodrilus igneus. The sequence continues at coordinate 2,989,192 of JARFIW010000782.1, forward strand.
TTTGCGGCTCTATCGAAAGCCATGATAGCAGTTAGGTCCATCGTTATCACGACAGTTCCTTCTGTTAAAGGTATTGGCGGGGATTAATACTAGATCCCCAGAGGCGTTTTAATTAAGGGCGATTTTTATTTTTGAGTGGGATATCATAAAGCGAGAAGAGAGAATGGTAGTGGGGACCCATTTTCGAATGGATTTTGTTGGGCAACCGTCCAATCGAAAATTATGCCCAGAGGGTTGGGTTAATACTTGACTGACGGATGCAGCTAATTCTCCATTTTTTGGAGGGTATTACTGTAGTAATGCAGCACTGGCATGACGCGCAATAATACGTGTAAATATTCTATTCCAATTTCTTATTTTGTATAAATATATAGTGTTTCAATTTGCGCGGATGTTTTAACAATAAATAAGACACATAATTTGCATTCATTTTCAAAAACCTTTTATTGGTAATTGAAGTATCACTAATGACATTTATATGCGAAAAATAATATCTGCCAAATGGCCTCCTCTTGCAGCTCCACAAACGTCCACTCTTTTGTTAAAATTTTCAATGACATTTTGACATAATTGAGGCTCTATCTCACCAATGACACCAATAATTTCATCTTTCAAAGCAGGAATCGATTGTGGATTGTTTCTATAAACCTGACTTTTCACATAACCCTAAAGAAAATAGTCTAATGGAGTCAAATCACATGATCTTGGTGGCCAATTAACATCACCGTTTCTTGAGATTACACGTCCAGGAAATTTTTCTCTCAATAAAGCAATTGTTTCTAGTGCAGAGTGAGTAGGGTAAAATCAAGGATCCTGTGACCACATTTCCACCAGCATCCACATTTCCACACACATCTGGACCAAATTTACATGTAAAAACCCACTATAAAGTCTTATTTTAGATGAATCTCCTCCTGACTCCTCCTTGCTCTCCTCCTTGCTCGGACACCCCCACAACCATTTTGATTACATCACACCCGCATTCTTTCCACCCGCGAGATAAATCTTTCTCCACATTTCCACCCACGAGATAAACCTATCTTGTTTGGCATCAATTAATATTAGAATTTTCTTAGCTACCCGAATCTCTAAGAATTTTTTAGATTGCATCATCCCCCAGGGAGCTACCCTCATTTTAAGATTTCTTACCTGTAGCGACTTTTGAGCGTTCTTATAAATTTTTATACATGCAATACATTAAATTAGTCTACAATTTTACGCAACCCGAATCTGCAAACAGATTTGAAATCGGACCACGCCCTGCAAAGTTACACATATACCCTCTGCGAGATAAATCTTTCTCCACATTTCCACCCACGAGATAAACCTACCTTGTTTGGTATCAATCAATATTAGAATTTTCTAAGCTATCCAAATCTCTTTAAATTTTTCACATAGCACCATCCCCCAGAGAGCTACCCCCATTTTAAGATTTCTTACCTGTAGCGACTTTTGAGCGTTCTTATAAATTTTTTATACATGTAGCACATCTTGTTAGTCTAGAATTTTATGCACAATCCGAATCTCTAAATAGATTTAAAATCGAGCGACCCCTCACCATTTTACACACACCCTTTAAATTATAAATTTCCTGCGGCTTATACATAAAAGAAAATCTAAAAACCATTCTTAAAACTTTTTATTACAAACAATTTTTACTAATACAGTTTAAATTTTGTAAAACCACATTTCTAAATACATATTCACAATTTTTTATTTTCAACCTAGAACTTGTCATATCGGGTCATACTTATTAATATTTATGTCTAAATAGAGCACCTTTTCCAAAGACCAACCGGACTCGCATGTTTCAAATTCCTCTGATTTTGTTCGCATGGTTTCGCTTAAGACCTCGTACGTATTTTCCAGATTACTAGAAGACGTTATAACCACATTTTTGTGTTAAAGGATTTCACATCGGTAGCCTCTTCCCCCATTTTGATGTAAACGCCGTAGAGTTCGCAATAGACTTTTACTGCTGTATGTTGTATTCTTTTTTCATTTATTAATCGAATAAATCGCTCTTTCTGCTTCCAAAGAAACTCGGGCACTCCATCGTCGACACTGGCGTTCTTTATGCGATAGCTAGCCATACGGTTGTTAAACGCAGTGCTAACCATTTCTACACCATCGTCGCTAGTAGCGGTAACTGATGCATTTTATGTCTGTTGCTCCTTAAATGTGCGGCATACGTAGTTTTTCCATTTCGAAATCGCATACTTTACACATAATTCGTGGTTGTTTCGTACAAGACCCTTTAACAGCTGGCGGAGCTGAACGTTTACGGCTTAATGACATGCCGTGCTGTTTTCCTTGTGTCGCAGTAAGTTATCCATTCTCGTAAAAGCGAAACCGCAAGTCCCACAGTTTAAGTACTTTGCTGCGGGCGGTTGTATAAGCTTAACCGTGGACGATGTTGCACCACGACATTTGTTCTGGTGCCGTTTGAGACATTTTTCCAGGTATAGGAAGCACCGCAAGAGTTGCACTTAAAACGTTTGCAGATACCATTTTAGTACAAAACAAAATCCACACTATAAGACTTGACTTGTAAGCGAACTAACTTATAACTAAAGAGTTTATTCTTGCGCACCTGCTTTATGTACCCTATAGAATGCAAACCGAAGGTTTCCGAAGACACACGAACGAAGTCTCGGATTCAGCGAGGAACTAAATGTCGTCATCTTGAGCCAATCCTCGCAGCTCGTCCAATACATTTAGCACCAATGTATGCGCTCGGTTCGCTTTGTCCATGCTGCGAATGCCGTTAGTAAAACACCGGAAAACGTCTTCCATGTTATACGGATCGCGTGCATATTAAAAATCCAAAAGGGTGGTAGCACACGCACACAACTTGTGTGCAAGTCGTAGAAGATGCAGTGCTACTATAACCAAAAACACTTTAAACCATTACTAAGGAAATACCAACTTGTTGTCTACAGGATACTTACTAATAAAGCAATTTAATTTTAAATAATTTCTACGTCATATTTTAGGTAGGCTTGAATATTTTCCAAATGAATCACCGAGCGAAAGTATATGCTTAGCAGTATTAAATTAACCATTAATTTCCCATTTTTACGACCATGGTTAATTATAGATTAAAATTTAATTTGTGCACGTTCGACCTTCTCGTAAACTAACATATTTTATAGCAACAATGCGCTGTATAATACATGCATACCCCTTCTCTGCGCTACTGCTATTCTTGTAGTTGCTTGAAAAAGTCACTCTCCTTTTTACTGTTAAGACTGGGCAAAGCACCATTTTTTTGTATACTTTCTATAGCACATCGCGCACTTTTCGTCTGATAATTATGCTTCTGTATGCTTTACACTTTCGCATAGCGGTCGGCCGCATGTAATGATTTCTAGAACCGGTAAGTACTCGATATCGTCCAAATAGAGAATTAGATGCTCGATGTCTGTCAACTTCCAATTCCCTCGTAAAGGTAGCAAATACTCAGTCAATAATCCATTATACTTCGACCCGCTCCTGTTCTGATAATTTACAAACATTTTCAAACGACAATAGGCCGAGAATTTTAAACCTCCGAGGATCTTTAAGTCGTGATCAATTACACATCCGAGCTACGCGTAAACTAACATATTTTGTAGCAACTGTATAATACATGCATACCCCTTCTCTGCGCTACTGCTATTCTTGTAGTTGCTTGGAAAAGTCAGTCACCCTTTTACTGCTAGGGCCGCTAAAAGCACCATTCCATACTTTCTTTATAAGTGTAGCACATCGCGTACTTTTGTCGGATAATTAAATCTTTGTTTATGTAGGCATTTACACTTTCGCTTATTTAAACATCTAATACGATTGATTAACCACTTTCGATTATTCTAACGGAGACCACCATACGCACCGTTCTTTTGAATCCAACGATCCTATGGGCTTCCGCACTAACACCTGACGTATTTTTCTTACTATTTGTTAAACAAAAACTACCGGTATCGCCATTGTGGACGTAAACAGATGTTTGTGGACGTGTACGAGAATATGTAACCATATACATTAACCAGTCTAAGCTATTTTATTTAGTCCACGAAAACTACTATTTTCTAAACCACAATTAATAATCGTCTTTATAGGCTCCACATTTCGACCATTACCCAATGGCTGGTGCTACGTACATGGAAACTTTAATTTCTTATTGGAGAATTCTTATTCTCCCGCGCACTGCTGCGTAGTTGCATGTTCATTCCTTTTGGAGGTATATGCTCGTTATAGGTTGTAAGACCCTCGGTTTTACTTAACTACAATTCGTGAGACCCCTTTAATCTTTTTAATCGTATCTTTCTCGCCTACAATACAGTAGGACTTAACATTACTACCAACAAATTCTAATACTGGACCCCCATTAAATACGTCTTTAATTTTCCTACAAGTTTTTATCGACAAGTGTTATATTGTATTTATTATACGCGGGGTAGTCACTCTTTTAAGATAAATATATTTTGCTAGGTATCAACTAATATTAAATTTTCTAGGGACCCCAAATATGTAAACAGATTTTAAATAGGACCACCCCATACAAAGTTATGCGTTTTAAAGACTAATTTTACCCATCTTTATTTAACACCATTTTAAAACCTTTTTCGCTACCCAAGACATATGCCTTAGCCAACCATCTTCCGAGAAATCTAAAACCGCAGTGTTCCGCTAACACAACGTGGAGATAACACGTATACTCTGTCAACCAGGATAGAAGCAGAGGAAGGATTTGGAAGGTGGGCGAGGAACTTAAAATTATAGAATCTTAAAACTAATATATACAAATATAAACAACTATCTTATATCTTTACGCCCCCATGCGTAGATTGTTGTATTATTAGGAATGATGTACCTTTTGTCATCTTCCCTCGATAAACTAATTTTATTAATAAGCTGCGTATGCAAATCGTATTTTTTACTCCGGATACATACGCAGACAAGTACTCGATACCATCCAAATAAAGAATTGGATGCTTGGTGACTGTTAACATCCGCTTCCCTCGTGTACGCCCAGACACATCCCAGCCCATGAGCACCCCTGCGCATGCACACCCCCGCCCATGCGCACCCCTGCGCGTGCACACCCCTGCCCATGCGCGCTGCCCATGCGCACCCTCACTGTGCGACTGCTATTTCGGGGTAACGTCACAGCCTTTTATAAATAAAGAACAATGTTATATACTATTATAAAATGTTTATTCTGACATTATACATAACAAATTTAAAAATATTTAATGACAAGCATGGGGTCATTTAAACTTAATTTTAATACAAAGTTATACACAGAAAACAGTCCTTTCTTTATGTTTGTTTGGAGTGGCTTTAATTTTATCTAATTTTATTCGCAGCTTAAAATTTAAATCGATACCCAAGTCCTCTATCTCCTTTTCTAACCAATAGTTTGATACATAGAGACCGTCTAGGTTTTCGAATTGTAAAATGTACCGAAGTTTGCCTCTATATTTAAAGTCTTTGATTCCGCCGACAACCAGATCCATTCCTTCGTGTAATTCTTGCAGCTTGTGACAATCTTTTAATCGCAGCTTTCCCACTATATCCTGCATACGTATCTTGTTAGCTTGATCGACTTCTTCTTGTCGGTATTGGAGGAAATCCTTATTCTCCCACAGACTGTTGCGTAGTTGCATGTCCACCACTTTTGGGAATATATGGTTGTAAGACCCTCGGTTTTAAATGATCCAAAAGGTTCTTTACTAGGCAAATATACAATGTTTAACGGACCCCCTTTGCGTGTGGTGTACGCAAAGATTACGAAACCCGCATTCCTTAGTTCGTCTTTGTTATCTGCCATTTTGATAAATACGTTTTTAGAATAACCTTTTAAAAAATATACGGATTTAGTACCATCCTTTTCCGCAAGGACGCCTACATAACTAAAAGAGTCTTTTTTACTAACCACAAATGCATACAACTTGTAGAAACCAGATGTATCTAAGTCAGTCCATCGGCACATAAAATAATCTTTTAATTCTTCCTCATTTTCTCTAATAAGATGTTCTTTGTCTAACACATCTTTGTATTGATCGCGTATTGTCGCAGTGTTTTCCATGTAGTCCAATTTTCGCCTTTTTGCATCCATTTCCTCTAATTCCAGCTGTCTTTTCCTTCCACTTACAGCGTATGGTATACATAATGGGGCAATTTCCTTTAGCGTAAACGGATAGAGTTTACTACCAATATTTACGCGTTGTCGTACAACCTCTGGACGAATGTTAGGCGTATCTAGTATAGATAAAGGAAAAATATAGTTAGGCCAGCGCCGCGGCGCTGACCTAACCTATTAATTTTTCCTTTATCTAACCTAGGTCCACATCTTGATTTTAATGGAAAACTCATTAAAAAGCAATTAGTGCTAATGGGTTTTAATAAGAAAACTCATTAAAAGCAATTAGGTCATATGGTCATGCGGTCATATGGTCATGCGGTCGTGTGGTCATATGGTCATGTGGTCATATGGTCATATGGTCATGTGGTCATGTGGTCATATGGTCATATGGTCATGTGGTCATGTGGTCATATGGTCATGTGGTCATGTGGTCATATGGTCATATGGTCATGTGGTTATGTGAGCAGGTAGATTAAATTTGGTATATAAGGAAGTAGTTTTGGGTTGAGCTTAGTTATAGTAAGACATTTTTAACAACATATTCGACTATTTTCGGTAATATACGCCCCACTCTGTAGGATACATAAGGGAACAAATTTTCGTATTCAATTTAGTATTTGACGGTAGCTAGAACGGTAAACATGAGCGTCTCCAAGGTGATTAACGTTTCTCAACTTCTTGGGAATAAAGTGAAACCGACAAATGAGCGATTTGGATTATGGCTGTTGGCAGAAAATATGTGCAACAATAATCTGGTGACAGATATTGGTAATATTTGTTATGTCGAAGGCGAAAAGATGCTGACTGGCGGACTACACACACCAATTACAGAACCATTTTGTGACAATATAATGTTGGTTAAAATTTGCGACCTTTCTGACACCGAACAAGCATCTTCAAACAAAAAAATGTTTATCCTAAAAAAAGAAATTTGTGGTGCATTTAACAGCTATCTACGAAGAAAGTTCGACCGATTTGTTTCGCTAGGCATGGTGTTAAAGCTAAGCTTCCGTTTTCTCTGGAAAGCAGTAACAAGATAGGCCAGAGAGTAAAAGAAATTATCGGAAAAGAAGACCTCGAATGCATTAATAAAAATTCCAAAATCCTATATGTGTTCCATACAAAGTGGAACTAGCAGATGTTAAGTTGGAAACTTTATTGGAGGAACTACCAGATATATTAGACGAAGTCGAAAAGATTATTTCTATCTTTTGACATGGATGTAACCCAAGATTTTGCAGGCATATTTAGCAAGATGGAGATGTGTAATTATTTAACTACAAAGCATAACTTTTGCTATAAGGGAGAATACGAAGAAAAGTGTAATATTATAGTTGACAACGATAAAACTGCGGGATTGATTGTTTAACATGGCTAACAACCAATGCAAGAATTAAGATTTACAACAAATTTGTGTGCCAGATAACAAGTCCTGGTGTTAATAAACAACTTGGCAATCATATACTAGATTTTTACGTTGTCCAGATGTACGTTTAAGGGAAACATTTGCGTCTACTTTGGCCAAAGAACATGGTATTACACGATTGGAAGCGACAATATACAACTGTGCAATTGGAAGCTATGTCAGTGCGGAACGGGTGTATAAACCCTTAAAAGACTGTTTAACCTTATTGGAAGATAGTAAGTTATACTTCCTAAAGGCGCCAATGTACTCGGTACCACTTACCAAAATGTGGAGTAAGCTATCGGACAAGCTACAAAATAGCTGCTGTTTAGTGTATAATAACCTGCTACAGTACGTGTATTGGGGGAATGGCAATACAAAGAAATTGACAGGCTTGCAAATTAAGTTGTCCAAAAAACCAGAGGAAAGGGAAAATTGATAAAGTATGTGCTTTCGGTTATTATGTTTTAACTATTTACCTGTAAATTATTTGGAGATAGTAGAGGAGGAAGACAACCAAGATAAAATAAAAATCTTACACAAGTGCTACATTAAAGCAGGTAGTACATATTTTACACAATCTGCAACACCATATTCTACAATTCCAAAAGAAATAGTAATTTCGGACTTGGGATTGATAGATACGCCTAACATTCGTCCAGAGGTTGTACGACAACGCGCAAATATTGGTAGTAAACTCTATCCGTTTACGCTAAAGGAAATTGCCCCATTATGTATACCATACGCTGTAAGTGGAAGGAAAAGACAGCTGGAATTAGAGGAAATGGATGCAAAAGGCGAAAATTGGACTACATGGAAAACACTGCGACAATACGCGATCAATACAAAGATGTGTTAGACAAAGAACATCTTATTAGAGAAAATGAGGAAGAATTAAAAGATTATTTTATGTGCCGATGGACTGACTTAGATACATCTGGTTTCTACAAGTTGTATGCATTTGTGGTTAGTAAAAAAGACTCTTTTAGTTATGTAGGCGTCCTTGCGGAAAAGGATGGTACTAAATCCGTATATTTTTTAAAAGGTTATTCTAAAAACGTATTTATCAAAATGGCAGATAACAAAGACGAACTAAGGAATGCGGGTTTCGTAATCTTTGCGTACACCACACGCAAAGGGGGTCCGTTAAACATTGTATATTTGCCTAGTAAAGAACCTTTTGGATCATTTAAAACCGAGGGTCTTACAACCATATATTCCCAAAAGTGGTGGACATGCAACTACGCAACAGTCTGTGGGAGAATAAGGATTTCCTCCAATACCGACAAGAAGAAGTCGATCAAGCTAACAAGATACGTATGCAGGATATAGTGGGAAAGCTGCGATTAAAAGATTGTCACAAGCTGCAAGAATTACACGAAGGAATGGATCTGGTTGTCGGCGGAATCAAAGACTTTAAATATAGAGGCAAACTTCGGTACATTTTACAATTCGAAAACCTAGACGGTCTCTATGTATCAAACTATTGGTTAGAAAAGGAGATAGAGGACTTGGGTATCGATTTAAATTTTAAGCTGCGAATAAAATTAGATAAAATTAAAGCCACTCCAAACAAACATAAAGAAAGGACTGTTTTCTGTGTATAACTTTGTATTAAAATTAAGTTTAAATGACCCCATGCTTGTCATTAAATATTTTTAAATTTGTTATGTATAATGTCAGAATAAACATTTTATAATAGTATATAACATTGTTCTTTATTTATAAAAGGCTGTGACGTTACCCCGAAATAGCAGTCGCACAGTGAGGGGTGCGCATGGGCAGCGCGCATGGGCAGGGGTGTGCACGCGCAGGGGTGCGCATGGGCGGGGGTGTGCATGCGCAGGGTGCTCATGGGCTGGGATGTGTCTGGGCGTACACGAGGGAAGCGGATGTTAACAGTCACCAAGCATCCAATTCTTTATTTGGATGGTATCGAGTACTTGTCTGCGTATGTATCCGGAGTAAAAAATACGATTTGCATACGCAGCTTATTAATAAAATTAGTTTATCGAGGGAAGATGACAAAAGGTACATCATTCCTAATAGTACAACAATCTACGCATGGGGGGGCGTAAAGATATAAGATAGTTGTTTATATTTGTATATATTAGTTTTAAGATTCTATAATTTTTAAGTTCCTCGCCCACCTTCCAAATCCTTCCTCTGCTTCTATCCTGGTTGACAGAGTATACGTGTTATCTCCACGTTGTGTTAGCGGAACACTGCGGTTTTAGATTTCTCGGAAGATGGTTGGCTAAGGCATATGTCTTGGGTAGCGAAAAGGTTTTAAAAATGGTGTTAAATAAAGATGGGTAAAATTAGTCTTTAAAACGCATAACTTTGTATGGGTGGTCCTATTTAAAATCTGTTTACATATTTGGGGTCCCTAGAAAATTTAATATTAGTTGATACCTAGCAAAATATATTTATCTTAAAAGAGTGACTACCCGCGTATAATAAATACAATATAACACTTGTCGATAAAAACTTGTAGGAAAATTAAAGACGTATTTAATGGGGGTCCAGTATTAGAATTTGTTGGTAGTAATGTTAAGTCCTACTGTATTGTAGGCGAGAAAGATACGATTAAAAAGATTAAAGGGTCTCACGAATTGTAGTTAAGTAAAACCGAGGGTCTTACAACCTATAACGAGCATATACCTCCAAAAGGAATGAACATGCAACTACGCAGCAGTGCGGAGAATAAGAATTCTCTCAATAAGAAATTAAAGTTTCCATGTACGTAGCACCAGCCATTGGGTAATGGTCGAAATGTGGAGCCTATAAAGACGATTATTAATTGTGGTTTAGAAAATAGTAGTTTTCGTGGACTAAATAAAATAGCTTAGACTGGTTAATGTATATGGTTACATATTCTCGTACACGTCCACAAACATCTGTTTACGTCCACAATGGCGATACCGGTAGTTTTTGTTTAACAAATAGTAAGAAAAATACGTCAGGTGTTAGTGCGTGGAAGCCCATAGGATCGTTGGATTCAAAAAGAACGGTGCGTATGGTGGTCTCCGTTAGAATAATCGAAAGTGGTTAATCAATCGTATTAGATGTTTAAATAAGCGAAAGTGTAAATGCCTACATAAACAAAGATTTAATTATCCGACAAAAGTACGCGATGTGCTACACTTATAAAGAAAGTATGGAATGGTGCTTTTAGCGGCCCTAGCAGTAAAAGGGTGACTGACTTTTCCAAGCAACTACAAGAATAGCAGTAGCGCAGAGAAGGGGTATGCATGTATTATACAGTTGCTAC